>VXBT01000742.1:788988-818506 GCA_013400235.1 Oriolus oriolus
TTACTTATGCCCCGTTTTAGAATGGGACTTTGCAGAGGTACTGTAAGAAGCCATTTGTTTTCTTTAAACATAGTTCAGCTTCGCACAGGCACGCACACACACATTCAGATGGTTTCCACTTGAAATTCCTCATCTAATGCAAATAGCTCACAGCCTTGACTCTGGAACCGTGAAGGGGCTCCCCAGACCCCCCGCTCCGCCGGCGTGCGGGGCTCGGGCCAGGCCGGGCCCGCGCTCACAAGGTGTGCACGCCTCGGCCTGCTGGCAGATACACCTCCAAAAGCGCCGAACCCCGCCTTCCTCTGCTGCTTGCGAGAAGAAGCAGAGCGAAATCTGAGGGAAGCCTTTGTCTCCTTGGACACTCTATCACACGCTCCACCGGCTTGGGCAGAGTAAATTTGAGGTTTGCAAGCCAGCAGCGGGAGTTGCTGTGCTTAGAGATGGCAGTCGGGTGGATACGCATGGCCTGGAGGGGAAGCAGGAGTGAATTGCACCATTACGCTGTCTGTACCCTCCTCCTTACTCTGTCTGTGTAAACTAACACACTGTATTGTTTATAGTTCTTCAGCACAGCCTTTTAAACAAATTTTCAACGAATGCCTCTTTCTTTTCCTCTTCTAGGGCACAAATAAGTTGTTCTGGATGGACGGATGGTGGCAGAGCTGTTGGACCTACTGCACTGCTGTAACTATTGCCTTACAGCCTCTTCTGTCCAGGCAGTCTCTCTTCCCCAGAAAAGGTTAGAAACTGCCTATGTGCCAGCACCTTCCTTTCCCAAGAAACAGGTACAACTGAAGCTGCTGGGGCTGTAGGCAGGGGAAGAGGATGCTGCAGGCATGAGGCTGGCCTGGAAGGAATGACCATAGAGAAGTGAGAATGTCCTCATTTAATTCCAGGTCCTGGAGAGGCTGGGACTGTATTCCCTTGACTCTGTCACGTTGCTTTATCTTTATGAGGTCCTGCAAATCCAGTTTATCAATCACAATGCAGTATACCAGCAGGTTTTTTTGTATTTAACCAGTTGGAATTATTTTGCAGATATATCTCTTTTGTGTGCGTATCATCTGGAGAAGTACTTGGTGTGTATTCACATGTAGACCAGACTTCTTTATTTGTATTGCCATACTGGTTGTGTTGCTCATTGGTCCACATTTTTACATTAGGCTCTATAGAGGTAAAAAATCATAACAGTTCAGAGATGCACATTTAAATAGATCATGTCCATTTATTTTATTAGGGAGGGAAGGAAGTTTTCTTTCATGTTTTCAATAATGTGTATTATTTTTTGCTGCTCAAAATCATGCAAAAGGAAAAAAACCCACAATAAACACAACAAATGAAAAGACACAAAGAGTTTTGCCCAAGAAGCTCACAAATTAAATTTAAATTGAGATGGTAAGATAGGTTAACAAACAGAAGAGAGGCAGTAGGGTAAGAAAGGACAAGGGTTACAGAAATAAGATTACTTGCAGTCCATGCAGTATACCCTAATACACCTTCTTAAGCCCTGCTCTATCCCCAGATGCTGCAGAGAAATGGCCAAAGATTAGCTCTCAGGGGTGGGGAACTGTCTGTGTGATGTTTGTTTTTATAGTGCCTAGGTCAATGGGACCCTAATCCCCATTTGGGGTCCCAGAGTCCTGTAGCAATACAAATAACACGCACAAAGTAGTAGCAATAAGATCCCTTGGCCCAGCACCTTTCTGAGTGCTGTATCCAATCCCAACCCAAGAAAAGGGAAGGATTATGCAGCTTGTAGGGAGGTAGCCATTATTTTGGGTGTTTGTTCTTACCTTCTGAAGTTTGCTCATCCCTTTCAGAAAGGATGTTTTGACCTGAAATTAAATTTGATATTAACACTGCCCTACTCCTTGTTCGATACTTAATGATATCTGAAATGTTTGGCTCTGACTATATAAAGATAGGAATACCAGAAAAGAGGACCATATAATAACTGGGCATAGTTTGGAGCCCAGCTCCTGATAAGGAAGTGGGAACAGAAGAGACTTTTTTTTGTTTAATAAGATGGCAGTTGTTCTCAAGAGTAATTTCCCAGAAACTCCAATGTTTGCAAAAGAGGCATCAGAAAACACTTATGCCTGACCAAAGGTTTTGCTTCTGATGGCTGATGTGAAGCCCAGGTTTGGTACTGCTGTTGCCTGGCCTGCTGAATCCTGGTAGGTCCAGGTCTATTATGGTCCAGCAGTTTGCCAGAGTCAAGGAGGTCGGCAACCTCATGGGCTATGAAATGTATGGTCTGCTCCATCAGGATTAGTGTGTGCAATTGGCTCCAATTCGCTGTTCTCTGAAATTAAGAATAACCTGGAAGAGTCAAACTGTGTTTAGAGCTTAGTTTTACACGTGGTCTGAGCCAGCATTCATGCTTCACACATGCGTCTAACATATTCTGGCTGGAATAGAGCTTAAATGCTGCTGCTTCACTGGTTTGGGCCCCACAGTGGCCATCGTTCTCCACTCCGTTACCTGTTATTTCATCCTTTAAGTTCAACTCCCTCCAGAAACATGAGCTCTCACGCAGCTGGTAATTCTTCTATGTCCCAGTAATGCGGATTTGGATCAAGAAGACATGGTCAGACTTTGTCTAATTAACTTCCTGTCACTATAGCCAAGTCAGAAATGTAAGGTATAGTAACTCATTTTATAGTCACTCTATCTGGCACTGAATATGGATTGGAAAAATTCTTTGCTTAAGCAAGATGTGTGGTAATACTGTTATGCTATATTAAAGTGCTCTTTAAAAATAAATTATATTCTCATGAGTGTGAGAGACAAGTATCCCCTACCACAGCCAGACCTGACACAAGCAAGTCTTCTCCTTACCCAGGACTGCTAAATTCTTCCATGAAGAGAAAAACCTGTGAAAGAGTTGTATTCTAGTCTTATTTGGTGCTGAGTCTTCAGAAAGACTAGATAAAGCATTAGCTGTGGGTAGAAAAACACATTAGGAACCACACCAGTTCATCAGGACTGTGCATGCACATCTCCCAATGCTAAACCAAGTGTATGGTTTCAAAAAGGGTCCCAAATATTTAGGGCAGAAATATTCAGTCCATTTGTAAGTGCTCTTTTTCTTCTGGGTTTTCCTCTTAGCTTCCAAAAGCTGCCCCTTAAATGCCACTTGTGAATGGAGAAAATTATGCACTTTCAAATTCTCTCCTGGGGAATGAAGGCTCATATCTCTCTCTCTCACACTGATACTGTAATTTCACACTATTTTTTTTGCCAGCAGTTGAGCCTTTCCTCGTTATATATGACATGCATGTTTCATTTTCATTAGGGCTTTTATACTTTGAGAAGCCTGATGAGCAGGGGAAGGGAAGTGGCTGGGTGGAAGCACTGCCACCTGAAGAGAAGGAGTCACAGGAGGTGGTGGGCTCTCCTGTGTCCCAAATAGTGCCACTTTTGTACTCTGCACTACTGCCTTCCCTCAGGTGATGCAGGGTTTTGCTGCCACTGAAGCCTCCAGTGAGGCCACAGCCATTACAAGCAAAGCAATAAGGACACACAGAAGGAAAAATTGCTTAAACAAACAAACAAACAGTGCACCATGGTACTGGTTGGGTGGAAACTAAGCTAACCTACAGAGGGGTCAGGCTCTCCAATGGCTTACGGTTTGCAGCAGCTAGGAGCTAGTACCTGGTATCTGTGTAATGTCATGTCCCAACTGTGGTTAATTGCCACCCAAGTATCAAAACTTTCTGGGCTGATCATCATCAAAGAAAAGCTCACACATTATTAGTCATCTTTCACCAGGAGAAGGACAAGACTTGGAACCCTGTGTGGGAGAGAGGACAGGAATGCTGCTCGCTGCATTTTGTAACTTGACTTAACATGGCTGAACATTTAACGTGTTGAAGAATAGTTTGACAGCTACATGGAGGGTACTTCTTTCCATGCCTGCTGATGGGGTGAGCTCTCAGGCACTTGTATCATCCCTACTGGGTTGTGCAGTCTGGATCTGATATCTGGGCACTGCCCTGGGACTTCAGCTTTTGTGCTTTAATTGCTTATGGAATCAGCTATACATAGGAAGAATCCAGAATTAAAACAGTTTGCCTGTAAAGATAATATTTTCTTTTTATTAAAAACCACCCCAGACCTATAAGGTTGTTATGTAGCAAAATTCAGAATACGCAGCTCAGGTGTTGAATACCAAAAGGATACTTCCCTCTGGATAACAGAGCAGCATCAGAAGTATTAAATGGATTCCCTGAGCACAAACAAAAACTGGTAGCTGTAAGTAACGTCCTATAAACTCTGTGTTTCCTGAAATGCAGCCCACACTGTGGCAAGGCAATCAAACTTCCTTTATATGAAACCTTCATGTACTCTCCCAATTCTTTTCTTTCTTCATTCCCACCTTCCTGCCCCTTGGCATTCATTCACACTGACATTATTAGAGTTGTCTCTGAAGCTGGCCCAAGGAGTCCTACATATTATTTACATCACAACAGAGCTCGGGGGCATCAGACAGGGCTGGGGGTCTGTTGTGCCAGCTCCTATTCAGCCTTTAAGTACAAAGATAGTCCCTGGCCCAAAGAGATTTTTATCTTGAATTTTAACAGGTAGACCAGAGGAAGATGATTGTTTCCTTGATGCTTCAGACTCTAAATTCAAGCTGCTGTGAGTAGCAGTCTTTAGGAAAATCTCCTCCTCTCTTGCAGGAGTATGGAACAAAGCTGCCAAATTGAGATACCCTGAGATCATCACTAGCTGGTGGTGCAGAACCCACAGCAGTCAACCAGTGGCATGTAACACACACCAGACAGTGTGAATAAAGTGAACATGGAAATTTCACAAATTTATGACGAGTCCAGCCTAATGCTTGTATTTCAGAGTATGTGTGTATTTCCATCTCAAAAGAAAACAAATCCTGCAAGTCCCTCAGAATAAACTAGATTTTTAAAAGCCTTTCACTGGAAAAAAAAATCCAACAAAACAAAACCAAACCCTAAACTCTTTAAACCATTTAAGGCCACCTTAGAAAGTCAGCCTGCAAGTATACAAAACACAGGAGACCATCATATGCTAATCTGAGCTTAACAAAACACATAGCATTACCAAGTGTAATTATACAGTCCAGCTATTAGTAGCTTTACCTCTGGCTGCTCTCCATCCTGCTTTCAAGCTACATCCTTTCCTTTCATCTTACTCTACACCACATGAAACAGGTGAGCTGTTCCCTTTATATAGCTCAGGGCTCCAGTCACATGGCTCTCAAAGCTTGGTATCTTCATTTAATCAGTTAAAAGAATCGAAATAATCAGAGATCTTTCATGAACTCCATGCCAAATTTTAATTCTGTTAAGCATTCAAAGCTTACCAAGTTCAAAAACAATCAAGAAAATATTAATTAATTTTTCTTAGGAATATCTACTTTGAAAAGCTGCCCTGGAGGGTGCATTTGTAGTTTAGGAGAATATCTTTCGTAAATCACCCATATATCACTGCTAGCAAGTTGCACAAAAAGAGATCTCCAATGCTTTTTATTGTCAAGGCAACACTGCGGTTCCTGCATCCCATTTGTTCATGCATAGATAGTAACAGCATCCACTTTTTATCTGATCCATTTGAATTTTTATCTTGACTTTAACCACTACTGATTTCTTACAGGAGAATACAAATTGTTTAGGGTTATCTTCACCAGTAACAACTTCTGACAGCAAAGAGATGGCGATACTAGCCCTGAAGTCTGTATTTGTTACCTCAGCCGTTGGATTAGATGACAGTGCCAAAGACTTAAACTGGCTAGAGCATTAATTTTCAATTTTGGGGTCCTTGAATGTATGGGTGAGAACTAGTGAATTATTTTTATGGGGTCTGTGAAAGGTAACTCAGATAAGGCAGACTCATGACAATGGGCTTAAATTGGCTTGAAAGGAGCCCCTTGAAAATGCTGTGGGGATTGCAAACTGGAAAAGGGTAGATCCCTGAGGCTGTGCTATGGCTCTGATTTAGGACTTGGGTCCTTGTTATCTGTATTCTTTCTCCAGTACAAGATTAACCCCACATTCTTGCATATGGGTCCTCCTTCCACCTAGGCCATTTGACCCCAGAGAGTGCAGATATTGCCCCTTCAGGCATACAGCAGTTCTCTTTCTCTCCACCATATGCTTTTCTTTACAGCATCACCTGATGTGTTGCTGGTGGGTAAGTGACTGTCATGACACATCACAGGTCTCAGGATTAGGCCTCTGAGAAACTGCAACAGTACCTTGTAGATAAGTCAAATACTTCCTGACTTTCCTGTATTCCCATGAACAAAACCAGTGAGACATCTTATTGAGTTTGTTTCGAGGTATGTGCTGGTTTAGCAGTGGAGGGGCATTAAGATGTCTGTTAGTATGAAAATAAAAATGTGTGTGCAAGTTTGGTTGTTAAGACAAAGAGCTGTATTTTCCAAACAGAAATGTATGTGGTGATAGTTTTGCTGCGAGTCCATCTGCTCTGTGGAGTCACCCTCCTGACATGGAGGTCACTGTTTTGTTCGTTTGCTAAAGACCTCTGAAGAGCAGCTGGTCTGACCTCTTTCTCCAGACAGGGTAGACTTTAAAGTTAGGTCATGTTACTCAGGGCTGTGTCAGTCAAGCTTTGGAAATTCCACCCTCCAGACAAACTTTGCAATGGTGAAAACTTTTACTTCCATTGTATTTTTCTCCCCTTATATCTCAACAAGATTTCTCTGGTGGCAACTTGTGCCTGTCACCTCTCACTGTGCACCTCCAAGCAGAGCCTGGCCCTGCATTCTTCATACTCTCCCATTTGGGAGTTGCAGGCTGCAGGATGATCCCCCTTCATCCATCTCTTCACAGACTGAACCAGCCCAGCTCTCTCTGCCTTCCCTCCTCCACCCTGTGTTCCAGCTCCCTCACCATCTTGGTGCCCCTCCACTGGACTTGCTCCATGATGTCCATGCCTGCCTTGTACCAAGGAGCCAAGGTGGGCCACAGCATTCCCAATTCAAGCTCATAAGCACTGAATATGTAGGAAGAATCACTTCCCCCAACCTGCTGGCTACATGCTTTCTGCAACAGCCCCGTGTTTGGGCTTGAGTCATGAGGAGGTGGTGGAGGTAAGCATGGGTTAAGGATGGATGTGCTGTAGGGCACTGAGGTAAAACTGCTGCACACACTCCCATCACAAGCAGTATGGCATGGTTTCGGCAAACAGGGTGTCTGCTCACGGCTTTGTGCCCCACCCTGCTGCTCAGACAGACAAATTCTGGTGAATCACTATAATTCAAAAAGAGTGTAGTTTGCTTTCAATTGCCACAGCTGTGAGCTGCAGCGCTCAGATGATTCACAAAGGGTTCGGCCTTCCAGGCCCAGGGGCTGGGGAGGCCACTGGTTGCAATGCCAGACATTGCAACCTCATCTGTGTTCGAGGGGTCTGATATGCACTGAGGGAGTTGGCAAGATTTGAATTGAAACCACAGTGGTTATTCCTTTCTGTCCTTCTCTTCTGTTCCTCTACATTCACTACGGAAGCTGCCGGGGAGGTGTTAAACTGTTTTGTTTGCTATTTTGTTATTGGATTTGGCTGGAGAACTGTTGTGGAGAACTGTGTGGAGGGGAGGTCTCCCTCTGTTCCTAGTTCAACTTAGGAAATGTGGCAAGGTCACCAAAGAGTGGGCAAATTTCTTTGTCAAGCCGTAGACAGATTTCATATGGGTCATGAGAAGAACTCCAACCTTAACGCTACCACCACCAACAGTCTTACAAGAGCTGTGAACTATTTGGCAAAGAAAACTGGCAGTTTTGTAACCAAAATCCAATTCTGCAGGAGAGTTAGCTTTGTGCCTTTTTTTGGATACTGTTTTGCTGTTGTGAAAAGCAATACATATGGAGGCCCATTAGAGCCTAAGGCTATTGTTGATGCAGTCTTGACTCATTCTTGGCACTCCTTTACCTTCCTTTGATAGCTCAGCTGGTAGAGCGGAGGACTGTAGGCTGTCTCTGAAAAGTAATCCTTAGGTCGCTGGTTCAACTCCGGCTCAAAGGAAAGATTTTTGAGGTTTGTTTTCAGTTTTGTCTTTCATTTTTTTCCTGGAGTTTACAACTTTGCAGAACTTCTCCTTCCAATTAGTCTATACCCTGTGAGAAATTTAGTCTGTTTTCCTTGTCTGCTTCAGATGGTTCTTATAGCTGCGGTGCTGTGACCATTGTCATCTCTCTATGAACTATTCATTCAGGAGTTGGACTCAGTGATCCATGTGGGTCCCTTCCTACTAAGAATATTCAGTGAAGTTTGTGAAGTCTACCTAATCAGTTGGTGCCCATCATTAGAGCTTCTGTTCCTGCAGGGGCTCAAAACCTTCCACAGACCCTCGAGAGTTGGAGCAGACACATGGTGCAGGGCTTGCAAAGCCTCTTTTACCTGAGTTGGGTGTGGAAAATGGGGGCAGGTCAATTGCTGGAGCACCCTTGTTGCTGGTTTCACCCCTTTTCCTATCTCATTCTTTCATCTTGAAGTTCTGAGGCTTTGAGTGGGGCAGTGGGGGGCTAAGAGAGCTGGGGAAGAAGAATGTTTTTGTGAAGACAGGAAGGGAACACCAAGATCATTCAGGTCCTGATACCTGTCTGACACGGTGACTACGTGCAACAATAATCACTGGCCTCCTGAAAGGGTTGTGAATAGCACTGGGCACACTGTCTTGAGGTATATAATTTCCAAGCACTGTCCATTTCAATGAAGAATTGTAAAGGTTGGGGCTGGTACAAAGCAAATGGATAAGAAAGAGCCCTAGGAAAGGATACCAGAGGCCAGGTTAAGAAGGCATTTTAAGGACTCATTCATACAGAAACCAACACCAGAAACTTTCAGAGAATAGAAAACAGGGCACTGCGACCTGTTAAAATTTTTTTTCACACAGGAAACTGACTCACTTTTACAAGACACAATGAGTTCTGAGACGTCTGTAAGAAGCTTTATTAAAGAAAAGATTAGAGGGTTTTATATGTTTACATTAGACAAGATGACATTAGGGATCTAAATCCCAAAGCTCATGCAAAGCTCCTCATGCAAAGCATCTCCTCATGCAAAGTGCATTGCTAAGCTGAACAAAGGTAGAAGGAGGTGGCAATTTTGTTCAGTTGCTTACCTTTCATTGTGCTTAGTAAGAAATACTTGCTAGTAGTTGGAGTCAAATACATCAAGAAACCAGCTAGAATGAATAATCAAGTGATTATATGTAATTCCAATATTTAAATTTTTGTTTTGTTTTGTTTTTCTAATTAGTGTCAGATCAATGACCATCGATCATAGTACAACACTGGTTTTCTTTGTCCTTCCAAATTCAGCTGCATTAATTCCCCTTCAGCCTGCAAAGCAGTAGACTTACAGCCTCATAACCATAATGGGGTTTTGGCACAGGGAAGCATGGGACAGGAGGAGGCAGTTCTGCCTCTCCTCCCAACAACAAAACTGGCTTGCCAGGCCCCAGGGGTGGGGTGGGCAGGTCCTTCATTTATTCCTTCATAGGTCGTTCCCACAGCGGGATGGGGCTGTAAAAGCAGGAGTGGAAGAGGCAAGCAGATTCATTTGCAGTCCTGACAGGACTCCTAGGGAGGAGGAATGCACAGCAGCATCATCTTCAGTGGGAATCTGACAGTCGGTTTATGTGAGGACGCAGAGAGGGGTATGAGCCTGGGTGATGCCACAGGAGGAACTCAGGTGTATTTGTAACTAACCTGGCTTAGAAATCTGTCCCAAGGCACTTCGGACAGATTCCCTCCTTACAATGTGCACTTTATGGCCTTGTGGAGCAAAGTAGGAACCTTTCCATGATTCCTGCATTAATTGCTACAATAAGCCTGAAAACTGCCAATAATCATGACATATAAATCCTTGTACTCGTGTCAGGGAAGAGACCAATGCTTTCCCTGAGACTGGGGAATGGCAGTGACTGATGGGCAGACTGGCTGCCTCACAGGTATTTTGTTGATGTGCAGATCTTTCATGACTTAGTATTTCAGTCTGAGTTGCACAAGGTATGACTGAAACAAGAATGAAAGGAGAAAGGATTAATTAGAAGTAGGTTCTCATTGCAAGTGGTGTTCCGTCTGTGGTTGGAGAGGGCGAGTTGTTCCAGTACGGATTCAGCCTCATGTTGCTGCACACCAGTGGATAGCTGAGATAGTGGAGAATACCACCTGATGTGGTTAGCTTCTGTCATCCCTTGGCTGTTCCATTGCCTGCTGTTTCAGCTGCCAGGACCACCTCCATACTGATGCAGTCACAACACTGACTCTGTGTCTTTCTCTTCAATGACATTCACACAAGGTAATTTTACAAAGTAAGTTCCAGCAATTGTAGCCATCAAGACAGAAATGTGAATTTAAATAAAGTTCTGGTGTTTTTCTCACACATGTGTGGTGGGAAGCATTTAAAAATTGTACTGTCTTTTGTGATTAGGAGCTTTCAGCTTTTCCTTTAATCTTGAACAAGCTTCCCCTCACTGCCAAACGCCTCTGACTCATTGGACATTGTGAAGGTCTCTGTGTCCTTGTCTGAGGAATGGCACTCCACAGGCCAAACCTCTGAAACAAAGATGTAACCAGCTGGGGACATGATAGACCAGCAATAGTACACTCCCATTAGACAAGATAATGTTTGTTATCAGTGGGATGAGTTGGACTTTCCTTCCCTTTCCTAAAAACTTTTTAAAAATCTTCTTGTCTCACCTCTTGTCCCTAATCCAACCTTTAACCTATAACCTAGCTTAGAAGCAGCACACTGTGTAATTAAGAAATTGAACTCACACAGTCGGCGTAAACATGTTGCAAAATATCTGTACTTTCTCCCCCAAGGAAAGAGCAGTCCTTGCATTCCCAAAGGACAGCTTGGTGAGTTGGATCCAGTCGCCTGCACCCACAATTCTTACATGGTTGTTTTGTACCTTTGCTAAGCAGCAAGTGTTCCGTGGTTTGTGACTGGTCTCCTCTGTGCTCACCCTGAAAGTAACTTTTTGTTAAAGTTAAAAGTGCAGTTTTGGCAATGGCGTAACTCCAGGTTCTCAGTTGTACTTGCATTGAATGACTTTGTGTATCTTGAGTTTTGTTTTGATTTTCCAATACAGATGAATCCCAGCTTCGCTCTAGACACCTGCTTTCACCTGGTTGCACCAAAGCTGTGTTGCAGGGATTGCTTATTCAGACACAATGTAAAACAACTGAGCAAAGCAAGGTCTGCCTAGAGAAATTTGATTAACCTTAAAGAAACTTCAGAAGATGCTGGGTAATCTCCAAATTTTGGATGATGTGAGCTGCATGCTCTGGTATCAGGTTTCAGCCCAGAAATGTAGTGCTGCATCAGTGATAGGACTGAAGCCCTAACTTCGTACTGAGCCCACTGCTTCCCTTTGAGCACTGTAACATTTTTCTGCTGTTGTTGCTCTCTTGTAGCCACCTGTTGCCTCTGGTCATGCAGATTTAGATAAAGCTCCCTGTGCAGGGTCATATCTTTGTAAAGTTTTTTATTATGGCAAAGAAAACACGGTCCTGATTCCTGTCTGGAATAATAATATAAATCAACAGCAACAACTGCACGGTTCCCTTAAAGCTCTAGAGGTAGAATCATGGCAATTAAAATAATGTGCAATTAAGGAGAGCTTGAAAAAGCTTTTAAATCCAGGAAGCAAGTCAAGATGTTTTGCTGATGATTTGCTAGTTTGTAGAAATTGCAAGTGGTTGCAAATTGGTTTGCTTTTACCTTGAAGTAAAACTGTTCTCCAGTGTGTGTTTAGCTGAATTTATGAAAAGGATCTCAGCATGGCTGGAAATGACCAACAGTAGTTGCTGCCTTTACTTGCATCCACCAGACCAGATAGATTTACAGCAAACTAAGCAACTGTTTGCACATTTCTTCAGGCCTTCTTAACCACCCTCAATAACCAATTTTTCTTTTTCCTTTGTCGTTGTTATAATCAGACCTTGATAAGAATTGCTGCCAGAGACACCCAATCAGTCCCATGCTATCATCTGGATATGATTAGAGTCCTCAGGACAGATTGAAGCCATTTGATAGCATTGATTACTTCCTTATTTCAGGTTGTGCCATTTCACCATTTACTGTTTTAAAATTCTTGCCTCATTTAAGAGGCTACATTTTTTTTTAGCATTGTAAATAACAAAACCTATTTTGCTGTGTGAGTCCAAATAAGCTTTGAAGTTTGTGGCTTTGTAATTTGAAAGTCATCTGGAGAATGTATGCTCTCTTGTCACCTTTAATCAATGCACTATAATCAATTATCATATCAAAGTGTTCAATTACTCCTTAGTGCAGAGGTGCTGTAGCTGTTTGGCCTAATTTCCTAGCAGATTCTCAGCATTCTCACTGCAGCATTGGGGTTACTTACCTGACTACTTAAAGATGTCTGCTGTGAAGATGAAGCTGGTACTATTTGAACGTTGGCCTCCTAGCAGAAAGCAGTGCCAGATGCTTCTTCAGCACTGCAAACCAATTCTGTCTGTCCAGTTTGTGATCTGGATGTACTGTGTTGCTGCCAGTTCCTAAGAAGAGAGTCTTTGTCTCTGTATCTGTGCTTTTATGCTAAGAATCCTGGCTCCCTTTTTTTTTCTTTTTCTGAATATCGAGAGGTTTCAGCATTCCCGTTTCCTGCAGTATACTACCCTTCCATTTCTCAGGGATTATGGGAGGAAAGTTGCTGCTGACTTGTTGTTGGGTCCATAAGTTTCATAAGTTTCCTTATTTGAAGACTGAGGAAAAGAAATTGTGAAGGTTTTTTTTTGCTTGCTTTTTAAAATTGCTGTCCAAGTCCCCCAAACCTTATAGAAACTTGAAAAGATCTGTATTTGTGAATTAAGGATCTCTCCAAACTCAGAGTTGAGGTGTTTGTCGTCCATATTACCTTTTTTTGTGGAGATGAAAAATATGCTGATAATTTTATGTCAGTATAAGGCTTTTTTGGGATCACTGTGTTTTGAACTCCACACAAGCTAGTATTTCTCGAGTTCCTAACTTTTGGTAAACCATTGATTTAACTCTCCAAGAAACCAGCAACAAATTTTCCCATTATTTTAGTTTGCAACAGCTTTGCGGACAAAATGATCTGCTTGGTTCCTTTTCCCGGAAAATTATTGCACTACCAGTGAATGAAACTCTAGGAGTATATTGCTGTATTAAATCTTGGAGCATTGACACAACCAGTTTTCCAGCACTGACTCCATGTCAGGAGAGCAGAGTGGTGTGTGGTGGAATGGAACGCTCCTACTGTGATCCAGTGGGGAAGGAGGAGAGTGGTGTCAGCCAAGCAAGGTGTCTGGTGCAGGAGCCCTGCTTGGAGGTCCGTCCGTCCGTCCATCCATCCATCCATCCATCCATCCATCCATCCGTCCATCCATCCATCCATCCATCCTCTGAGGCATACTGTTGCTTTCCTGCAGGAAGCCATCTGTATGTGGATGGGCCAGTGCTCAGTACTTGGTGAGAAATGAAACAGCACATGTACCTGGGAAAGGACAGTGAACAAAGCAGAGAGGACACAAGGCTGTGTTTGAGCCACTTTTCATCACGCTGAGGGAAGGCCAGCATGAGTGGCTTTGTGGTGAGAAGGTCTGTAAAAACATAGCCATTATCATCTCATCTTACCTTTTGAGAAATAATCAAACTTGTGATGAACCTTGTGACCTGTCAGACCTCTCAACTGAACTGCAGCTGGAGAGATTCACTGTAAAAGGGTATAGGCTGCTTCTTATTGTTGATTTTTAACCATGAGAGTTCCTAAGGGAAATAGCATATAGTAATAACATTTAATGGTTTTCTGATGAGCATCTGGTACTGGGTGTTTTCTTCTTTTAAATTGCATTAAAATTAAAACTGCATTATTGCAGAGTCCTCATTTCCTGTTAGGAGGCGAATTATGATGCTCTATTGATTGGCAAAGCTGTTTCCCATCCTGCCTAAGTGTGGTTATTGGACAGAACTTCGCTCACAGACACAGACGTACCCTACCACCCCCCTCAGTTCTGAAAGTTTTTCACTCTAAATTATTCATAGTGAAACCACTGATTCTCAAAATTTAAAACAGAGGAGAGAAGGTATAAAATACTCTCATGTATGCCTTTGTATTAAATTATGTACTATCACAGTGAATAAAAGGAAATAGCAAGTTAAGCATGTTCAGGAAGCCACATGATGAGTATAATTGATGCATTCAGCCTATAGAACACACATATAATAGTCCATTGTAGTTATGGGATGGGCCAGCCAATATTTTTGCCTTGGAGATCATTACTTAAGCAGATGACTCTTGACCCTTTTCTTTTACTGCTTCAAGAAGTTTGCCAGAAAGTACCCTTTTGTGCCAATCAGTCTTTAATATCTCCCTCTGAGCAGCCTCAATTTTTCATTTAACTTACTTCTGAATGTTAATCTGCTTTTTATCCCAAGGATCTTTATGAGAAATAAATTGGAGCCTTTTCAGAAACGTAGTTGTAAAAGCTTCTTCCTTACTAGTTGAAAGCTTGCCACAGTGTAGCAGCAATATATGTGTTGTAAAATGATGTAAAATTTAACAAAAAAAGAAATCAAAAATAAAAAGGCAACGGTGCAATGCTGGAGAGACATGCTGGGTGTTTCTGCATGGAAACTCTCTGCTCAGAGTATTCCGTGGAAGCATAGGAAATGGCAGCTGATAGGAGACCAAAGAAACTTGCACTTGGAAAGACAAAGGTCTGCTTTGACATAACTTTGCAGTTCCCATTGGTCCTCATCCCCCCCAAGGTGGCCAATGGGCAGAATAAAGAGAAAGGCTCACAGCCTAAATGGCAAACCACATTAGAGTAGATGGCTTAAATAGGTTCTGGCTCAGGAAAGGAAGAGTGCTCCTTGAGATCCTGAAGATTGGAGTAGTGCATGAAGCTGGGCGGTTCCTTTTCAACCTTGTTGGGGGCAAAGAGAGCCGGCTCCACTGAGGAGACCAATACACACTACCCCTGGGGGCAGGTGTTGTGTGAATGCTGCTGGGTACCCAGCTCTTCCCTGTGTATGCAGGGACTGGAAAGAAAATCTGTGTTTTAATGTGAGTTGTATTTATCTTTTGGAGTTTTTTTCATCAACTACCTTCTTCCAAGGGGCGTGCAGGTAGACCTCTGGAATGAATTATAAGGAAATCCCATATCATCCTATAAAATAACAAAAAAACCTAACGTCAAGGGGAGTGATAAGGGATCTTCAGTGATTTGAGAATGAATGGAACTTGGAGCCCTTTCCCCATACCACAGTAATTACTGGTGGAAAAACCACTGAAATATGGCTTTTCTGAAGCCAAGGTGCCAACAGGTTCCTTCCCATTTGTTTTCTTTATGATAAGGCCTTTCTCTCCTCAGTGCACATGATGATACCCACTTTATTAAAAAAACCTACACAATTGATGGCTGCTTTTTCTTTGCTAGGAAATTCAGACCTTGGCAAATAATTACTTCTTGTTCGTACTCCTAACATATGTATGACTTATTATTTATAGAGACTTGTAGTAAAAATGGGAATGATTCTCTTGACCTGGGAAGTTACAGCTTAAACCAATAAAAGAACAAAGGAGGGGTGCACAAGAAGAGGACATAAGAAAGGCTTCTTTTTAAAGACTCACATGCACGGCTAATAGATGTAGCCAGAGAAAAGAGATAAAATACCTCAGATTAATAACTATGACTTTCTGCTGGCTTATTGCTTTCTAAAAGCTTTCCCCTCTGTGGACACAGAGCTGTATAAAAGATGAAGTAGTTGCACTCCACATTTTAGTCATCCCAGGAATGATGGCAACATCTCTGTTAACAAACTCATGTTCTCCAAGGAAAGCAATCCTTTCTCTAGTATTTCCAAGGGAAGAATTAATCGGGTTCACTTCCTTGTGTTGCCTCTATATTTGCCTCCATTCTTTGCTTCTCACTGCTTGACCTTTGTTGAATTACTCATGTAAAGCAGCAAAATGCTGCTTTAAGTATATAAATCTTGGTCCTCCTGTTTCCTGTGAACAAGTCCTGCTGAGAAAGTGAAGAAGAAACCTGTCAGGATGCCATAACAAGCACTGTATATGAGAAACCTACTTGACAGAAAGCCCAACTCAAACACTAACTTTGTTTTGGCAACGCAGGAAATGTTGCTTAAATTCATATAGTAAATATTTATTTGTGCGTCACAGGGAGCTTTCATGTAAACTTGGATTAGCTGGAAATCAGGACAAGGCCTGTCGTTTTCTCCCTCATTTCTGTGAAACCAATTGTCTGCAGTATTTTTCAAGGAAGTCCCTCAGCTTTTGAGCTAGGCAGAAATACATTGCAATTGACCTCAATACTGTGCTCTTCAGCAGCTAAAGAGGAAGACTTTTAGGCTGATATTTAACATTTAGGAAATGTCCCAGAAGGATGGAGAGAGAGAGAGAGATGGGCAAAGACCCAGAAATGGAGAGAACTGGCAAAGGGAAAAGGTCACACATATTGGAAAGGACAAGAAGGACAAGGATAAGAGTGGATTTATTTCACAGGGGTGAAATCACAACATGTAAGTACAGGTTGAAAGAAGCCCACAAAAGTTTTTTTTTTTTAACTCTAAGAAGCTCAAAACAAGTGTAAAATACATTGATTCTACTTCTTTCTCTTGCTTTATACCAGTTCTGTTCCAGAAATTACCACTGCATTTGGCACCAGCAAGAAGACAAGAATCCAGGGAGTCACAGGGACCTCCTTAGCCCTCAAGTCTCTTAGGGATGAGGGTTGAGGAGCTCAAACAAGGTAGGGGGAGTCTTGCCATTAATCAGTTGGGTAGATACAGAGGAATGTGCTACCATGCACCTATGCCTTTTTCCAAGGCCCTACATCACCACACTCCTCCCACATACTTTGCAAGCGTACAGAACAAGCTTTCCCTGGCATGGGGTTGCATTGTCCCCCCTCTTCCCGTTCCACATACCTGGCAGCTCTGCCAGGACCTAGAGCCTGGAGGGTCAATGCCTCACGGGTGGTGGTGGATTGCTTCAGCCAACAAGCCTGGCAATCTTCTGCTTTTATGAGCACTAGGCTCACCTTGGATATTGGAAGAAAGAAATGCATTAGCTAGGAAGTGTGTTGGGTTTCTTCCAAGGCACACTAGTATGTTGCTGTGCACACCAGGATGGAAACAATTTGCAGGCTGAAGAGCCAGTAAGCTTTTTCTCAAGAAGCTGTGCCACATGCTCTTCTCTCCCTTCACCTCCAGAGTCATTCTTTATTCAATCTCTTTTGCTTCAGTTTCACCATCTGAGCTTAAATGTGGCCTTCTGACGTGAAGAATCTGGGTGAGTAGAGCCACATTAGCTGTAAAATCCCTAGCCAATCTTATTTTTTGGCATGAAGATGGCTGTTACAGCATTGTTTTTATTATTCATCAAAAGGAAACTTTTCAAAGTAAATACATCAAATACCACATAACATAAGCTCTTCCCAACCACTGCTTCCTCTACTTTTTTCTCTTCCCCTACCTCCTATTTTTATAAGTAATCAAGTTGTTACTCTAGAGTCAATTCCAGGTCATCTTTCATTTGCTCAAAATATATCCTTATTGGCAAGCTATTTTCCCATTATTCAGGAACACACATATTGTTTTACTTACAGCTGTGTGCTGTATTTTATGTTCTCATATAAATGTTATGCCTGGATTATCATAACTAGAGCAAACTGGTTTTAGGGTTTGTTGTTGTTGTTATTTTTAGGTTCCTTGCCCTGCATCCAAAACAGGAGAGAAATATTATTATATCTGTTTTTCACTTTTTTTTTTTTTAGTTCTTGAAGTGACTCAGCTTTCCAAATTTCTCGTTGCAGAAGGTAGATTTCCTTCCTTGGCTGTGCAAGTTTCCCTGCTTTGGGGAATGATGATAGCTAAAATTTGGGAAAGATTAACAGATAAGCAGCATTGCTTCTATCCTTTGAGAGGCAGGAGGGAAGACAAGGCAGGGACATATTCCAGAAATTCCTGCTGTGTAAAAAACCAAGTTTTTCTTCTCTGTTTTAAACTGTTGCTGGTTTCAATGAGTGTCCCTGTTTCTAGTGTAGTGGAATCTGGTGAAATCTGGTGAATTCTGCATTTGCTCACTATTTTCTTGATTTTGGGAGCTGATAAAACAAAAGCTCATATTTACATCTTGAGAGCCCAGCGAGGCAAAGCACCTGAGTCCCATTGTTTTCAGGATGTTCTTAAATATTTGCTTAAGTGATTAACTTACTTGGTGCAAAAGAACGCATTTCTAGCAACAAATATGTATTGTTATTATTAATCTTACCATGTATTTCATGCCTGTATGTGCTAATTCTTGATGCATTATAGAGACATACAATATGCAGAAGAGATGGATTTTCTCCTGTGTGGATGAAAGAAGAAAAAACAGAATTTTCCCCTTATTTTTAGGATGTCTGGGATAGTGGAAGACCCCTGAAGGAAAGTGTGCTGCAGCCTTGTTGTTTGGGTTGATTTTTTTTTTGCATAGTCTTCTAATGCAGAATGTCAGGGTACTTCCCCCCCTGCCCCCATGCGAATGAGACCACATGCACCTCTTAAACTAGTTTACTCATACTGTGTGCTTGTTAATTTGTGAATGACTTCAAGGCACTCAGAGCATTAAAGGAAGTCTCCTCCTGGAGGTTTTTTAAAAGAGACTCTCCTGGATTTTTTGAAGTTGAGATATTTGTAGTTTGCATGGGCTTGTTTTTTCTGAGTAAATGTGTGCTAAATGCTAATGTTTGCATTATAAATGGGTGTCTTATAGTAAGTATGATGTTTAACTGGCATCCAAGATTCAAGAACAGAGCATTTGATCCACGTTAGGTGAACTGTTCAAAAAATTCTGGTCTCTTTCATTATTTTAACCTCCAAAGAAGAAATCCCCTATAGAATAAATGTCTAAGCTTTGAAGCAAACAGACAAACAAACAAACCAACCTTTTATCACTGTTGGTGGGAAAAGTGTGCCTTATATTTTGCACGACTCACAAGGAACAGCTGGCACAGTTCTGGTTGTGAGTGATGTTTTGGTTATTTGATGTTTTCAGGAGGAGGGAGAAGAGCTTGTAGCTGAACGGTTTCTCTGGCAGCTTCCTGGCTTGAACTTCAGGATGAATGTCAAGTGAAAATGCCAGTGAGTGACACTGACCAGGACATGTTTGTGTGACACTTCTCTTCCCCAGACTAGTTTAGTTATGCCCTGCTCCACAACAGTTCACAAGTTGTTCTTGAAACAGTAGAGGATCCCAGAGGGACCAGGTTTGCTCTTTGCCCAACTTGGCCTATTCACCTTCCCCACTGCCCTGGGAGCCTTTGCTGCTGTGCCAGTTACAGACGTGATCAGGGCTGTCTTTAGTGGATATCGATATCTGAACAAACAAACCAAGAGTCTGGTCTTGATTGCTGATGTTTTTGCAGTTTGGTTTCCTGTGGCGTGTTTGTACAGATGTCATGGCTGGTATTCCCCTGCTTTTCAATAATCACGACCATATTGGGGGCGGGAGGACAGGACTGATTTGCTGTGAGTTTGCTGCAGGAGCTCACACCCTGCTCCTGTGGCTGTGCTTCTGTTCAAGCCTTGCTGCCTAACCCCCTGCTTGGGATGGTGGCTTCTCTTTCCACCTGTCCCTCTTCAGAAGGGGCTTGTGATCCCTCAGTCTCAGCCTAGAAGAGTTGTCATTACAGCAACTATTGCTATGTGGTCACATCTTGTCTGCAGATTGAATGAGTGCCTAGGGGCATGCAGAAAACACCTCAAAGGATAAGGACAATGGAGAGCCTGAATGAATGCCCACCATCTCAGTGGACCCTTTGTACAGGATACATGTCCTGGATACTCCTCCTTTCCTGCAGACAATGTTCTTTGTATCCTGCTGAGCGCTTGCTACTGTGTTTGTCCAGAGCTGGTGCAGTAGAGCCCAGCCACGGCCCCCTCTGATCTGCACGGGAGGAGCAGCAAACAAGCAGCTCCAAGTGAAAGGAACTCTCTGCTCACCCTGCTGTGTGCTTGGTCATAGACAATCGTTTCAGTCATGCCTTGATTCCTGCTAGACTGAGCTGTGCTATCTATGTAAAACAAATTGCTTTACAGTCAAATGATACCACGAGTTCCTCTATCACTCCATCCGTTCTGCCCCAGGCAATACCCTCGCTCTTATTTCAAGATCTTTTTGCCACATGTCTGACATGTTCAGGGGTGGAGTTGGGAGCATTTAAATCCTCTGACTTTTTGTGGGCAGCAGGACTGGAGGAGCAGTCTGCTCCAAGCCGAACTTCCCCTCAGACTACTTGCAGTCATATCCAAATGGCAGTGGGGAAGAAAGAGAGGCTGATTGTATGTTCTCCAATTTTCTCTGTTAGGAAGATCAAAAAGAATTGCTGCCTTTACTGGCAAATCTCAAGGATGAATTGTGGCAGCCAGACCAGTACTGGTCTGTGTTGAACTGTAGTCACCCAGAATAAATCAGCACTAATTGCAGTCTAGGGCTGTGATTCCAGAGGGGCTGCTTAAGCACCACACAGTGACCCCCCTGACTGCCTGGTTGTTAAAGCCAGCAGCAAAACTCCCAAGGACATCAGGAGACACAGAGCTGAGGCTGCACCCTTATCTGCTTTAAAGCCAAATACCTTGCTGCCTCTCTGAGGAAGCAAGACTGATAAAGTGATGTGTTCAGCATTGTGATGCCACCTTTGGCAGTGTGTAGCTGCCCCGGTATCATGGGATCCAGAAGGAAGGTGATACCTTGGCTTTCTGTCCACAGGAGAGCTGCACGAAGTTGTTCTGGTGGCCTTGGAGAAGATGGGGTGGCTGCAGGTTCAGGTTCTTGTTCCTTCCCAGATTTACCCATGGCAAGGTCTGCCACCCACAGTGACAGGGGCTGTCTCCTGGCCCCATGGTCAGCTGTGGCACCATCCAGACTGACCATTTCCACTGCGGCCGAGTAAATTGTTGTTCTTTCATTGCTCTCACCTAAGACAATTCCTCTTCTTCTGTCTCCATCTGCTGCCAGATGGGTGATCTTATGTTATCCTGGCTTAGACATTTTTGTCACAAGAGTGCAGAAGGATCAGCAAAATATATCCACAATGCAAAAATATTTCTATTATACAAAATTTAATTTCCTTCTCACTGAAACTATATTTGAAACGAATGCAGTTTTAAATATAAATGAAATATGTATAGTATAAATTTCAGATTTTCCTTAAAAAGGACAGACAAGAAAAGGAATTCAAGTCAGTTGGAAGCCCAATTAGCCTGCAGATGCGAGTGCTGGACAATTTTGAAGAACATTTCTTAGCTGCTATAAAGGGAGTAACTTTTTCTTCAGTAAAACAAGGCAAAGATTGGGAACAACGTTGGTGCAAAGGCACAAATGTGGTCTGCAAGAAAGCAAAGGGGATGGCCCACCTTCCTGCCACTTGCCCTTGGGGAAAATGCTAACAAGAACTGCAGGTATGAATGGAACTGAAATGGCTGTGGTAGGAACATGGCTTGAGCCATGGGAGGTGGTGAAGACTGGGGAGAGCAAGGCCAAATGCTCCTTCCCCTGCACACACCAGTACCAGCAGGCTCAGGGGGAAAGACATCCCCCTGCATTAAGTTAAGGGGCCAGAAAGCTGAGCAAGCACAGGGTGAGGTGGGGTACAGTGGGGCTGAGCTGGAAGTGGGTGTTCTCTGCTGGCTGTGCTGCCTCTTCCCAGGACCTGTCTAGGACCAGGTGTTGCCACCTGCACCATAGGGGGAAGGCAGCACAGGGCCAAGCCTTGCCCTTGCAAACCAAAGGCTGGACACAAGGTCCCATTTGTTCAGTTATTAAGAGAAATTAAAAATAACCCTTGGCTGACTGTTAAATGTGGTGCTGAGAAGCTGACACCAATCACTCCTGCGCTTGACCCCTTCAGTGCAATTTATAAACACTGGCTAACTAATCCTCCCTGTGTGGCTGGGGGAAGGAGCAGGGATTTTTCACCTGTTCTCTCCCACCTCCATTTTGTACAGCTTTGATGTGAGATGGGATCCTGTGCCTGTTTTCTCCAGGTGACAGTGGCCAGGAGTGGGCCTGGCTGTGTCCCACTGGTGGGATGGGGCAACACAGCCAAGCAGGACACAGGTGAGGACCACAGCCTTGGCTCGGGAGAGAGATTTATAAGTAGCACACCACATTGCTCTTCTTTTTATAAACAATCGGAAATGTCTTGATGCCAGATGCTCAGCTGGTGTAAATCAGCAGAGTACCACAGATTTATACCAGCTGGAGCGCTGGCCCCTGTGCCCCAGTGGGAAGGGGATGGGGGAAAGGGAAAAGGGAGAGAGGCTGTTTCTGCTAACCGCTCCACCGACCTTCCTTCTGGGTAAATATCTCCATATGTTAACAAATGCTAATTAAAACCAAAAGCACAGAGGAGCTCTCAGGATGTGTGTCTAACAGGAGCACCCCAGGATCCTGCACTGCTGTAATCTTTCCCCTCCCACTGGATCTCACCTTTTATTTGGTGTTGCACCTCCCTGACTGATATTTAACCTTGCTCCTGGTGCTCTTTGTTGGAGTTTTGCCATGCATACAATATTGCTCTGATGGGTGTAGGGCTGGTGTCTACAGACACCTGGGGGCAAGCCCAGATGTTTCACTGGTCAAGGGGGAAAATATGTTTTGTTGCAGCATGCCTTGCAGTCGTGTAAGTGACTGTGCTCATCAATCAGGAGCTTTAGGGGAAGGGGCTCTGGAAATATCGTGTCCATTTTGGCTTCCAGGTGACCACCACCTTCTCTGTGGACTGGGATAATTCAGAGCATGATCATTTCTAGGGGACAAAGGTGTCATGGTTGAAAAAAAAAAGGAAAAAATCATGACTATCTGTGATACTCTAAGGATAATAATAAATAAACACAAGTTTGCCTTGAGGTGAAGTTGAATTTTCAGAAGTGAGTTTTCAAAATATCTGTTTGTACAAGGGCTAGAGTATCTCCAGGGGAGGCTGTGCATTGGAGCTGTCGTGCTGGTATTAGAGTGACATTTCCAAAGTGATGGATAGGATTTAGTATCTGATTACTGTGCTGCCAGTAATGGCAGTTGCACTGTTGTAAGGTGTAGGGATAAATATGTTACATATTTTCAACATGTCATATAGCCAAAACTTTTTGGGGAAAATTCAAGTATACATGATGAGTTTCTGGAGACACCCTAGCATTTCACAAGGGGGTCCATGCATTGATTAGCAAATCACTGATGTGCTCTCTTTTACTGAAAAGCCTAAGGATTTCTTAGGGTTTTTTAATTGTCATTGTTTGCATTTGATAGTGCTGGCTTATGTGTTTGTATTAGAAACAGACCCAGGAGAGTTGCAGCAATTTACTCTGGTGGTGTAACAAAGGTACATGTGCCCAAATATAACATATCTCTTTATTTCTCAGTAAGAGCTTCTTCCCACTGTCTTTAAGTCAGTGGCAAAAGTCTTGTTCTATTCTTGTGGGTCACAGGTGGGTACAAAGTACTGTTTCCCCACCCCATCAAGTCAGCCTAATATTTTTGCAGTAGTAGAAAGGCAATATGTGCAAGAAAATAGGGGTGACTTGTAAAGCACCAATCTAACATTTGGGCTGTGTATAAAATGAATGTAGTCTAGGTACACCAAAAAATGGGAAGAGAGAAGATCCTGAATATACCTTGACTTACCCAGAAACGCCCAAAAGATGAGACTCTAACTTCTGTGTGTTTTCTCATCAGTTTTCACAGCCTTTCAGTGTTGCTAAAGTATTTAGTTTGGATACATTTATGGAGATTGCCATCTATTACTCCAGGTCTAGCTAGCTTTTGTCTCAAGTGACACTTACTGTGAGCAAATTAGCACTGAAGCCAAATTTGTTTTGTTGTGATGTCTCTGCAGCAGGTACAGCTTTTGTAAACAGATGCTGCAAGAGAGGTAGGTTTTTTGCATCACTCTAGATCTCTTGAGAACTAAAGTGTTCAGGCAAATAACTGGTTGAGAGACAAAAGAAATACTGTTAACTGAGAACTATTCTCAGACTGTCTCCTCTTAGAAATTCATTATTTATAGTCTCTGTCTCTTTTCTAGAAATTCTGGCTGAAAGTATATCAAAGTAATTCCTTTTCTTTATGCTTAGTTGAAATCCATTTCATCCACACCACATGTAACTCAGGTGGCTAACAGGTACTGCACAGCCAACTTTTGAGGCAAGTGTCAGCCAAATTTTAAAAATATATTTTATTTGTTTTTCATGCACTTCTTCCAATTATTTGGTGGTGATGTTTCATTTCTGAAAATAACACAAGACTGATCTACAGCCCTGTCAAACCTCTTCCAGGAGCTGAAAGACCTGTTGAAGATGCACACTTGCCAGAGCTTCCTTACTCTCCTGCATGAGCAGCATAGTCCAGTTTGTTTTGTCTAACCTTCATTCTGTTGCTGAAGGGCTGTCTAGTCTCTTTCATCACCTGCTGCTACATGTTTCATAATGTGGGTGTTCCTTATTAAATCTCTGTGAAATACAATGGTCTATGAATAGTGTAACCTAACTTTTTTGGCCTGTTGGCTATAGCTTCTCTCCTGCTGTCAGCTGGATGGCTCCTTAGCACACACATAGTACTTCCTTGGGCTGGTTAAAACCTACAAGAATTGTATTTCAGTCTACAGCATCTCATTTTGCCTTGGACACTAATTTTTCCTATCGCATTTTTTTCAGGGGCATGTCACAGGGCTGCAGATCAGCCCTCTGCCAGGATCAGTGAAATCTGTGGGTGTATTATTCCTTACCCCAGCCCTACCATTTCCACCCAGACTCAAATGAACATGAGCATCACTGTAAGGTAGATTGGGGTCTGACAGTAGGCAAGTTGCACCTTATTTTGTATTTTGTCCAGTTTTGTTGGCCTCATGTTCCCAGAGCTGAGGGACTGACATTGCCCATCCAGCTGAAACACGTTATTGTTTTTTGCTGTAGTTTCTTTGAAGGCCTGGAAAGAAGTGATGTTGGCAAAGTGGAAACATTCACATCACAGACACTGTCAGGCTCTACAAGTCTGAGCACCCAGGACTTAAAAAACACACCTACAGACGCAATGGAAGTGATGCCGACATCAAACCCGTCATGGGCACTGTGCTAGCTTCGGACTGGCACTGACTGCACCACCCAGGGATCTCTGGCATGGGGGTAGAAATCGCCACCAAACTGTGTGTTCTCTACTACTACAAGGTGTTATGCTGGCAGGCAATAAGCAATCTCCAAGATGCACCATGAGCTGTGCAGCAGCACAGTCTTCGTTAGGCCTCCTGTCAGCACTGATGCTGCATCAGTGTTGAAATACTGATGAGCTAACATATGCATTCTCTCCATACTGTGTCTCTCCAGGTTGTGTGCAAGATCTTGTTTTGGGATCCAACCTGCTCCTAATCACTTCAACTACCACGCTGCTGGCACAAGTGATGAAGAAAAGGGATTTTTTGAAGCAAATAGCCTAAACCTAATCTATGGACAAAATCTTCTTACTACATTGAGCTGTGACTGATAGAAACAGGCAGAAAATGCTGATGTAGTCTGTCAACAAAATTTTGGTGGACAACTGGTAATAGACTTCACCCTAGGCTTGCATCCTAAGCCCATTACTGTGCAGATAAAAGCAGCCCTTTCAAGCTGCTCCATTGGGGTTTAAAAGCAAAACTGAGAAGGCTTCACTAGGGAACTTGATCTCTTGTAGTGTTTATTCTCACAAACCAAGAGCAGCAATTAATATCTCTTTCAGATGGTGAGAATCTCTTTCAGATGGTGAGAATAAACAGTCTTGTAGACATGCAGAGGAAATGGAAACTACACAACGAGTTTTAATTAACCTACTTCTCCTCAGCTTTGCTGCATAGTGCCAAAATATAGCTATATGGATCCTTTGGTTACATACCCTGGCATCTTCCTGAGCTGCTGGCTTTAGCTGAAAGCAGGTGAGTTTCACATGTGTGCCTGAGATCTGTGTGTTCCATGTCGGTTGATTATCAGAAAGGTGCCTGAGCCCTTGGTGCTTTTGCTCCATCTGCATAGACCCTGATAATTTGAAGATATCCCTACTTTTAAACTCAACCATAAGATCAAGAAATCTCTTAATGATGTTATTTATTGTGATGATGTTGACCATTGCTCTGATTACAGTCTCAAGCAGTGCTTAGTCTTCCGTGGATGCTTCGTGTATGCTGATATAAAACAGTATGGCAGAAACTCTGATGTCATCTGCAGCTGCCACGCAGTAATTCAAAGGAGAAGGCATTAACCCTTTCTAGAAAAATCTCTCCTGTAAAAGGCAGATGTCTTCTTGGTCAGACAGCTTACTCAGCCTAATTATTCACGTCTGTACCTGCTTGCCAGCCCAACTTCTCACTGAGGTAAACTGGCACTGCTCCACGGAAGTTGGAGAAGCAGTAATTGTCACTGCTGGCAGCAGATAATTTTGACCCTTTTTCTTGGACTTTACTTTACTTTACCAGCTTCATGTCCTCCAACATCTGGTCCCATAAAAGCGTTGAGCCACAGCAATGAGGTTTCTATAAATACATTTCTCCCATACGGAGATTGACAGCATTCAAGTTGCAAAGTGTTTCTGAGCCATGTGGGAGGAGGGAGGAACAAGGTGAAGGGGGAGGCAAGGTGTCTTATTTCCCCTCTCACCTCCTTCATCTCAAGCCCTGATGTCCTCCAGGATGTGTTTTTAGTGTTAATGGCGGAGGTGCTCCAAAGCGGCAGTAAATGTGGGCCCCAGATGTCCTAATTCAGTCTGGGCCAGGCAGGGGAAATGCATGTATTATCTCACTCACCAGGATGTAGCTCTGACAGCTCCAGTTTAGGCTAAATCTCTGCTCCTGTATTTCTGCCCTCACCCTGCTCCACTGGCCCTGGCTGGGCCTCCTCCCCCTGGCTCTTTGACGTGGGCACAGCTGGCCCCTTGCAGCTCTGAGCTGGGGGAGCATCTGTGACTCATCTGCCCCCTGAGCACTCCAAGCAGCCTTGAGCCAGGTCTGACCGCTGCTGCTGCACGGGGAGGGGGCCAGGGGAGCTGTAATGTGAAGCAAGAGAGCACACTGGTGCAGGCAGCCTTTGGCAGAGATGGGTCCCACATTTAACCTGCTTGGAAGGTTGTGTAATTCAAAGCAAAAAATTGCTACCTCTTCCCATGTAGACAGATGGCCTCATGGGTGACTAGAGGTACCAAAAATGTCACTGTTTGAAAGGTGTAGGTATATATAACATGTATCACTGTCACAGAAGATGAGGAGGTTGCCCTTTCTTTTGTTCTGCAAAACACAGCCCTTGTGATCTGCAGCATGTGCTACTGCACTATTGATTTACTGCTTGATTATAATGACATTTCATAACACAAGTGTTATTAAAGACTTGTTAATCTTCCTTAAGGATCATATTTCTCAAAATGTTTGAGCAAAATGCTTTGTGTTTATCTTTAAGTACCTATTTAAATAAACTCAAATGACTTGCTGTATCAAGGTTTTAATTACCAGTCACTCTCCTTAGTGCAGGGCTTGTGGCTTCTTTCACATCCTTACAGGATTTCTGAGGTTTTACCCAAGCCCTGCTAGACTTCCAGTATTTCTGTCACCCTTCCCTTGTATGTCTCTCTCAATCCCAGTGCAGAGAGGACAAATACTTTCTGCAGTATGCCTGACTCGAAGCTAAGTGGATTTTGCTGAGGTTTGTAAGGGATGGCGGATTAACAGCCGTCCTTGTGAATTAGCACAGAAAATATTTTTCAGCATATGGGACATTGAAGAATGAGTGCTGTTCGTACCAGGCACGTGGCATTAAACAGCTACGTTGTGTCAGTGTCTAGAGGTGGCAAGAATAGTATAGTCCCATTGTCCAGGGGAGTTTGCCAACATCAAGAATATCCCCAGTCCAGAACAGACATTACATATTCAGCAGCATGGTCTACTAAACTTTTTGTGTTGCGTTATTTACCTGACTTGCACTGGGGGACTTGTTTTTCAAAGACAATGCATCTTGAGATACTTCATGAAGGTATGAAATTATTTCTGCTGTGACCATCTGTGAATGCTTACTTGCAGAAGGAGGTGCAGAACTCAGGTTTTCTACCTGTAGTGCCCTATAACTGTGAGCAGCAGTGAGTCTTAACAGCCTCACGCAAAACTCTTTGATGTGACTGGAAAGTCTCCTACAACCTAGTGCCATAAGGCACTGAGGCCTTGGCTGTGCATTTAATCTTTGCAGTTTAACTTAGTTCGAAACCTGATTTTAGCTCAAGTAAAAACAGCCTTGTAAGTGATCTTTTCTGTTAAATCTAGTCCTATGTTTAGATTAAGTTTGCAATAGTACAGACACAGGAGTGGAAGAACAGGCTGCCCAGAGATGTAGTGGAGTCATCATCCCTGGAGAAATTTAAAAGACATGTTGATGTGGTTCTTAAGGATGTGGTTTAATGGTGGACTTGGCAGTTCTGCATTAATAATTGGATTTGATCTTAGAAGTCTTTTCCAACCTAAATGATTCTATCATTTTACAGAGCACATATCCTTTAACTGTGACTTCACCATTTTTAAGAACTGTAGAAAATTGCATGAGAAACTCAAAAAGGCCGAAGCCCATCCTCTCCTTGTAATGTTTGAAATGGGCTTTCTCTCTTTCTTGAAATGTTCACAAAGTCTTTTCATGTCAGTATCATATACTTCTTACAGAATATTAGTAGTAAAGTTAAGGAAAAGTAGTTAGTGAAAAGCATACAGGCATCTCTTATTTTTGCATGGCTCTGTATTTCTTACAAAGGTTAACAAGAAATTGATTGTTTTTTCAGAGTCCTTAGGCAGTTTGTCTGTCTGTTCTCCTCTAGAGAGGTGAGAGACAGTGGAAGAAGGAAAAGCTACCTCATGTCTACCAGGATGAAAGCCTGCATGCAAGCCACTGCCCTAAAAAGACAGGCTGAGAATGTTGGGGCTGTGCAGTCTGGAAAAGAGAAGGTTTTGTCGAGACCCCATAACAACCTTCCAGAATCTGAAGGGGCCTACAGGGAAGCCAGAGAGGGACTCTTCATTAGGAAATGTAGTGATAGGACAAGGACTAATGGGTACAAATTGAAAGAGGGGAAATTTACGTTCGAGATTAGAAAGAAATTATTTACTGTGAGGATGGTGAGACATTGGAACAGGCTGCCCAGAGAGTTTGTGGATGCCCTAACCCTAGGAGTTTTCAAAGCCAGGTTGGATAAGGCCTTAAGCATCCTGGTCTAGTGGGAGGTGTTCCTGTCCATGGCAGGGGGTTGGGACTAGATGATCTTTAAGGCCCTTTCTAATTCCCTAACATTCTATGATTCTACGTGCTCTACATTTACAGATTTGTGTGGGAATTTCACAAGCTGTTTTGTGGCATCTTGTCATCTTGTTTGTTTCTGCCCATAACCTGGTGTGGATGGTTTTTTTTAAAATTATTTTTCGTTTTAGTTACAGCAGTGTGAAAATGTACATCGATTTTTTTTTTTTTTTTT
>VXBT01000742.1:818526-973948 GCA_013400235.1 Oriolus oriolus
TTTTTCTTTTTTTTTTTTTTTTTTTAATTTTTTTTTTCCCAGTGAAGGAGGGGAAGAGCTGGTTCTATTAAACCAGAACAAACCTGTCAGCTGTACATAAACAGGATTGCCTGAAACCTGTTGTTGGACTGATTTAACCTTCAACGTAGAATTTCTCAGCTGAGTTAGGCTGGAGCAGCTTTATGAACAGAAACTCTGCACTGCCTCAAACCTGCCATAGGCAAGTTTGGTTGTGCAAAAGGTGCAGTGTGTGCCAGCAATGCCCCCTCAGTGGCTTAGAGCAAAGCAGCCCAATTAAATCAGGACTAGTTGTGAATGGAAGAGGCCTAGGAAGCAGAGGAGAACCACGAGGAGGGCAAGAGACTATTCATAGTGCCAAAATGAAGTGCTTTGCGTTTGGCTGTAAATTGTGAAGCCAGAAGTGGCTACCAGAGAACCTGCAGGTGCAGGCAGTGGCAGCTCACATCGCTGTGCTTTATTAGTACTCTTAACTTGCCATTCATTTAGCAGGGCAGTCAGAATAGCCACAGGGGGTTTTTATTGCTTCTGGGTAGCAGAGGTATGAACATCTGTCATATTTAAGCTAGGGAATTCCTCCTGTTACCTTCCACTGGTGGAAACTTCCTGATGAGTGAGTTCCCTCCTTTGCACACTTCACTTTCAGGGTTTGGAAATCAAACACTCTCTTTCCTCTGAGTCTCTTTCTGTCTCACAGTGCCAACATTGAAATATTTTATTCCCCACCACAGGGTGTTTTTTGATGTTGTCGTTGATGATTGTTTTGATTTTTGGTGTTTTCTTTTATGGTTTTGAGTCAGCTGTCTTAAAAGAGGAAGGTTTGACCATCTGGCTCTGGGAACACTCAGCATCTAACAGTCATGGCTGGTTTGCACATCATCCCAGGCCGGGTTAAAATAAACACAACCATCATTCTTGGAAAATAAGATGCACCAGGTGTTAAACAACCTCTGTGAGCTCCAGGAAGAGAGGATGAAATTTATGCAGTACTTGAGAGAGATCTAGGGATTAATGGAGGGGTGTTATAAAATGAAATTCTAGTTTCCTTTGCGTCTGATGCCTTATTTTGAAAGGGAAAGGGTGAAAGAAATAAAACCCAGTTAAGAACCCAAGGGATAACAGTAACCCTGAAAACTGTGGGCTCCTCATCAGAGGAGCTTGCTTTCTTTTTTTTTAACATAACTTTTTTCCCCAATATATTGACTCTCTAGGTGTGGTATACAAATCACCCTTCTGACAAGGAATGAGGACGTTCTCAGAACTGGCCATGAATTGCCATACACAAGAACGTGTAATTAGAGGGAGCCATCAGAAAGACCGGTACAGCCCCTTTCTGCGGGGGCGCAAGGGCAGGAATGCTGTGCTTTCAGCCGGCATTGTTCCACTCACCATTCAGCTGGAGTGGTAGACTGTTAAAATTTCCCCCAGTCCCCAGCCTGCTGGTGCTGCTCATTCCTGCTCTGTCAGGGGCTGTAGTTTTGTTTCTGCTTTTTTTTTTTTAATCTTTATTTTTTGAGGTCAATATATGTTCCAGAGTCCCCTGCAAACCTGCGGGCTCGTGTACTTCATATTTTTCTCTTTCTTCCTTTCCCTCTTTCTTTCTTTCTTTCACAAACATTAACCCTTTTTTTTACCCTCTCTCTTTCCTTCCAAGTAGCCTTTACCCTGCTTGTACGAGCAGCTGACAAAGAGAATAAGTAATTTCTTAGCCATTCAGTGTTGAACTGCTTCTGTTTTTGTGAGTGGCCTTTGCACCTGTTGTGATAAGCAGAGCTCCCTTCACAGCAGCACTGAAAGGGTGGCAATCTCTTTTCCCTCCTCCTTTAAACTTACTCTTTCTTTCTGTGAATACCAATAATTAAGGAAAGCGCTTGAGCCTGCACTGGATTCTTTAGCCTGACAAAACCTAGTATTTATATAGATTAAAATGAACAGGGAATGAACCAGGGCACATTTCTCATCAGCTTGGTGAGAACCGTCTGGAGCAGCCTTATTGTATGAACAAAACAGGATGACCAGTTCACTTAACTAAATTTGGCTTTACCCCACCCAGCCTTGTCTGTCCTGTTTATACCTCCAAACCTCCTTGTGTGAACTTGCCCCATCGTGTGCGACAAAGCATACAAAACAATGTGTGCTGCTGAGAAAAAAACATAAATCACTGCTACTTACCATTTTTAAAAAATGTGCTTTTCAGTGTGCTTCTTGATATGTCTCTTCTTGCTTTAATTTGTGAAATATTTGTAGCTGTGCAGCTTTATTTGCTGAAGTTCGGTCTCCTGGAGGCTTCACTCACGTGCTTTGGGCCTCCCCCTCTGCCTGTGGCTGGTGTGCCAGCTCCAAGCCAGGGGGACCCCTGGCACTTGAGGAAGGGTGACAAATACCTTCAGTGACCAACCCTCAGCACAGGTCTCAAAAAAGGGCACTGTGGACCAAAAAAAGAGAGTGGAAAGGCTACCCAGCTGCTCACACAATACAAGAGAAGGCCTTGGCTGCTGTTCAAAGCTGTTCTGAGTGAGTGTTTCAATTTAATTCTAAATTAAAAGCAGCCAGTGTTGTGTAGCACAGGGAAAAGATTATGTATTAATGCTTTTTCCCCCTGACATAATCCTAATGATCGCACTAAAATAAATAAAAGTTAAGCCTTCTTCCTCTCTTTCCCCCATTGCTATATTATGCTGTGGCGAGCAGCCAGGTTTTCGTAGGTGAAAAGAAGACGAGAGAGATCCCCAAACTGCCAGACTGAGAGGGGAATTGTGCATCACCAAGCTTCACTTCAACCTCTTCCCTCCTCCTTTGCCATTGACACACTTTGCTTCAGGCTCCCGTTGAACAATAAGCAAGAGAAGAAACCCTTTAGCAAAAAGTCTGAGAAAAATTGTGGTCGCCAACAGAAGAAAGCAGAGGGTGGTGAGGTGGTGACTTACTAATGTGTGCATGGGGAGATGTGTCTGGTGGCTCCTCCAGAAACCCTTGTGTTTGTTCCTGTGGCAGCAGGGGAATGATGCTGTGCTCTGCTCTTGTTGGAAAATGTCTGCCTTCTTGAGAGGCAGTGATGATAAGTGATATTTCTTGGGATGCTCTGTGGTCACATTTCAGTGGGCTGAGGGGATCCGTCCCCTTTGGTGGAAGCAAAATGAGATCAGAGCACAGCAGGCTGCAGTGTGGGGCAGGCAGCCCTTGTCATGCTCTGCTGGAGGGGGTTATGGGGTGTGCCGTATCAGCTCTCCATCAACCCACATGGCACCTGAGGAGCAGTGAACACACCCATGCAGTGCAAAGCCATGCTCCAGGTGCAGTGTCATTTAGGACATGGGTGGTGGTTTAAAAAACAGCTGGGAATTAAACCCCAAATAAGTCACTCCTCCTTCCTCCTGCCTCCCTCCAGTGAGAGAGAGACAAAGGCAGACTATGGTTTGAGGTAAGAATTTACTGAAAGCAAACAGCAGTGGAATAAGAAATACACAGCAACAATATTAGCAACAGAAGTACACAAAAAGAGAAGGTGGTTTACACATAAAAGGTGTTCAACTCGGTCTCGTGTGGCTGCCAAAACAAAAACAAGATGGCAGATGATCCTTCTGCTTGGCAGCAACACGCTCAGGTTATTCCTGACACAAAGACAAGATGCCTGATAGAGTTAAAGAAGCATTTGGACAACATTCTCGGGCACATGCTGTGACTCTTGGGGATGGTGCTGTGTAGGGCCGGGAGTCTGGCTCGATGATCCTTGTGGCTCCCTTCCAACTCAGCTTATTCTGTGATTCTGCGAAGACAGCAAGTGCTCTCTGTTGCTGGTATTCCCTGTCCCCAAGTCTGAGACAATGAAAACAATGATGGACAACCCCACAAAAGCTAGATCGTGCAGATACCACAGTGTTGTGGTTTAGCACTTGCTGAGCGTTTGACTGTGCTTCCTAGGTGTGTGCTTGCAGTATCCCAAATTCCTGTGACTCCCACCCAACAAGCCAAGTCTCTCTCCTGATGGCCAGGTAGGAATAGCTCAGCATGGGGGACCTGCTCAGGCTAGGAGGTCCCCACTGAGAGGGCTGAGTGCTTGCTGGCATGCGGTGGATGAGGGATGCTCTTCTCTGCTTGGGCAACCCCAGTGGTGCTTCTGGTGGGGGCTCCTCAGCTGCTATGAAGCTGGAACATCAGGCATCAGTGTGTGGGTTAAGAGGACCTGAGCCAGCAGGGAAATGGGAAAGATTGCAGTTAAAGTGGTGCTTGGGTTGTGTCCTTCCTGCTCCTCTTGCAGAGCTGTGAATAGGGAGAATAATTTAGCTTTGGTGGCTATTTCACAAATTTCTGTTTTCTTGCCTCTCCCCCCTTTCCTGATTTGATGTGTCAGGGCTCAGCATCGTATCCTTGTCCATCTGTGCCTGCCCTGTCCTTTCCTTGGGAGATCTGATTGAATTATTTGAATTGACAAATGTTTTGTTCAAATAGTAGCTGTGGTGGAAATCCCTCTGGAAACTAAGTGCTCCACATTCCCTCTGCCATCTCCAGACTCTCCTGGGCACCCAGCCCTTGTCCCACACTGCAGCTCCATATAGGTCCCACTCTGCATGTCTGAGCACCTCCTCTCTGCCACCTCTCAGCTCAACTGGTAGTGTCCTTCTGAAATAACTGGAATATACTGAAGTATGAAACATGCTGGGAAATTACACAGTAAGGTAATGGCAGGAACAGAAAACTATATTTCCTAGCTCCTGATATTACCCTATAAATAACAAACTTTCACTCTTTTAAACATGTATCAATGGTGATCTTCATGAATTGCTCATGCATTTGCTGCCTGTGGCTCAAGGAGAAATACACACTAGCTGCTGAGACACCAGGTTAGAGGTATTTTATTTGGGAGAAACTTCCTGCCAGGCCAAATGCAGGGCAAATCGTGCAAAGAAAGTGTGTGCACAGACACGCTTGCCTGAATGTGTGGGAAAGGGGTGTCCAACTGTGCAGCTCTCTTTGAATGATCCAGACCTTAAAATAGAAACTTTATCCTAGAAAACATAATGACGACTCATAAAACCTGGGTATATATTTAGAAAACCTAGTGAACTTGCCTTCAGTTTGAAACAAGGAGGTAATATATAAACCCCAGAATATTTCTGCAGCTTGTTCTAGAATGAGAAAACGAGGGCCAAAATGATACAAAAGAGGAAAAATGCTTGTATTGCAGATGAGGCTCTTCTTGGCAGGTCTGAGGACTGGTGGTTCTGCTTTCTGTCACGCAGGACTCTCTGTGATGTGCATTTGATTAAAGCTCAGCGAGCGTTTACACGCAGAGTCCTACAAGCATATTTCTGAGGCTGCTGAGCCTTGATCAGTGTCAAGTGAAATACACTGCAGAATCAGGGTAACCAGGATCCTGAATTCCTGGGGAAGCTCCTAAAGGGGCCTGCCCGCAGTGGCATAGTGAAGCATGGGAAGGTGACTGCTTTGCTTGAGAATGGAGAGATGACAGACGTTAATTCTGACAACAAAGACATGGACACATGCAAACAGATGTAGTTTGGTGGGGGGAGGGATAGGAAGGAGTGAATAAATTCCATTCCTTCCTGCCCACCTTATCTTTAATTTAAGGCTGATGGATTGATTACCATTTGTTATGATAAGTCCATATGTGTACAGATCCAACGGCAGGATTAGGTTCCTCCTCCTTTGTTATTTGAAGTCAATTGCAGTTCATTAAATCTCCCTCATCAGTTCCACCACCTGCTCCTCTTCCTTCCCTGACCCAAAGTCACATGCCCATTTACCCTCTTCCCTTTGTTTTCTGTTTGTTTCTCTTTTAATTACATCTCTTGATCTTTTCCCCATCAATTATTTTGAGGAGAGAATTGGTCAGAAACATCAATGCAAATGAAATTGTGGTTAAGAATAGAAACAAAGATGTTCAAGGGAGCTTGGGTTTTCATTTTCTTAACAGCTCTGGACTTGTGCTTGAGATCCTGACATACCCTTTTCCCAGGGCGTGAAGCAGGGCATCTGCAGCATAGGAACAGGGTCAGTCCTCCCTTACTCACCCCTGCCTATGTTCAGTGAAGGTTTTAACAGGCTTGTTCAGTGTTTGGTGGAAGTTTTCAGCTTCTTCTGTCATCCTGAAAAATCTCACACTTGGTAATGTCAGACCACGGCGACATGCAGGTGGAAATCCCATGACCAGCAGTGAATTAAACAGATGAAGACCCAGTTCTTTCCTTGGCTTCATGTGCCAGGCCAGGCAGCTGGACCCCAGGACAGAGCTACTCGCAGGACAGCCCTTTCTCCTGCTTGTAGCTGAGTGAAATAGCTATATGGATTTAATCAGCAGGGTTTATGATTAATAGGTGTTGCAACCTCTTCTCAGGATCCCAGCCAAGGTGAAGGCAGTGGTGGGTTGGCGCCGTGCCGAGATGGGCTCAACAACCCCACCACAGGTTGCACCGCAATGGGTTAGCAGCATGTACAGGCCCAGGGGGATGGGAGTAGCCAGCAACAGCTGAAAAAAAGGAGTGGTAACACATTAAAAGCATTTGAGCACTCATCTGACCAGGCCTGTACCTCTCTCCAAAGCCAGTGTTTATAAACATGCTGTTTTTTCACTCACGTGAGGAGACAAGTCTTGATCTTGCTGCGTGGAGCAGCTTACGGCCTGTGGTGTTGGGGGAACTGTACAAAAACAAAAGGCAGGCAGAGGAGAAAGTGCTTTTTCTGCTGTGGGTAGACAAGCCTCAGAACAGTCTTAAACTGAGCTCTGAAGTTTAACCAGCTGTTTGGCAGGCCCAGACTCATCCCTTTATTTCTTTTCCCCTGGGTCACTAGAAATCCTCTTTCACACACCCATCTCCTTGCTTTGCAACTGTCTGTGCTGCCTATTTGCAATAGTAAAATATGTGCACATGGGTTTGGATGTTGTTTAATCCCTAAATGGAGAAATAATCACAAAAACCAGGTGGCAGCTTTCAAGTCTGATGCCCCTTCTCTGGGGTCAAGAAAGAAAATAAAAAAGAAATCCATGTGTTCATGTTCATAGGTGCATATGGGCAAGAAAAACCTTGTGTCTCATTAACTGGCCGCTTCCGCTTCTCTTAAGTGCCCTTCCTGACTAGTCAAAGGGCTGTAACCCATCCATGTGCTGGGGTCACTGGAGTGTCTTGATCTGTGTGTTTTTATCATGCTTTAAAAAGTTCTTTGAAAAGTTCACCCAACACTGCAGTGCCATCAGAAGGGTTAATGCTACTTGAGGCGTTTCAGATGCTGACAGGGCTTAACCTAGGCAACGCAGAGAGGGATCAGGTGACTCTTAAATGGACAAAAGTCCAGCAACTGAATTAATTTTGGACAAGCAGTCACTGGCCTGCATGCTTCAGCTGAATTTTACTCAAACCTCATAAATGCGAACAGAGCTGGAAAGCCAGGAAGGAGTCTGTTTTCCAGAGACCTCGGGGTGTGTTGCCTTTCCCCCATGTGTCATGTGGGATCAGCTTTCTCCTGCCATTTCAGTGCTCTTGATTCTGTCCCTGATGGCAGCTTGGCAGAGCATGTCAGTCCAAGGGAAGCAGACTTGAAACCCCAACTTGCACTCTATCCAGCAGGGAGGGACAGAGAGGAGGTGCGGGTCTGACAGCCTTGTTTTGCCACACCGATCAAAATATAGAGATGGGCAAGCTGGAAGGGGAGTGGTAGACTTGGTTTTTCTAAAAAGATCCTGGAAAAACAGTTGGAGGAAGACAGCCCAACTGTTCAAGGATGATGAATTTCAAAAGAAGCATCCCTTTTCTGGGCTTAACCAATGGGCAGGGTAATGCTCCCTTACTGTACACCTGGCAGGCTGGGACTGCTCCATCAGATCATTTATAAGTGACTTTTTGTTCTTTTCCTTTCAGTTTGAGTCTCAAAACACATTTGTGATTGTTGCCATGACTGGAGTTTAACTTTAGGTTGGACTGGAGGTGGGATTCACATGCAGTGTGACCCCTGCTGTGGGAACAGGACTGGTAAAGGTCTCTGTACTCCTGTCCAGACACCGAAGCTCTCCTGCAGTTTGTGTGCCAAAAAGGTTTCACCTCCTGTCATGGCTTGCAATTCAATGATGCTCAAAGTTGCTCATCCAGCAGAGCTCTCCAAAAGCCAGATTGGCTGTCCTTCTCCTGCCTGGGCTAGGCCGTGATTTGGGTTAACCCCTCCCAGTCACAGATTAGGTGTAACTATGAAACATGCTGGCTCTCATACTAATACTAAGGCTAATAATTTTGTAGACTTTAATTTAAAGGGCCTGTTTGTTTTCAGAAACTTGTACTTGGTTTCCTTTTTGCCCAAAGATGGGAGAGAGGCTTTTCCACGGGTCCATGAAGTAGTAAAGTAAGGGTGTGTGCATAAATTGACCAGAGAGTCTTGCTGGCTGAGTTCAGAGCCTTCCTGCATTCCCTGTTGTGGGAAAACCAGAAAAATACCTTCATTCAGCTGCAGAGGCATTGCAAAGTGCCAGGTTTTGTTAAGGGTTGTGTTTTGCCTGGGATTCACAGTGGCCCAGGTGCCCTCTCTTCTTGCCTGTGCTTTGGTTATGGCTGCAATATTTTATTTATGTCTCTCAAATGAATCCAAGCCTTCAAATCCCAAGATCCAGCAGTGCCTTTTTCCTCCTGCCTGACTGTTTTTGCTATTCTGGATGAGCAGCAATGTGTTGCACCAGGTGCCAGGATGACAATGCAGCTGGGACAAGTCTGCCTGTAGGCTGAAGATCTGAATCCAAACTTGAAAAGCTGGTTTTACGACAAAGTAAGGTCTTCAGCTCCCAGTCTAGCTTTGGGTCAGATTTGCTTCTTGCTGGAGCCGAGCAAAACGTCCCCGTGAACACATAAATGTCAGTGGGGAAGGGGACATTCCCAGCCTGTAGGACACTAGTGCATGAGCATTTTACATGTGTATCAGTTTGAAGGAAGCACGTGGCTGGGACACGTTTTGCAGGTAATATAAAGAAAAAACCATTTGGGCAGTCCCCCTCATGCCTGAAATACACCACATTTTATAGCGAGTCGCGAGTACTTGAAAAAAAATCCCCCCTTCTAACTCTTAATCAGTCTCAAGAAACCACACTGAGATGTAATCTGGCAAAAAAGCAGTATGTCTTTCAGTCTCTGACAAAACAAAAACTCTTGCTTCTTTCCATCCCTGGCCAAGCATAACTGCCACAATGGTGTGCTTGTAGTTTCTTTAAATCCTATGTGAAGGTTTCAATGCAAAAAATAAATGTGAAGGAGTTTTAAGGGTCTTTTTTTTCCCTCCATTTTTAATTCCATCAAAATCCTAGAAGAGGAATACAGAAGGGGAAAAAAATTATTTTTGTAGCAGTAGGAACCCAGCCTTGACTGCTTTGGGTATACGAGTAGAGGCACTGAATATAATGAGGTTATTCATGTGCATAAAGGTTGTCGGATCAGACCCTATCTTTGTAAAATATTTAATTACATACCATCAGAATCATGTCAGCTATGAAAAAGCAATAAAAATACTAAAGTGTGTCAGTGAGCAGTAGTAGTAACTGTAGTGATATAAATGCATTAAGCTTTTAGGCATAGCTCACATACACTGAAGACAGCAAGTCAATGCTGGTTAGTAATTTGCAAACAATACATCAGCACCATAGTGCATGTTCAAGCAAATTATTATGCCTGTTTTGCCAATTAGTACTCAAATTATGCTACGTGACACCTTATTCCATGCTTTGGATGGGGAAGGGAAGCCACAGGCCCATCATCTGCTGCTCGTCTCTCCAGCCAATGCTCGGGCGTTGTCTTCCTTGCTACGAGGGTGAAGGTTTTATTGCTTTACTTTGATTGATGGGTGAGAGGCAAAATGACCCTGATGCTAAAAACAGGAGCAAGGCAATGCACTTCAGTTTGGCCGTGAAGTCACACGCGTGACGAAGGAAAAGCACATTGTCTGTAATGCTTTCACCTGGGAGCAGTTGGCGAGAGGGCACAACCAGAGCTCTTCCCAGAGCTCTTCACTGGGAAGATGTGAGTTACGGAGCGACGTCAGGTTTTGTGCTGGCAGGCAAAGGCGGAAGCAAGAGTCAAGATGAGAGCAAGCAGGGCATCCTCATCCCACACACTCCGGGGGAGTAACCGCAGCTCTCCGGGGGGTTGCATCAGTGTTTGGTGCAGCACTTTCCAGAGTTGCATCAGCTTGTACCTGCTTTGTTTGCGTTGTCGGTAGAGACTGGAGTATTAATAACTGGTTCCACGGGGAGGGGCAGGCAACCCACAGTGGAAAGCAGAAACTGAGATGGGAAATACCCAGAACATCTTGGAGCGAATGTAAACCATGGGGAGAGAGTGTGACAACAAGTGCAACTCCTTGCCCATCTGTAGCTGGCTGTGGCTGTGTGGGTGGGGTGAAGTGGGTGCGGAGCAGGTTGTGATTTTACTTGAGGTCTGTAAATACAGAGTGAGTAGGAACAGGTAGCTAGAATAGCACTTTCTGCGTCTGAGTCAGCGATGCCGCACACAGGAGAAGCTGGCAATCAGAGGTCATGATTGAGTTACATTTCCATAGCAGGTTTATTTTGTGCTGCTCTTCTGCATAACCGGTGTTTTCGCTCTGTGCAATTGGTCAAAAGCAAAATACGGTTTTCTATGCATGTGTGCACAAACATGTTGCACTGCAAGTTCCTTATTTGAATCTTTGTTCAGCACACCATGCTGGCCTTCAATTGCTTTCCTGCTCTTTTTTTTTTTCCATTTTATTATTACTTCTTGTTCCCTTTTTCTCCCCCTTCAGCTGAGTGACTGTAATCTGTACCAAGTACATGCTGTAAATAACATAGATTATATTTGGTGGACAGCAGGGTGCAGGACTCAAGAGGCATTTCAAGAACCAGCAAAAGTGCCATGGTCGGCTTTGTAGCTTTTAGGTTGGATCATCTCCTCCTTCTTGCCGTCCCTTCCCCCATGATTTTCTGATGGCTGCTTCTAAATGGATTTTTATCAGGGGGGAAAAGCAAAGTGGATGACAGCAGATGTGTTCCCTTAACAGGGTCTTTCCCTGAATGGCTCTGCTAATCATTATGTTTTGCTCCATAGGACTTTTTATTCATTTAACAGGTTTATTTCCAGATTACATATTTGTTTTTATACTGTTTCTTCATAAATACAGGCACTGTAGAAAAAGCTGGCCCCACCATATTTCATGCAGTATTTGTTTATAGTAAGTGGGCCTCACTGAACCTGCATATACAATAAATACCCTTTCAGGATTCCTAGGCAGGAGTGGAGGGAACAGATGGCAAAACAGACCCAGGATTCCCGTTTACAAGGGGATCTTCAAATAACACAGGAGGAATGATAGCCATTAAAAAGCCTGCCTTCCAGTGCCTTAATTTTTGGCCAGAAAAATTGGATACATTTGCTGCTTTTTATTACTGGGGTTTTTTTGGGGGGTTTTAGTCAGTTTTTTTACATTCAATAACAGGCTTTCAAGGATTTGAAGTAAACCAAGGTGCAGGCACCTCCTTTGTCAAGGTCATCTGTTTGATCCATCTTTTCTGTCACCCTTCTTCATAGCAAGTCAGACTTAAAAGCTAACTAGGCAAGACTCAAAACCACGTCTCACACCCCTGGTCTCTGAGAGGTGCTTGAAATATGAACCATGGTCCAGGGGGAAACTTTGCAAACAGCTGCTAAACCTCATACCCTGGTGGCAGGTCTGCGCCTCACAGATACCAGAGGATTGGGAGAAACACTTTTATACTGGGGATCTCTCTCATTCACTCTTTGGTGAGGGAGAGTAATTTGATTTTTTTTGTTTTTTTTTGCTTTTAAGGATCAAGAGTGAGAATAAGAGAAGGCTGTTCACGTGCTGTTTTTCTGTGCTGTGAAAAGTTTGTATCTGAGTGTCACCAGGGAAGAAAAAAGTACAAGAAAGCTGCAAGTTATGGTATTTCTACAGTACAGGATTCTTAATTATCTTAGAGCTTACAGTTTCCCTGGTTATTTGGCAGTGCCTCTGCTTATACCTGCTAAGACACATAATCTGCCTGCTTGGCTCAGTGCTCCTCCCAGGTGAGTTTTGACCTCCTCTCTTTGCAGAGAAGGTGCCCCAGTAGTGGGGGCTCTGCATGGTTGTTTTGAGGGACTGCCAGGACACCCCACAGATCTCTCCATCCAGGGCCCCCGACTTCCCACCAGCTCTTGGTCAGGGAAGGGGAGTGGCCAGTGTAGATACACATGCTTGACCTGGTTGAACAGCTGTAGGAGATAGCAGCCCCATGACCTGCTCTCCACTCAAACCCACTGCTCGTGCAGAATCTTCATGCACTGCCGTCAGCTGTGAGCAGAGCAAGGAGTGCTACATTGGGAAAGGTGTTTGCAGTCTGAAATTGGTGGGTTTTTTTTCAAAAACACAGCCTTGAAAAAGCCAACAGACCTGAGGTTAGGTGGTTTGGTGTCAGATTAGTGCAGTGCATTATCAACTAATTAGGGTATTTCCAGTAACAAAGCATGGCAACCATGAGCCTGGAAACCCACCAGCTGTTTGGACCGCACTGGCTGCCACGCAGGCTTCCATTCTGGTGGTCAAGGTGTCCTAAAAGTCATGGGCAAAATTAAGTTGAGGGTGTTGGAAAAGACTGCCATGGCTGGAAGAGGAACCAGCTCTGATGTACACAAGAGCACGGGCATGAACACTCATGAAAGCCACCAGTCCAGGCAGTGAAGGAAACCTTGGGTTCATATGTCAGTTCTGGGCTGGCATGGCTTGGGTGAGAGGCTTGGGTTGAGCTTGGAGTCAAGTCATATGTTGCTAAATGGTGACTTTAATCATTATGTTGTTACGTGGAAAATTGTAGCTTGAGGACTAGGACCTACTCAAGAACTATTTTGGAGGCTGAGGCAGAGGATGACCATGAGGGCCACAGTACCCTGTGAGCCAAGTGCAGCTCAGCAGCATGGAAGCCACCAGCAAGGCACCTCCTGCAACACAGGCAGGCCTTGTGGTGTATTCTCCTATTGTACACCTTGTCTGGGGGTCCTGTGATCCTCTTCCTCTCGGTAACTGAGCTGCTGCATACCCACTGATGTCAGGATCCCTCTTCTGATAGGTAGAAGCCTATTTCTTCCTCAAATTGCATCAGCCAAGTGCTTCGCAGCCAGGGGTTTTCCCTCAAAATCTCAAATCCTGTTCCAGCTAAACGTAGCCACCAGCCTCTTTCTTACCTGTTGCCTCTTCTTTTTTTAAAGTTTTGGTTGGAGGGAGGAGGTGGGAGAGGTGAAAGTGAGCTCTCCATACTGGGCTATTAAATTTCTGGATTCTGACTAGCCTGTTTGTAGGTGTGGTCTTGGGTCTTTACCAAAGCACAGAAATTTTGCTGATTTAGTGCTTGCTGGGACATAATACATGCTGCTTTGGAAGGACAGAGTGCTATGCAAGGAAAAAACAAGGTAAGAAGCTGTGACGCATGACTAGAGTTACCCTAAGGCAATAAGAGCAGTGCTACCAGAGGCAACACTGAAAGTGAGCAGGAGAGCACGGCAGAGCAGGGTCTGGGGATGGGGACATGGATTCACTCACCCTGCCAGCCTGTGCCTTGGCAGCATCCTGGGAAACATGGATTCACAGAGCCCCCCGTGTTTCCACACACTGTCAGCAGAGCACTTGCTGTTTTGTTTCCAAATGGCTTCAACTAAAGTCCCTTCATAAGGGCAGGAAATGCTCCAAGGGCAGAGACTGCAGCTTTCCTTAGTCATTGCCTTTATGTTCTGCTGGCAAAGGTGCTAATTCTGAAGTGGGAAATAATGGGTCTACCAGGGTAGGAGTGGGAAGAAAACCAAGGAGTAAATTGAGATATGTCCTTATGCCTAAACAAATCTGATGCCTCTCCTCCTCCCCCCCTTCCCCCCCTTCCCCACCTCCCAGCAATATTCAAGCTCAATTTGCAGCAAGCGTGCATTCTGTACAGCCAGACAATGCCAAGTTTTATCATCCCCTGCCTCCTGCCTGGGAGGCAGCGGTTGGCTGGGTGAATCCTGCAAGATTGCACAGGATGGCAGTGAGCACTGAATTCCACTCTGTAGGTCCCGGTCTGGGAAATGCACCCAAATGTACGCAAATATTGTTATATCAGCTGAGCTCTCCCAGCACAAAACAGTGCAATTCACACTTCCCGGATCATCGGAATTTATTGCAGGGAGGTGACAGCCTGCTCTGAGCTGCTGTGGTTGCAGTTCCCATCAGTGGGGTTTATAAAGGTGGTTACAGTGGTGAGTGAAATGGGCAAGGTATGAATAGATTCATGAAGGTCTCTACAGAGTCAGGAAAGGTTTTTCCAGCCTGCTGTTACCTGATCTAGCCAATTTGACATGGCCCCTCATCACGGCAGATCTGAGCAATGCTCAGCATTTGAAAATAGAAATAGCAACAAACCTCTTCCTTTTCTTCCTGCTCAGTTCACAGGAAAAATATTTTGACTGGTTTGAAGGCTGGGATTTTTAGGGTTTTTTTCCATGTCTGTTTAAATAAGTAAATGAATAAGAGTGTGTGTGTGTGTGTGTCTGTGTATGAGAAAGAAGAACAGAAGTTGCTGAAAATTGATTTGAAGAAATTAGTTTTGCATTTGCTTCATTCAAGGCTAAATTGTATCATTAATTTCACAAATTTAACATGAAACTTTTGCACTGGCTTCAATGAAACATGTACATTCAACCTGTAAGTCCAAGGCTGCAGCCACTACTTTTAATGAATACAATAATGTATTCTGAGACAGTCAGAACCCTGGGGTTCCAACACAATAATTTTTTTTAATGTAAAAATCTTGCATTGGAAATTCAAGACAAGCTGCTCAAGTTGCCAGGCCTGCACCTCACTGGCCACCAGCTGAAGCGACCGTGTGCTCCAGCTGGATTTGATAGACAGGATCCACCTGCAGCAGGCTGCCCTCATGCCAAACCCTTCTGGATGGTCCATGGTTGTTGAAAACAGAGACTTGGAGACTTTGCATCATGAGGAGCGGTGTGCGCTGGCTGTTGCCACGAAGTCTGGTTATTCTGAAGACTTAAAGCTGTACATATGAAGCAAGTTAGTACTAAATTGACTCCTGTACCTTTCATTAGACCTATTATCCACCTAGAGGCTATTTTCACTTTGAAGTGGCATTTGCTCCATAATAAGTAATGTCTCAAAATGCTGTTAATTAAAGTTTCATCTGTTTAGAGGATTTTCTTTTTCTTCCTCCCCCTCTCCTCTTCTCTTTTCTTTTCAGAAGCTAGTAATTAGTCCAATAATGTGGAGACATTGTTACCGCAGCTCATTAAATTTGGCAATGCTCACTTGGACCTTTGAGTGCTGGTGATGTCAAGTTGACCTGAAATGCAAGGATTCCATCTGTCAGGAATTACTGATGAACTGGCAATTAAATATAAAAAACATACATATATATATATTTTACTCATTACTTGTGCTGGATTGACAGTCCTGCAAGCGCTATCATTTTAAGTTCATCGACAGACTGATAAAGCTTCCCCTGGGCTCCCTTCCTCGTGTGGATGGACCGGCGGCACAGATGAGAGGAGAATCAGATCCTGGAGGGATTTAATTTTTGTTCTGTCTGTAGACTGCACTGATGAGAGTGTCAGTCTGGGCTGGGGTGAAGTGAATACCTGGGCTAACAGAGACAATGTGATGGCATGTGGATAACCAAACAGCCCTATGATTATGCTGGTTCTCAGCTGTTATTGCCTCTTGTTGAAGTGGTGGCCAAGAAATGGATCTCTCTCTGTTTCCAAGCACCATCCTGTCATGGACAGGGGAATTTCTGTAAATGTATTCACCACTGCTTAAGACTATATTCTTTTCCAGCAGAAACTGGAGAGAAGTAGGTATCCCTTATGTTCGCTGGGAAGTGGCATCCAGGAGGTAGAGATGATGAGGAGCATAGGTTCTCTCTGTCCTGGATTATGCTACCAGAGTAACTCTGTCATTCAGTGGTGATCATAGGATCATTGGAAAAGATTCTGAGGTCATCAAGACCAAACTTTGATCACCACCTTGCCAACTAGACCATGGCACTAAGTGCCAGTTGTTTCTTGAACACCTCCAGGGATGGTGACTCCACCAGCTCCCAGGGCAGTCCCTTCCAATGTTTAGCAACCCTTTCAGTGAAAAAACCCCGCCTGATGTCCAGCCTGAACCTCCCCTGGCACAGCGTGAGGCCATGTCCTCTTGTCATGTTGCTGGTTGCCTGGGAGAAAAGACCGACCCCCACCTGGCTTCACCCTCTTTTCAGGCAGGTGTAGAGAGTGATGAGGTCCCTCCTGAGCCTCCTTTTCTCCAGGCTGAACACCCCAGCTCCCTCAGCCATTTCTCATCAGACTTGTGCTCCTGACCCCTCACCAGCTCCATTTCCATCCTCTGGACACGCTCCAGCACCTCAGTGGCTTTCTTGGAGTGGCCCAAAACTGAGCACAGGATTCAAGATGTGATCTCACCAGTGCCAAGTACAGGGGGACAATCACTGCCCTGGTCCTGCTGGGCACACTATTTTTGATACACACCCTTCATGTAGGCTGTAGAGATGTGTCATCCCACTGATGGTTGGGTGAGTTGCTACTGCAGCAGGGAAGAGAGAAACTTTAGTATGTGTTGACTCCCACAGGGCATCAGGTGGTTTTGGGATCTCAGCGTTAGTCCCCCCACCTGCATCTTCAGCAAGCGCCAGGCCTCAGTGCTGTGGAGCATGAACCTTACATGTTGGCATGTATTGGCCTGAGGGCAAGGCCACCTGACGGCTCGAAATCAAAAGGTTCGGCCTGTACCAATAGCTTACATTCTAGCATCACTCACAATTTGTTATGGCAAGAGAAGTCTGAGGAAAACAAAACAAAAAAACCCAAAACTGTGAAGGGAGAATAAAACAACTGAGAGCCCAGCTCCAAGGCTGTCCAAGCTGCTCCTGAGACAGCTGGGAATACAAAGCCACCAAATTGTAGGCTCTCTCCAAAGTGTCCTCTCCTCAGATGGTGTCCTCTTGCCACTTCTTTTGCAGACTTGGTCATTTTATCCACCAGCCAAATGGGGTCCTCCTGCCCCAGAGAGAGATATCTCTGGATACGCCGTGCCTTAAATACAGAGCTGCAAGGTTTGCCAAAAGCAGTCTTTAAATCTTGTGTCTTCAGGATGGCTGTTTCATCAAAGCCCAGCTGAGTATCTGGGCCTAGATCCATATTTAGAAGCAGGAATTACTGGATCCATGCATAGGGAGGCACAACAGAGCAGATGAAATGGCTAAATATTTAATAATAAAGATTGTTCACACATTTCCCGCTTAATGTTACTGGCCAAGGAAAGCTGGATGTTTCACATCAGGTTAGCAGGATATTGCAATATTTTGGCTGCTTATCTGAAGTGGAATGAATGGAACTGCCAAAGCTTTTGAAGTTCACTCATGAGATAATATTTTATTAATTTTCTGAGCTGAGGGCACTTTAGCATCTCCTGTGAGTCTTCTGAATATTAAATGCATGCAGCTCTATAGGCAGGACTCTTTCAACATTCACTCATTCAGTGTTTAAAAGCACCCGCTTCCCATAAATTGAGAGCAGTCGCCTTGGTTTTCCGAGAGTTATCTTCTCTCCAATAAATTAGAAAGTATATCAATTTCCTACTTATTCCCTTTGAATTCAAAGCAGGGGCTACTTAAGTGCAAGAGAAGATGCAGTCTGTGTTTGCCTTGTTTGTCTGTCTGCTCCACAGAAAATGCAGTTTAAGTCGGAATGAGCCTCTGTGCTTCAACTCCAGCTGCGAAAATAATTTTATTTCATGAAAGCACCCAGTCTTTTAGTCCTGCTCTGAGCTACTCTGGCCTTCAGCTAGAATCCAGCCTGCGGAGCAGAGCAGAGGAGGGAGGTGTAAGACCTGGCCGCTGCTGCGTGTGGCACCGGCAGGAGCAGCCAGCCCGGTCACACCCCAGCTCCAACGCCTGCTAAGCTGAGACTCTGCTCCTCCAGCTCAGACCCTGCAGCAAGACATCTGCCCACCGAGTTCATCGCCCTGGGGAGGGAGACAAGTACCTGTGGGACACTTTTGATCTTTGGATGCATCCTTTCAACACTGAAAAGTGCTAACTTGTACAGTGGAGATGTTGAGCTCTCATCAGCTGTGGTTTCCTACCCCCAGCCACAGCTGGGTGAAAGCAGGGGAATTCAGGAGAGCGCGCGCCAGCCAGAAAAGTGCTTGCTGTGTTAGACTCAGAAAATCCTCTCAAGTGTGCGGGGCTAGGCAGAGCTGCCAGCATGGACTTCTGCATCTAAAAGGACAGACAGTTCCTAGATCTAGTGTCTGGTGCTTTATAAATAGGTTTAGATGACAGGGAAAAGTAAAGAGAGTACCAAAAAAGAAATAAAATGACAGCCTTTGTCCAAAAATATGCTAGCAACATTGTTTCTTTTCCCTAAAAAAGAAAGAAAGAAAAAAAAGGTTGCTTTTTCTGCATTAAGCTTGTCATAACTGGATGATTATAGTAACACCATGAGAAGAGCCAGCCAGGATGTGACACTTTAGTTTTCAAAATAGCTCTTCCTAAAATAAACTCATTCCTCACAGACTGCTACTGTGATACTTATGGGAAAATGTGAACAGACCACTCGTTCTCCCATCTTTCCTTGGAGATTGAGGAACTTTCCGTCAGTTTATGTGCTCTAAAATCCTGTCCCTCAGATGGGGAGGCCAAAACCACAGGAAAATGGGGGGAGTGTAATTTAATACGTTTCACCAATTTGCCTTAATGGCACTTTGGAAGCCTCCAGGTTTAATTAGATTTACTCTGTGCCCACAGAGGATAAACAGATAGATCTGCCATTTCCATCAAGACGGAGCTATTTGCAGGGATTCAGTAACGCGAAGCAGGGCTGAGCGCACCCTGTTGCAGTATGGCAGCACCGTGTCCTTGGGCACTCACATCCTGACACACCCAACCAGATGGCTTGAGCTGTGGGCATGTGTCCTCTCTGGGTGCCACTGAGGCTGCGCTCTCCACCTGAACCACCCTGGGCAGCCCATCCTTTCTCCCATGCAGTGCTTTTCCCCCTCTTGGCTCAGTGTGCTGACTCCTGAAATGCACATCAGACAGAATCAGCTGGGCTGGTAAAAACCTCTCCCTGGAAAGGAATCCTAGCCTTTTTGGTCAGCATGGCTGGACCAGGAGGAAGCTACAGCCCATGGCTTCAGATGTATGAGGCTTGTGCTGACTTCCCATGCATTCCATAAAGGGAACACTGGTCAAATGACTGATGTGCCGGGCCATGTGCACGTGACACCTCACACAGCACGGCTGGTATTGCTGGAACATTTTTTTTCCTTAACTTAAGTTTTTTGTAAATTTGCAGATGCTTCCCCCCATCTTGGCAGTAAAGGGGAAGCAGCAATAGCTGAGTTCCCACACACACTGCATGGGAGCTTGGCTTGAGCAAGGAGAAAGATGTGAGTCCCCATGTGGTGGGGACATTCCAGGTCAGATCAGAAAAACATGCCTTCTGCTCCATTGTTTTCCAGTACTGTGAGCGATCCGAATGAAACCAACAAAGAGCAGGGTCTGGTCAGATTCTACCAATGTTTACTTATTCTTCAACTAATGAAGTTTAGTGACTTGCGTAAATTATTATCCCAGCTACTTCCCTCAAGGTATCATGTTGAGGGAGCACGAGGATCATTTTACAATTCTCCCTTGCTGTCTTGGTAGGTGATTTCTTGCTCCACTACCCATCGCATCCCTGCAAAATGAAATGTATCGCTGCTGCTGGTTTGTCACGTTTCCCTTCTCCTAGCGGGTATTGGACAGGTTCATTGTTAGCTACACACTTAATAGTGAAACTGAGTAAGTGGGCATGTTGTAAGATGGAGCTTCTTGAAAGGAGAGGTAAAACAAAGCTGCTAATAGAAAGACTAATATAGTACAGAGGAGGTTTTAACTTGGCTTAGACTGGATTTCTCTTCACTGAAGCAAGTAGAAGCTTTTTTTTTTTTAATAGAGAAATAAATCTGATGATCTCTGAACTGGGGAAGTTTAACTTTCAAGGCACTTCCTACAGACTGACTCATCATGAGATATATTGTGAAATCCATGGGAATGGACTGCACTCGTGCCATGCAGCAGAGCATCCCTTACAGGACAATTTGAGGTAAATTGATAAGCTTCCATGTATGATTGGATGGTATGGCTTTATGTTCTCATGGGTGCTTTGTCTTGTAAGGGTAGGAGAGCAGATTCCTCTGTTCTTTTCCATATCCCAGGAAAACAAGTCTCATTTTCCAGAGGTTTACTACAGTCTAAATGTCCTTAATGTATATGTATTACAGAAGGAAATGTTCACCTACACACATATTTTGCTTGCTCTTTTTTCCTTCCTGACCCTCTATGGAGCAGCCATGGTTGCAGCATTCAGCTTGGCATTTGGAAATCAGGCTCCGTCGGCCATTTGCTCCCCTGCTTCCTATCTGGATAAGCCAAAGTCCTCTGGATCCTTGTCTTCTCACAGGATGATGGCACACCCCTTTGCTGTTCTGCATGACAAAGATGGCCTAGAGGTAAGATTCAGGTTGATCCCAGGTTAAGGGAAGTCAGGCATGGCATGGAATCTGTGGCAGGGAGATAGTTAACATCCTCTCCCTCTGCAGGGAGAAGTTGCAGCTGCCTATCCAGCCTGCCAAACTGAAAGGGGATCCAGCCCTTGGGGAAATGTGTCTGGAGTTATTTAATCCCAAAAGGATTATAAAGAGAGTATGCTCTAGGGAATCTCTCAAGCCCTATCCCCGTTAAAGTAAAACCAAACCCCCAAACCAACAATCCCTTTCCCATTGATGGCTTGCAGCAAAAGATACCCCTGAACTTTCACTGAAAAATGTGCCCCAGTTGAGACAGTCAGTGCTCCTGCTCCGGAAATCTTCTTCTGCTTTGGCTTCCATGATGCTATCATTTCCTGCCTCTCCTCCTACCTCTTTAATCTCCTTCAGCACGTCCTTTGGAGGACCTTCTTATCTTCCTCCAACTTATGTATGGGTTTCATCGGGCTGAGTCTTTTATCCTCACTTCTTCCTCTGTTGTATCTTATCCCTGGTTAATCTCAGCCGTGCTCCCTACTTAGTCTGTTCATCTGTTCTCGTTTTGACTTGTGTTTAGACTGTAAACTCCTTGAGATAGGGCCTGTCTTTTTATTTTATACTTTTGCAGCACCTCCAGGAACATGAAATTGCAGGCTGGACTAAGTCATCAAACGGAATTAAAACATTAAAAGAAAGCTAGTCTAAAAGGTTGAGTGGAAATATCTTTCTCATTTTCGGCAGCAGTCCAAGGCAGTGCAGCTTCCATTTGTGTAAACACATGAGCATTGCTCTCCTGTGCAGCACAGCGGGATTGAGTAAACGACTGGTTCACCCTCTAGTAAGTCACCCATTGCTTCCCAACAGCAGGCATCAATTTACTGGTGAGGAGGAAGAAGAGGTCCTGTTCCCTCAGTGAGCAGCAGCAGCAGGATTTGGTTTCCCTGGCTGCATGGGAGATCAGCGTGGTTATGATGGTGTCCAGCTGCTGCCATGCCCACCATAGTTAGCTGGCATCATGCAAGGCATGTTTTGTAAGCAGTCGTGGGAGCAGGGGGTTTTTTGTCCATTTTTTTTTCTGCTTTCTTCTTTGGAGGCTCCTAAGAAGAGCTAAATGTTCTGCAAAGGAAGAACAGTCTGGATGTCCTGAATAGCACACATTTTATACATCAGTGGGCTCTTGTCAGCACTTTTTTCTTCAATCCATTGAGACCTTCAGTGAAGTTTCTTGTTCATGAGCAGATATCTATTCCTGCCTGCTTTACATGGTCTCATTCAGAAGACGAAACACTATTTTAATTTTTTGGTTCTTCTTTTAGGCTATTCCATCATTTTCTGCAACATTTTCTTTACAGAACTGTAGAAGCTAATAAATGCCTCATTAATTTGAAACAGGCATATCCATGTAACCACTCATCTCTGATGGCCACAATTACCCTCTAGTCAGCATGTGCTCACTTTGGGCGTTTGGCTCTTTCATTCTTGTGGTGTTTCCCAATGATGCAGGAAAGCGCCAGGATCTTCATGGAGCCCAGTTATGCCATTCAGGTGTCTCCCTCCTCCTTCTGCACCTGCCAGCAGCCTGGAGAACCAACATGGCACGCATCTGCCTGAGCTCTCCCTCATTTTAAATACAGATGACCCTGGATGGCAACCCAACCTTACCATTTCCTCCTCTATTCGCCAGACCTTCAAATGTAAGTCGTTTCCTTTGTGATCTTTGCCACTGATGAGGGAATTTGACCCTCCGAAGCTTTTCCCATGGCATATAGGAGGAAGTAGCAGATGATTTATTAACATCAAGTAAACCATTAATTTGCTCATTCAGGATGATTACCTGTTTCTAACAGTAATTGTGAATTACTCAATCACCTTATATTTTCATGAAGAAAGACAAATGATAAATAGATCAATAGAAGAAAAGTACTTTCAGGGTGAATGACACCTGACTATATTTGTGCAGGAAGTATCTAGAGAAAGGCAACAAGCTGAATGGGAAACACTGGACCAGAATCTGGTGTGGTATGGAGTTGTGGCTCTACTTTTTGCATGCTCTTAGCAAATTTGGCTTGACGCCTCTTGATGTCGCACTTCAGGGCCATTGCTGTTACTTACCTGTGCGAGTAGAATAGCTTCCATATTAATGATAACAGTAGCAGCCAGTCATTAAAATTCTGAAATAGCTTGTATGGATAATTTTTATAAGGCTTTGTGTCCACTAGGACTGGAAGCATGCCATCTATTCTTTGAAGTGCAACTTTGGAATTTGAGCAAAGCTCTTTTTCCCTTTCTTTGTCTTTCTGAATCTCAGTTTCCCCTTTTGTAAAAAAAAAGAGAATAATTTTGCAGCAAAAAAAGAGTTAGACAACTAGCCAGAGTATGGGCTGATTTGGATATAACAGGTCTTTGTAGGGGAATGTATGGAGATTTACGTATGGACTACTGAGATTTAGGAAATGGACCTCCACCTTGCCCTTTACTTCCTGTTTTATTCTGTGCAAATTTTTCCTCACTCTGTTAAATGAAGCTGAGTAGTGGCTTTATTTTTACTGACCTGAGCCACGTTGCCTGTGCGAAAGTAATGACGCCTGCCTGTGAAATGTCATGAAGAGCTCTGACAGTTCATGGTACTGTGACATAAAGGACTCTGAAGCACAGGTAGTTTTTTCATTGGTTTTCCCAGTCACGGGGAAAGGGTTTGAAAGGGCCAGTTGAATCTGGTGAATCAACAAATGCTTACAGGAATGGTGCCAGGGGTTCGCCACTTAGACCAGGCGACTATCTGGGGGCTGATGGTGTCCATCTGTCAGGAAAGGGGTGGGGCAACTTCGGCCACAGGCTTGCCAAGCTGGTGAGGAGGGCTTTAACGTTCCTGGGGCAGGGGAACCTCAATCCATCCCATCTCTACTAGTTTGATGCCAGTGCCAGTCATAGATGCACAGAGCCTGGGAGGGATCACAGGTCAGCAGAAGAGTACCTGAAGATCAGCACAAAGGAATTCTAGAGAAATTGCCAAAGCAGATACTGGGTTGGGAAAGCCAAAGTCTTGTAGAATTAAATCTGGCCAGGGACTCTTTTAAGCTTTGCATGTGTTGCAATCCCTTCTCAAGATACCCACCTTTATACCTTTGGTATTTAAATTTGAAAGATGACATTAGACACCTCACGTTTTCAGCAGCAGATCAAACTCTGAGCTCCGTTTGGAAGTAACGATAACGTTAGCAATTGTTAGAATAGATGGCAGTCTCTTTGACTAGTTTGTTCTGTAATAACTGAAGCAAGCGTCTGTGAGAGCTCAATTTAAACTGATATATGCCCCATTTTAAATCAGTTAGCAGACATTTGTGGTAAAATTTAAGTGTTAATTTAAACTGATTTTGGTAAAATCTGAGCTTCTCTAATATACACCACCTATGCTTTCCATTTTCCTCTCTTGGGGAGGAGCGATTTAAAGCTGATTTTGCTTAACTGAGGAAACAGAACTAATACAATAAGCTTCTTAAGATTTCTGTAAATCACAAACACTCATTGGGACACCTCAAAAATTAAAACTATTTCAGCTCACTGTCCTTCATTGCTGTTACCATAATTGCATTTGTGTTTTAATGGGATACATTTTGAGATGTTGTGGCTGTGCAGTGTCAGGAGAAAGCACCCCTCTTTCTGTGAGATGCCCCTCTCACTTGCACACAGCCCCACACACTGCAGCCCGGAGCTGATGTGCCCAGTGTTCCTGACTGCCAAAAGCCCTTTTGCTGGGAATGAAACCATGCTGTAAATCACACTCACGTGTTAGCAGGGAGTGTATTTTCACACCAATGATTACAGTTGTGCCTTTAGTTGAGGAGGTTGTTTTGGGGCAGTAAATTGTGCTGTGTGTTATCTCTGCCACCTTCCCTCTCTGGCTCTCTTTTTCTTGCTGGGTAGGAAATGGCTGTTCTGAAGAGCAGAGCCCTGACATCCTCCCAGGCTTTGCACTCATCTTTTGTTTCCATATTTGTGAGAGAAGTATCTGAAAGGGGGATTGAGAGGAGCTGGCTCTTTTTATTAGAAGTACATAAATTACTACGTCCCAGGTTGTCATCAGAGCTCTGCATTTCACAGATGAAGCTCAAGCAGTGGCCTTTAAACAGTACATTAAGTTGGACAAGCTAAGAACTACCAGCCTCCTGACCTGGTGGTGCATAAATCTTCCCACTGCTCCCATCCCATTTGTCACTCCTCCAGCGCCATGCCCAGCCCGATGTGAGCAGGGGTATAAATACCTCCTGGTACTGCACTTGGCGTCTCACATGGGGCACTTTACCCTAGATGGCCCCCATGACAGGGTGTTGGAAACAGATGAATTTTAAGGTCCCTTCCAATTCAAACGTTTCAGTGATCCTATGAAAGCCTTTGTGGAGGCTGGCCTTCACATCTGAAATGTCACGTTGGGTGCTGGTGCAAAGTAATTCTCACGTAAATGGCCATTCTTTATGCGAGGGGCAGGTTTTATCAATAGAGTGAGCTGGATCCACGCTCAGTACAGGATAAACAGATGGGTTGGTATATGGTTAATCAATTACTATAGAGGACAGGAGGTCAATGGTCTTCTCTCAATTTCTGTAACACCTGTGTGCATGCGAGCATTTATAATATCTAATATTCATGTCTGTAGGAAGCCTGTAGTATCTGCCGCTCATTTTTGAATTCTTTATAAACATTCTCTTAAGGCAAGTTGTGAGTTTGTAGATGATGGTTAGAATTACTCAAAAGATTCATTTTTTTTTTCTCTATCAGGGAATGAAAAATCAATTAATTCTGGATTTCATTTACAAATAAAACACATCAGAATGAAAAGCTTGCAATGTGGTCCAGACATTCCTTACAGACCTTGTCAGACTGGACCATTCTGGTGTCCCATTTAACTAAAATATCACTGAAATTCTCATTTTTCATGCTCTGTGACAAAGCATAATCTCTCATGAAGCAGATACCCAAACCAAAAAAGCATGTTTTGATGTTACTGGAAAACAACGTTTTCACTGATCCAAACTGAGCTTTGTGGTTTTTTGAATTTTCATTTTGCAGAAGATTAAAAAAAAAAAAAATCTTAGTTTTCTTTCTCGTTTTGGTTAGGAGCACAATTAAGTGGAAAAAAATGGAATTCCCTTAGCAGCTAGCAAGTCTAGTGTTTCTGCATGCTTCTCTGAAAAATAAATGGGATTACTTTGTTTAAAAACTGCTTTTAGCAACCTCTGTTAGAGCCCTAAAATGCACAGGAGGGCATGATCCTTCTTCCTTTGAAGTCCCTGGCACAGTATCCATTGACTTCACAGGGAGTGGGATTGACTGAATAATTGTGTTGCAGTATGAATGTCTACCCTGACACTGCACAAAGTCACGCTGAAAGCCACTTGATGTCATTCTAATCCTGTCTCCTCACAGTGGTGTTCTGGAGAATAGGGTTGGGGTTTTTTTTCCCCCCTCCGTATTTATTATTTGCAGAAGGAACTAGTTAACAAATAGAAAGGACAAAGCTGAACGAGCTTGTCATTAATCTCCAAAGTAACTTGTTCTGCTGCTGAAGTGATCAGCTGCTCCGTGCAGCAAGTGCTAACAAGGGGTTTTTAGCCGGTGGGGCTTTAATGCGCTCAGGAGAAACGCTGGAGCTGGAGGTATCACCCAGGCGTGTGCCCGAGCCGTGGAATGCCAGCACCGTGAGGGCGGCAGAAGCCTCCTGGTCACAGAGCTTTGATCCGAGACAGCCTCCCCAGCAACCAGAAGCACAAACACTTGCCGGGGTGGGGGAAGAAGGGGCTGCGGTACCGCGTAACAAACCCCGGGATCCCCGACGCGGGATTCCAGCCCCGGCGTCCGCCCAGCAGCTCGTCCCTGCCGGACGCACCTCCGAGGTGCGGACGGTGCCGTGGCACGGCCGTGTCTGGGCGCTGGCAGTCCTCTGCTGCTGCTGGGAGCATTGCTGGCTGCGACCAGGGCAGACGGCCAGGACGGACTGTCCCCCGGGAATAATTACAGCTAAACTGCGACACTTACCCAGAGCCTTTTGTGCTCCTGGTGCCCTCAGGAAGGCCAAGGAAGCAAGCTGCCTGGAATGCAGGGGTGATGTGCTCCTCCTCAGCTTGGCAAGCAGAGAAGAAGGATGAAATCCCAGCTCTCCTCCACCAAGCACCCCGAGGGTGGGCAACGCTGGCACAGTCATCATTGTGAGTGCTGCCCTGAGGGTGTAAATAGGGGACGGTGAAGAGTCATTACCCAGGCAACCTCTGAAGGTGCCAGGTTGTCCTAGGAATGCTGGCTCTGCCAGTAGCACACAGGCATTTTGCCTTTCACTGGACCACTCAAACGTACCGGGTAACAAGGCGTAGAAAGATAACGCTGCTGCAGTAGGAAACATGGGAATCGTTTCATACGGACCCCAGAAAATGGGTTCCCTGTTTGTACCTTGCCCAGGAGCAGAACAGCCCTGCACAAGCCTTTTTAACACACACATGCTGGCAAACCTGCTGCAGGCTGGGAGAGGACTGTAAAACAGAGGGAGAAGCTGCCGATGTCAGATATCATGGGTTATCACAGAGACAGAAGGACTGGAGACTGATTTAAGGTCAAATGGCAGCATAGCCATGTTCTACACAAAGGCAAAAGTGGCTTTAAAGCTTTCCTGATTTCCCACGTGAAGACATGTCCTGCTTCTGCAGCCCATTGGAACGGCTCAGAAATGCAGGTGTCTGCCCAAGGTGGGCAGCCAACAGCCCCTCTGCCTCCACCACGGGCACAAGGCAACTCCCATGCAAGGACTGTGCTGGAGAACCCATGGCTCATCCACGCATGAATGGTGCTGATACAGCTTGCAGCTTGCTCTTTCCAAGCTGTTTACAGCTCCTGTCTCCTCCAGCAAGTATCCAGGGATGGTGAGGGAGACTCTTGCTGAACTTGTGGTTGCTTTTCCACAAGACTCTAAGTCTCCCTACCTTTTTAAGCTTCTCTGTCACCAATAAACTATTTCCTTCTGTCTTGCATACCTAAAGCCAAAAAATGCCAAACCAGCAAAAAACAGGTTAGTGGCAATGGAATGAAATCAAGTGACACTCTGGCACAGTTTTAATGTCCAGCTTTCTCACAACACAGAAGGTGTCCAGGCAAGTCCTGGGCCTTTATTTCTTTGATGGCTAATTTGATTGGGCTAGGGCAGGGTTATCAGATGCTCAAAATGGCCTGTTTGACTGATTAAAGTGTAAAGTTTCAAGAAGTCAGATGTGAAAAGAAATACTGAGCCTGTAGTTTGCTGATGTATGTTAAGCAGGACTTTCTTTTGCTCTAAAACACAACAGAAGGTTGTGGCACATCACATTTCACTTTAAGCTGGCTGAGAGTAAGCTTTGAAAACCCAAACCCCCTGATATACTCCTGTTAATCATTGATACAGTCTTTGATCTCTTCTCAGTTCTGTGTAGCTGATTGACTCATCCCCACGTTTTTTTACCAGCTTTCCATTTGTGCCTTTCTTTTCCTCAATGTATCTGTTCTCCATCACAGTTTGAGCAAGCAAATGAAGCCATAATAGCAAGGGTATTTTTATAGTATTTCTGATCAAATGGGATACGCATCTTTGTGCAAAATTTCTAGTACCATTCCACAGGACAAAAAGGATTTGGGATAATACCTGAGCTGCTCAAACTCCCCTTCTCTGCAGTTATTTCCAGCTCCTGTGTGACTTCAGATAACATTTGCAGGAGAAGCTTCTTATAGCTACTCAATATGGGATTCCTCAGACACGTCCCTGTGAAGGCTGGCAGAAAAGCACCATGGCTTCAGAGTTGAAAGGAGTGTGAGGGAACATGCTTCAGGCACAAATTCCTCCCTCTCTTTTTCACCACAAAGCTTTCTGCCAAGCCTGCTTGGATTGCTCTGTGGACCCTCAGTTCATTGTGCAGTAAGCTGGGGCTCCAGGAATAGGCATCTCTAAGAGGGATGCCTGAAGATGACGTGACTTTGCCACCCTGCCAGATTTGGAGGGGCTGGAGAAGTTTGCTGCTGTGCTCAGTTTCTGAGGGCAGTGGCAAGGCCATCAGCTCCTATGAAACCCAGCTGGTGAAAACATGCAAAAATGCATCACATCTTGGTTTTACTGGTGATTTTGGTGATGGTCTCAAGTGTCCACCCTAGGTCAAATTTCTCTGATTTTTTTCAGAGAACTCAGAAATAGCTTTTGAGTTGTGCTGAATGGGTGCTACCTGGCTGGTCACCATGCCATCACCATCTTATCATTACACTGGCGTTGCAGACTGTCCCACATACTCTGCTGGTCCCTTGGGTGTGGTACTCCAGATAAATTATCCCACCCCATTCCACCCACTTGACTGTGTATGTGTGTGAACACCCCTTTGGTCCTGTACTCTTCTCTCACACAGGCTTTCCGCAAACTTTTCTGTTTGATGAAACACTTTTAAGTGCAGGGAATGGCAAATTAATATAAAAGTTGGTAAAAAAATTTGAAGCAAACAGCTGGGCAAAACACTCTCCTGGGCCATGTTTCTTGCTCACTTCTGGTACCATGGCACAAAGATGGATAATGAGTGAAGTTGGTCTGTTTGATGCCTCAGGAATTAGCTGTTTTGCTGTTCCCTGTATAAGCAAGATGGAATACAAATTAGTGGTTCAGGTTCATGTCCATTTATGTGGAGGGCAGTCAAAACACTAAACAAACCTCAGCATGGAAAGACCATCACAGAGACTGAGCAGTCAGAGGCTTTAAATACCCTAAATTCGGCTCAAATTCTCTGTGGCTGCAGTTAAAGTGAGAAAGGGCTGTTAGAGGCACTCTTACATTCCCTGATAAAGCAAATGTTTACCAGACACAGGAACCAGTCTTCCTCTTGTCCTCTTTAGATTAAATTGCCTGATAGAGCAAAAGATAGAGTTAACTCTCTGTGCTACAACCAGAACAGAAAGCTCTTGACAAAATTAAATTACTCAATTCACAGCAGAGAAAGCCGCTTGATCATTTCATGTGTACAGGAGGCACAAATCTCAAATTGCATGTTTGGCAACATATGAGGGCTATATACATATATAGTCAGTTGATGTTGTTATTTTCATTAAATGAGGTCTCTCCTTTTCTCTATTTTCGATGCTGTTCTCCAGGGAGATTAATTTGTATGAAAGTAGAGCGCTAATTGCACAAAACAAGCTGGGGTACTGCAGGAGCATAATTAAATTTAAAAAAAAAGTGGTGTTAATACAATTGTGGTGCTAATTAAATAAAATTGGTGACAAGTGTCTAAGGCAGACCAAGTGTAAGGAGAAAAACTGACAAAATGATCAATTTAAAAATTCTCGCAGATATTATAGTTCACTGGTAACTGAGCCGAATTAAAAGTAATTGTACACAAAGTGCTGTGTGAGCGCCTGATCTTGCTCTCAGCAAAGTGGGACTTTTGCCAATTCACACTTTAATGTTCCATAAATTGCTGATAGGAAAGTGATAGGCTTATTTTATTTCTGCATGTGTTTAAGCGGGGACTAATTTAGGGCCGGTCAAACGGACTCAGGCAACAGCTCCCTCAGAAACACTTGCAGTTGTGCTGGTAATAAACTGGCCATTCCCTGGTTTGAGAGGAATTGCTGGTGGTCCATGTGCAGGGGGACCTGGAGAAAGCGTGGAGTGGGCTGTGCCAGTGGCACACTATGGCTTTGACCTCACCAGCTGCCAGCTTTCTAGACCTTCACAGATCAAGGGTGCATCATTAGACTCCCTCCTCCGCCCTCTGGGGAGCAGGGGGGGGGCCCTTAATCAGCATCCCAGCTCAACTCCCTTCCTCTTTGGCATTTATTAGTGGCTCAGAGGAATTGCATGACGCCTACTGCAGCCCCTGCTTCCTCTCCAAGCTTGGCTCTCCCGAGCATTTTCCTGTGCAGTGCCCTCTGATCTGGTTCCCACTTTCTCCAGAAGGTCACTCCCACTACCCAGCTGCCCTAGGGACACTTTGCCAGCTGCACCTACCACCCTGGAACCCTGGTTTCCAGCCTCAGTACCCGTGGGGAGCCCTGGCAAGAGCCCTGATGGCCTTCCACTGTCCTAGGGCACTGGAAAGCTGCTTCTCATGTACTCTGATTTTCCTCACAATTTGTGTTGATGGAGGAAACCTCCCACTCCTCCTTCCACCCACAAACCAACAACTCCAAGCCATTTTTAGCCTGTGTGGTCCTGAAACAAATAAGAAAGTCCTTTCAGATGCGAAACAAGGCAGCCTTGTCTGCCTGAGTCAGCAGCCTAAAACAATAGCTGTGAGCACTCACCTCGCAGCAATTTCTACCCTCTCTGGGGTCACGTTATAATACAGTAGACCCCCAGCTGTGGTTTTAAAAATGCATTGGCTTGGTTTGGGAACTGACTTGAACAACTTCACTGAGCTTGCAGGAAATTAGTTGTGATCCTTTATACAATGAGAATTTTGCCTTTGACTTTGCTGGGAGCAAGATCAGGACCTTAATGCCTACAGAAGAATTGCCAACTCTTGCTTGCTGGAGCAGAGGGAGCTTGGGAGATAAGTGATTTCTACATGTAGGTGTCTCAGCCGAGAAAAAAGTAGAAAGGAAAAAAGTTCCCTTTTGGGTTGTATTTTATGACTGGGATTGCTGGTCACTGCCCTATGATATTGCTGGCCAGGATGAATAGCTGAACACACAAATTGCTGTCCTGATTTTTATTGTTCTGACATTTTATTGATAATAAGCCTCAGGGAGAGCTCTCAATCTGGGACATGATGCCTCTGCCCTTTCTTGAGGGGGTTTGCTTTGAGCAGGGTCTGTGAGGCTCTACCATCCATTGCAGCTTCTTATTTTGCTGGTGACCAATCCTGCCCTGCTATCTGTTCTCTACCTGAGCACTGCTGGGCTGCAGGGGGATGTGTCATTCACTAAAAACATGCTTTTAATCCCAATTTCGGTTTCAGAATAAGCAAGCATAAAATTGCTGCTGAGTTTCAGCCTGATGCTTTTTATTCACTTTCCTGAGTCTGAGTTCATCATCCTTCCTGTCTTCATTAGTGTGACTTTGGCTTTGTCTCTGTGCTGCCTGCATAATAGCCAGCCCGTTTCCTCACCTTCGTCTCGAAAGCAGAGCTTGATGCTGTGTGTTAATTACTGCTGGGTTCTGCTCAGCTCAGTCCTCGGCATTTGGAAAGGCAAGGCATGACTGAAGGAAAAAATCCTGAAAGAACCCAGCAAAATAGAATTGGCACAAAGTTGTCATCTTCCTAAGAGTGCTTGTCTCAATGGTTATATCAACCACAAGGGCATGTGTTCCTCCTTCACAGGAACACTGCTGGCTTTGTCTGGCTTAGTTTACAGTAAGATTAAAGCCTTTTCTTTGTTGTTTTCTTCCCTTAGGGTGTGTTGTGCCCATTAATTGCCCCAAGGTAGAATGTACCAATAAGACTGGACTGAGAGTTAATAACCAGCCTCAACTCAGTGTCAGGGACAGATGCTCTCTAAGCGTTACTTTGGGGCTTGCCCCTGTAGCATGGGAACACAGAGCATATGCCCAGGCTCAGCTTGTCCACATCACATGTAGGCAAATGCAGCCCAGAAACAGCCTCTGTAGCTGGAGTGATCTGTCTAAGTCAGAAGCAATATCCACAGACATCCTTTTCCACCGTCACCGTGCAGAGCAACCATAAACATGTGGGATGCCGGCTGTGCCTTTAGGCTACGGGTGCAAATTTACCAGAGGGGGAAGCTTTCCACCCTGCTGGCCCTGGTCTGCACCTGATGCCCAACGTGACTCTTACCCATGCCATGTGTGGTAGAAATGCAACTTCCCTGTACCTGCCCAAGTTTTGGGCTTGAAAAGGAGGGATTTTGGTAGTGCTGGTGCCCCAGGAGGTGCTTTGCAGCTCAGTATGACTGGGGAGCAGGGGAGTGTCATGAGGTGGTGGGTGCTGGTGGAAGAGGTGGGTGACCAGGGCTGGGGGCTGAGGCGGCTGGTGAAGCCTTGCTAGCAGATGGGGGGTGCCCAGGTGAGGATGTGTTGGCCCTACATTGATTCTACTGATTCCTAAGGCAAGCTGTGGGTCCAGGCAATGTCCTGGGTGCCATGGGCTACTTATGTAGAGAGAAAACTTCCAGCCATCTCGCTCAGATGCTTGACCACTACGTTTCTGAGAATTCAAGGCAAGAACAAGTGTAAGTGAAGTCTATGTGTACAGCAGGAACTTTGTGAATTCACACTAACAGCTGAGGATGCCTTACAACCTTTCTGACACTGTGAGTTATTGGATAAACAGGAAAAAAAATAAGTGATGACACATCATAATATTGACTTTTATTCCCCTTATTTCTACAGCTGCAGTTCAGTGTACTCACAACTAAAACAGCAACACAATGTAGTGTATTTATATGTTCCATTTCTAAACAAACCAATATTTATGCACAGTGTGTGAATATAGGTACTAAATACATACATGCTCTGATATTGACAGACTAGATAAATGTCCTTCATTATAATATATATATGATTGTAATGTATTTATATGGGAAAAAGTAATGAAAGTATAGCTAAGTGGGACAGAACAAAAGGATGTCTGTTTTTATGAAATTTTTGGGTAAAGATGAACAGCTCCTAGTAGAGCAAAATGTCTGCTATAGCTGTGGTATTTATGGTTATATTTTGACTTCTGAAGTCAAACAGTAGCAAGCACTGAATGCCTTTTAGGTCCAAGTTCCCTTATTATGGCAATAAAGTATGAAAATTTTATTAATTCAAAAGTTCACTCCCTGAAGTGAAATCCTAGCCACTTCCTTAATACAGAGGCTTGATCAAAACTTAGAGGCACTTTGCCATTTTGAGATTAATATGAAAGTTTCTGTCTGGTAGATGAGGAAAGAAGGGGAAATAAAAACTTTGGAAAAACTTCCATAACTAGCCCCTCAATTCTCTATATTCAGTTTGTTTTCCAAAGGTGAAGTCTTGCCCCAGAGCTGAAACACCAGATAGACATCTGAGTAGGAGACACTGCAAAGATAAGCTGATGTGAGTCTGAAGCTTACTTCACTTGAATCTCTAGTGAAAAAACGTAACGCTCACTGTTACCAGAGCAAGGCTTCTTTGAGGAGTAGTCTTCCAGGTTTGCTAGGGAAGGACCTGTACAAAAAAATGGCCTCCATAATTATGAAAAAGCACTAGCAAGAATTTGCTGCTCAAAGCCCTCCATTCCAATATTTTAACATAGCAGCTCTAATTTAATTTTTTTTTCTAAATATACAGCTTTCTAAACAGGGAGATAAATCAAGCTGCCAGCAGTTCAGCAGATGTTAGCTAATCATTTTCTGAGGATTCTTTACCATTTAAATAAATACTTCCCCGAGACTGATCACTGATGCATTGCTTTCATCACTCCAGCAACTCAACTCGCTAGATGCAGGGTAGGGTGGCAGCAGCTTTTCCATCAATATGCCTTAGGCCTGGTAGAGGCAGATCATCTAGACTGACAAAAGGAGAAAATTTATGGTGTCCTTTCCAATTAAAGCCTCAGTGTCTCTGCTAAGATGGCCTGGGTTGCCAGTGGTATTTTTAATAGTGCAAACAGCTGCTACCTAAAAAGCCTAACAACCAAGTCATGGCCATGAAATAAGTGCTGTGTAGTGACTGTGCTTGATAAGGTCCAGGTTCAGAACAATAACCTCACCAGTGAAAGGCTCTCCAGGCTATTTCCATCACCCCCATATACCTCCTTCCCGACTCGTCTTTCACTGTCTTTGCTCCTGCTCCCCCACCAGGGAGGATATGGGATTTTTCAGCACAAGTTGACTGATAAATGAAATCGACTACCTCGTGTCTTTTCCCTTGGGGGCAGGAGGGGAAGCAGGAGCCTTTGCTGGTGATACTGAGGCCATCCAGCCTGTGATTTGCTTTCGTCCACAGCACAGAAGTGCACATCTGTACCAAACACTGCCCGGTCTCTTTGGTCCGGCCTGCAGCGAGTGTGTGACCCGGGGGGTCCTTGTTGTCCCAGTGAGCCTGAGTGGGCTGGTCTGTGTGTGCTGGCAGTGCAGGGAGTGTTTCCTATCAGTGGGTGTGATGTCATGGTCAGCCTGCAGTGTGGGAACACGCCATTTCCTGACTTTCAGGGTTATTGCAAATGCAAAATCGGAAGAAGATCCTGTTCAGAAGTGGGACAGGCAAGTAAAGAAGTAGCCTAACTAACTAACTAACTAACTAAATTTGTATAAAAGCACTGGCACTGTGCCTGCTACCAAGTCATAAAACTGCTCTCTGTGTCTCTAACAGCCTGTATGTGCCACATGGGCTCTTTCCAAATGCTGCAGTGTTAAATGTGCTCAGCAGAGACTCAAAAGAAAGCTGTCTGGCAGGTATACTGGCCATGGTCCTTTCCATCCCTGGCCTCTCTGCTCAGCCTGCCAGCCCCAGAGTCAGCAGGGGAGGGACCATGCCAATAGCCCAGGGCTGCATCCTAAATTTGACTGACTCTTCTTCATAAAACACCATTGGGCTGATGCAAATCCTGAAGCCCCCAAATGTGTCTAACCCTGCTGGGCAGCAAGATGCCCTGTGAGAGGTGGTGGTTTGAAGCAAAGGGAGGTTGCCTGGAGTGTGTGCATGCAGAGAGTTGTGTCATTCCATTGCTTTTCTCACTTGGATGAAACTTTATTTCAAAGTTTGGGCCAGGGCCTAAATTTGGTGATCTAATGTCTTGAGTCTCTCTTTTGTCTTCACAGGACATGAGCTGCCTCAAAAGAGCTTTGATAAATTGCCCCAGCCAGTCATTAGTGTTACACATCCACATTATCCTCTTGCCAGCAGGCAGCAGGCTCCAGGAGCCGCATCCCTGGCTGCCCCGGGGGAGACGGCGGCACAGTGCAGCAGGAACACGTGTGCAGGGGCACGCTCTCCCCTGTCTTGTGCTGGCAGGACTGGGCCCCTGGCAGCACTACAAAGTTCCTCTGCTTCCCAGGGCTCCCAGGGGATAAGACACCTGTCTGGAACAAGAAGAGACTGGAAAAATACTGGCCCCAGTTCCTCCTTCCTCACTGAGAGCAGAAGCCCACCTAGCTCAGTGTCCGGTCTCTGCACGGCTTGCACGGATGCAGCTGGAGGACTTGGCCAGCAGATCATATCACTTGTGCACAGCTTTGGTTCCGTGGCCAGCAGTTTGTGACTCAAGGACTGCCTGACCAAGGACCATAATCGTAATTCGTAGCCTGCAATGCATGTCTTGGCTATGGATTTCCCTGGTTGCCTCTTGAACCCCTACCAGCCCCTGGTGCCCACAGCATCCCCTGACAAGGAGTTTCCCTGCTCCAGCATTAATGGATGATCTGTGTTTCCCATATTGTCCGATGTGCATTAGTACTACATCCATCTTCTGGAGAAGGACCCATGCATCCAAAATGATGCTACAGAGGAGATAAAGGAGACAACCTGGCTCCCAAGCCTGACCCTCCTCAGCCGATGCCAAGCAAAACAGCTTGGTACCGTGCACCTGCAGGAGAACCTACAGACAGATTCTGGGTACACAAGAGTTACACAACACAAGAGCAGAAAGTGGGACAGTCCACGGGCTGCATTCCTGTTCAGAAGATGTGACAGCATCACAGACGGGAGCTCTAGGAGGTGTCAGGTCATGCCAGGAGTGACTTGGGTCACTTTATGCCATGTGTCATGAAGTCTGCTTCCCCAAAAAATGAAGAAAAAGGAAAACAAGGAAAGAATAATGAGAATATTAATGGCAAGAATCCACTCTGAGTTGGTGAGTGGTCCTTCGATGTTGGCATGCCCTTCGCTACTTCCAAACCATGCCGCAGCCAGTGCCACATGTCGCATTCCAATGAAAGGAGTCTTCTTCCCAGAGGGGCTTGCTCTGCCACTTTAGCCTGCTTTGTTTTCCCTTCCCTTGCTTGCCACAAGCCTACCAGCGTGTGCTGCTCATACTGAGTGACAGACAGCACTGACAGCAGCAGCTTCTGCGGCAGCAGGACGCGCTGAGCACGGTGTTCTGGCACATGGAGTTTTATGAGGCCGCAGGCAATGAGGGCATGAGATCTGCTGAGCAGAGATACTGCATTTTGGAAGCCAGGGCTCTGTCTTACAATGAGGATCAGAGAAAGCAAACTGAGGAAAGGCATGCTCTGGCCACGGGGGCTGTTTTTTGTGGGGACAAGGAGAGGGGACTCGAACCCAGGATACTTATATGCCATCCATCATGTTATTCCTGGGCCAGCTGTGCCACTGACTCACTGCATGTCCTTGGCTGAGCTGCCCAACCCCTCATGCCCCATTCTCCTTGTCCATATTGGTCTGTCCTCTGGCAGGAGCTGTGCTTGCAGGCATGGACATAACCAGCTCAGAGGCCTCCATTCATCCCTGTTTCTTTCTCTCCTGCTGCGGTGCTGACAACTCATATATTCCCAGCATTGCTCTGTGGTTTCTCTCCAGCTTTGGGAGACCATGTGCCAAGTGCTGCTGATCAGCCTGCTGACCAGCTACATCTGGTGTATCCAAAGCCAGCCAGAGGCTTTGGAGCATATGCTTCTCTGTGGCAGCTGCCTGTCGCTTGTTGCAACACGCAGGTTGGGCTGGCGCAGGGCAGAGTCTTGCTCCACGCTCACATCCCACTCCATGCTTGCATCCCATGCCCAGTGAGCAAACTGACCCTGATGTAGGGATCAGCCCTTAAATGGAGGGGTTTGCACTGCTCTCTGTCTACTCTTGGCACAGCAAAGACTCCCTAAAATGGGAGGGTATATGCAGAGCCTCCTTTGCAGACTTCTGGCTTGTCCTGAATGCAGTGTGGCAAATTGGGGAATTGATCTGGGGAGGTTGATACTGAACTGGGTATATCCATGTCAGATTACAAAGCCAGGGCTAAGCACAGGCCTTCTTTGCCTTCTCTCTTTGCTTTTTGACTGTGTGCTGATTAAAACTCTGTAGCAAACAGCCAGAGAAATTCCTGCACCTGCCCCAAAGCCCAGAGTGATGGTCATGACATTTTGATGATCATGCACGGGGCAGAGCACGCTGGGGCAAAGGGATGGCCTCCTGACCTGTTTTCCTAGACTGAGCAGCTAGTAATTAAGCAACAGATGATGTGTGTGGGACTTTGATCACCCATTGATGACAATTGTGTGGGTCAGCTGGAACAGAGGCTGTAATGTTTTAGAAAACATTAGGAGTTGTTTCAGGAAAGGGAATGTAGTGATTGCAGAGGTGGGTATGATGGTGAGTGATTTAACAGGAGTGGACCTGCATGGTGGAAAAAAGGTCTTCAATTCCTCAGAAGCATCTCAGTGTCATGAAGGAATGGCAGCACATAAACAGGTACTGGTATATTGTTGCTGTTTAGATAGGTGTATTTCTTGGCCTGCTGAAAGACAAGACTATTAATTGCTTCAGTTTTCCTGTAATCTCTCCTGTGTGTAATATTGAAATTCTGGGGGCAAAAACCTTTTAAAGTAACTGGAGGGTTGGTTCTTGTCCTGGGAGCCCAGGACAGCTGGCAGGCCCCTTTCCATGATAGGGTCTGCAGGCAGAGAGCAGTGTGTTCCAGAGGATGCCAGGAATGATGCTGTGCTGGAGGCTATCCAGGGAAGCCAGAGACACATGGACATGCTGAATGCAGCAGCAGCAGCCCTACCAGGGCTCTGGAACGTGTAAATCACTTCAGTGGCAGTAATGTCATCCCTGCTCACATGCATGCTGTTCTTTATATATATATAGGCACTTGGCATGCTTCTGAAGGAATATTTATTTTTTTACGTGTTGACTCTCTGGAGAGTTGTACCTCGAGCTGAGTAGAGGAAAAATTGAGGAAATAGCATATCCCTCCTCACACCTCAGAGTCCTGCACTCCTTAGCCCAACAACCCACACATTTACCAGACTCGGTCGCTAGTAAGCGAAGAGGGCAGAGCAGCTGCAGTGAATTAATTGGTAACTTCCAGAGCTGGGTTATTACCTGCAAAGCCGTAGAGCAGTCACACACAGCTCTCTGAGCACAAGCAGACCAGTGTTATCTGTTGCAAAGGGGAAAGCTGGCACAGATGCCTGGCCTGTTTCTTCTGCAGCTCTTGAAGAGGAGGAAAATATCCTGATGCAATGGCTCTCACTGCTGCCCTGGGGTCCTGTGGGGACTTGCAGACTTCTGGCATGGGGGTAGTGGGATGCAGCTGCCCTGGAGCGAGCTGAGCTGGAGCTGCTGAAGCCCTGCATTGCCATGGAGGGTTACGGTCATTTGTATCCTCTTCAAGTTCTTGTTGTTATTGATTTTAGTTGCTGGTACTGCAAAAGTGGTATCAGTCTAGTTGGGAGGGTCATATTCCATAGCCAGCTATGACTGTAATGCATTAGAAGTGCAATAGGAGCACTGATTTAAAAACAAACAAACAAACAAAACCCCTGTCAATAAGGGTTATTTGGTCCAAGTATTCTTAACTGTTAAGACTTCTGATTGATTTTACAGAATTGGACTGACATCTGGAGATGATTCGCTTTCTTCTCCTATGTAAGATAGGAGTGTGCCAGCTTCATTTGATGTGGATATACCAGCTATTCTTGTGTCAGAAATACTGAGAAAGCCTGGGAAGAAAGAGAGTAAGTGATGCACATGGTCAGCTTGCCTGGAAATTATAATATATTTCTTTAAATATGGCCAGTAAAGGGATTTATCCTCACTGTTAATATCTTAAGAGTACCCAGAGAAATGTCTGACAGCCTACAGGCTTATCAGTCAATGAGACCTGGGAGCTTAAACCCCTTATGATCTCTTGATGGCTTCTCATATTTTTCTCATAAACTGCTACTGCAAAAATAATATTGGAAGGGTTGGATACTCTTACACATGCTCTTTGGTTTCATTTTTTGGAGCCATAATTACTACTTTGGCTTGCACTGCTACTTACACAGTTTTCTGTGTGAAGTCACAACCTAGCTCTGGAACGGGCTGGAACTCATTAAATATGAGCAGGATGTTCAGTTCTCTAGATTTCATTTGAAAATCAGTTGGTGATTCTAATATATTATTACAAATTTACAGTTGTCCTTGGTAGATAATTATGTTCTAAGTCTGTCCCTCAAATTAATCTGAGTACATACTTTAAACAGTTCTGCCATGGCTTTGGTTTAAGTAAATTACTTGCAGGAATGACACATTTGTTACTAATCCTCCAGCCTCTTATAGCCAAATTCTGTAATTCTCTTCCAGACTGGTAATTCTTTCTTATGCAAGCAGACCTACTGACTTCACATTTATTCACCCAGTTCAGACCACCACTTAAGCACATGGTTAATTGTAAACATGTGTTTAGGTCCTATTGGCTTCAGAGAGGCTTAAGTGCTGTCCTGAATAGGCATTCTTTTCCAAATTGGAGCCGGAAAATTATATTTGTCCCCCTGTATAAAAGATCAATTCAACTTTTATGCCTCCAATAGAAAGCTGAAAGTTCTGTTGGATTAAGGCAGGATGTACACTTAAAGTGTAATAACTGTTGCTGAAAACCTTGTCAAGTAAACTCCTGTTCTGGAAGGAGTGTTCACATTCAGAGATATTAAGGGATAGCTATTTCTGATGCTACCTCTGTATAGATACAAAATGCATCTTAACTATACCTGGAAGATAATATTTTGATTTGTGTGATTATTTAGTGAAAAAACTGAAGCGATGTGTAACTGAGGATGACACTAAGGAATGTAGAGAATTTGAAATTTAAGGCTAGCAAAAGCAATGCTTTTATTAAGTAAAATGAAATGACTGTGTGTATTTTATTTGCGGTGAATCTCTGCTACACACTGTCAATTCCTGATGCAAATCACTGTAATGGAGCCACTGGCCTGTCAATTTTCATTAGAAGAAGGAATAGAAAGAGGACCAAGTTTTGGCTGCCCATTCACATGGACACATGCCACAAAATCTGAGAGCAGCATGGTTTCCCTTTCCTTTTGGCTCCATTTTGGTCTGACGCAGCAAGCAGAGGTGGGCAAAGACGAATGTGGGCACCTGGCTTTGTGTCTCTTCCTCTGTGAGTGTCTTGTGCAAGACAAGTGGGCTGCAAGCAAAATCAGAGGGTAGCCTGGTGGAGGGCGCTTGCCAGGCCCACACTTGTCCCAGGTGCTTTTCATGTTAGGGCCATACAGAGCACGATCCACGGACTTCTGGTTCAGTCCAGCTTCAGGACAGCAAGTAGTGCTCCCGTGACATGAACAAGAGTGATCATACCCCGTGTATGCCAATAGCCCTGGCTGCCAAAGACCCCTTGGGGGTTAATGTGAGCTGGAAGGCTCTCTGTGGCTTTGCAATAGTCAGTGAGCGCTCAGAGAGGAGCACAGCTCTTGCTGATGTGCTGCTGTGTTCAGGGTGCTGTATAAACAGCTTTATATCAATGTATAAAATGGGAATGAGAAACTGTAAGTAGGAAAACAGGTTCACTGCAAGCAGTAGGTCCAAGGGATTATACTTCTGGCACAAAACAAGTGGGAAGGAAATCTTACCGAGTCCCTTTACAGTTCTTCAGAAGGAGTAAAAGAAAAGGTTAACCTTTAAAAACATTTTCACTGATTACTTGGCTTTCCCATGACATCAGTCCTCTCAGTTTCTATAGTGCTTTGAAGAACAACATTGCTAATACCTAACCTCGTGTCTTTCATATAATCCTGAATTTTCCTTTGGGCCTTAAAGGAAAATCACAATTTCCCCTGTGCAAAGCTTCACTTTAAATTTGGAGTCTGAAATTTTATATTTAGGATACTGTGAGGGAGTCCTGGGAGACCAAAAACTATTTGCAAAACACTTGGCATTAGTTGTATGATAGCATTTTAACTGTTCAACCAGCATTGCAGATTTATGCACACGTGATGCATATCATGGGCACAAAGTGTGGGCTGTACCTAAATATTCAGGTGTATTGTTTTTAATGCACAAGCAGAAAGCACACATCTAGGCTGTATGACAGATTCCCAAAGTTCAAAGGTGCTGAGAAATATGGTATTTGCACACACATTTGCCCTTCTTCCAGCAGCATGCTTTTTGATGTCGGTCATATTAACTCACTTTTAAAACATCCAGATGTTTAAGAATACTTCCATGAGTAGTTGCAGAATGTTGTTACACTGTGCTGGTGACCTTGGTAAAAGAGGAGGGGCCTTACCTGTAGAAGGACAACACACTCCTTACTTATGAATAGGCTTGGGTCTAGTGGCATCCAGTAAATGCTGAGATGTGGATGGTGACTAAACTTGGAGCATCCAGGAGTGCTGGAGATGTACCTGAAAGAAGAGCCTAATCATGTGAATACCGGGTGTAGAGCTTCTACAGGCCCTAAGGGCTGGCTTGTCACAGAAGTGGCCTTGTAGAGATATAAGGAAAGGTTGGCTGTTTCTTTAGGTCAGCCGTGCTCTTCCTTGCTAATCCATTGGCGTGTTCTATACACTCTGAGCATGGGAAAGATACCGAACAACTGGGATCGCAAACCCCTCAGATCTGTGTTCCCATTTGTGATTTGGTTTGGTGGTGTTTTTTGGTTTTCTTAAAATCCTAGCAGTTTGTCTTTTTTGCTTGTGTGATTTTTCTTGTATTTTTTCTGTCGTGGGTTGGTTTTTTTTTTTTTCCTGTGTGCACTTTGAGGCTTCTGTTTAACGCTCTCAAAGAGCAAACAAAGGAGTTGAATACACTTGCTGATGTTCCCCATTTCATGGCCTGTTGATAACTACACGATAACACTCTCCATTGGATTCTTCATTTAAAAAAAAAGTAAGAAGAGGAAGAAAAGAGCCTTTGTCAGTCTCGATAGCACTATTCACTGTTTTACCAACAAGTTACAGTGAGAACATCAGCTTCCTGTCCTTTCATTGAAGCCCATTGATCTTTCTCCCTAGTAAACAGAGCGGCTGTAGCTTTTGTTTGACTTGTGCTCCCCATTTGTGCGGTGCATTTCAGGGATGAAAAGTGCTGTTGTGGCTGTTCTGCAGAAGGAGAACTGGGACAATGGCAGTGGGACAATGAGTGGGATGTCTGGTGGCTGTTAGAGAGGGACACTGGGTGGTTGGGCCGGCACCATAAACACGGTGGTCTTTGCGGAAATGTTGTGGCCGAGCAGCTTGTAAATGAGCAGCAATGGGATTTCAGCTGGGTATTGCCCACATCTAACTTTCAGTCAGCCCTGGGCAGGGCAGGTTGGAGGATGGATAGCAGGATGAGAAACAAACACCCTCAACAGTGGCCAGGAGGTAGGAAGGGTGTGACAACAGAGCTGAGATTCCACTCTGGCTTTCTCACTCATTCAGTCACCAGGTAATTCCAGTAAAAAATACTGTGATTAAGGTCTCCCAGCTGGGGGAGTGTGCTGGAGCTGCAGGACCAGCTATGGTCCTGTAGGAGCACCCAGCTACTGAGGCTCCTCAGCTGTAAGAAGCTGAGCATGGGGGAAGACCTTTCTGGGTGGGTGAGGTACCAGCCATAGGGAAGGAGTGAGGATGAACGGGCAGAGCTTGTGCCAGGGGAGCAGTTGGGGCTGTGGGGTGAGAACTCTGCAAAGAAATAAGCCTCTTTTTTTTTCCCTTGTTTTTCTTACAGCCACTGATGTGGGTGATACTTTAGGAAACAGAGCAGAGGTGTAGAGATCTGGGGTTTCCCTTGATGATAGTAAGAGGGTCCAAAGAGGTGTGACTGCTGGCAGAAAGCAAATGTAAGCTTTTCCTGATCTGAAGTAGCAAAACCCAGAAAGTTTACTTCCTCTCTCCTGCCTTTCAAGCCTCATTTAAGCAAGGAAACTTTTCCTTGTTGATTTTGATTGTATGCGGGTATTTTTCTTGGTCATACTGTCTCTGGAATTTGGTAAACTTAAGTGAAAGAGAAATAATATAGCAAGTCTCAAGAAAATATTTCCTGTGGAATCTCAAATCCACTGAAATCAAGACTTGTTAATTTTTCTTTTGTTGTTTTGATTCAATAGCAAAACTTGATTTCAGTGGGTTTCTGGCCTGTCTTAATTGCTCCTTACCCATCTTGCAGGGATGTCCAGGAGGCCTGGCTACCAACCATAACTTTATGATGCCAGGCACTTGGCACCTACAGGACAAAAAAATGAGCATACCTTTGTGGATATTCAATTTAGACTTCCCAGTCCAGTGTTTTTACTAATAGCCAAGGAGAAATGCTGCTTATCAGTTGAGCTCTGAGTGTGGGCTGTGCTACTTTTCCTCCAAAAGGGTATGAAAAAACTGAAGTAGGTCCAAGGGTGTATCTTTACTGATATTGGTATCTCTGCAGATACTGCTGAGCTGCATCAGTGAATTTGGGTAATTCCTGTTACCATAAAGAAATGTAAGCAGAACTTTCCAGTGGTGTGAGTTTGAACAACTTCTTTTTCTTCTTTTTTCCCTTTTACAACTGTTGATGAACTTCTTGCTTCTCAGGCACAGTCTTTACATGTGATTGGCTAATGTATTTTTCCTGTAACTTGCAGCAGGAAACCTTAGGAACATAAATAGTCTAGACTGTTTCCGAGTCCAATAACTTGTTTTTGTGCAGAGCATGCAAAATATGGGAGATTTCAGAACAGATTTGAAAAAAAAATGGATTTTTCATCATCTACAGTGTCAAAAAGGGTTAAAATGTTGTGGTGACGAAAATCTTGTGTGTCAAGAATAATGTGTCAAAATAATTTTTCAAAAAGCAGAATCTTAACTCTTTGGAGATTTGACACAGCTCTGTCACAGGATAACCCTCTCTTCACTGAGATATAGCTTTCACTTTGGGCAGTGTCCGGTTGACCAAGACAGTTTTTGTGAGAAGCTTTATGAGGCTTGGGCTCTTGTAAAATGTTATGTTACAGCAGAAAATTGATTTTAAAATCAGAGACTGTGCAATTTGCTAAATAGCTGTCCATACATGAAACATTTGTAAGTTTCTATCTAACAGTATTTTAAAAATATCCCTAGTGTGCATCTCACGGTGAGAACAAAATTGTAGAATTTTGTACAGAACATATAAGTCTCTCTGCATCTACTAAGGTAATTTGGTGGTCACTTAATGCAATATGTACCTCTTGTTCTTGTGGAGGATGTGAACTGAAAGCACACACACCTCTGCAAAGATAGTGCTTGTCTGGAGTTCCTCCAGTGGTGCTGCACAGCTGACTTTTGTGGACCTGTGAATGCTTAGCCTTGACTTGTATGAGTTGCCTCATTGATTTCACAGGGTAAATCAGTGTTGAAAAATTTAGATATAGGCAAAAGTCTCTGAGCCAGAGCCTAAGGAAACAGGAGACTGAGGGGAATGCTGGTAATTTATTTCAACAGTACTGCTCAGTTGTCACTCTTGCTTTTCACTCTTGGGATCCTTCCCTTGCTTCCTGATAACTTCTGGGTGCACTGATAATTTCAAGAATAGCCACAAAGCTGTTGGGTAATTCAAGATGTTTTCTTTGATGCTGGGGTGCGCCCAAGGTGCTGCGGGGGTGATGCTGTTCACCTCTGTTCCCTGGGCCGGGCAGGGGTGAGTGACATCTACTGCTAAAGGCAGGGAGGAGAGGCCTTTCTGCAGTCGTGCAGGAGTGCTTATTCTTCTGGATAGTATTAATCAAAGCAGATTTTGGCCAGGGTAAACACCCTTCCTCCTCTTCAGCACATGCTGTGGGAGGCTTCCAGCCCACAGAAAGTCAGGCTGTGTACTATGCCTTGCCTGTGAAAGGCAGGGGCCCCTGCAGCACAAAACCCCCCTCCTGGATGGTGAGGCATTGTTCACCAAGCCAAAATCAGAAAGGGAAAAAGAAGGGGTCACTGACATCCACCACAAATCCTCTGGTAGTGTTCACAACTTGAGCTGAAAGCATAGTCCAGTGCCCTGGCAGGCAATGGAGGGGTGAGGGTTTAGGGGAGACAGTGAGCTGCTTGGGAGCTCCACCCTGTCGCTGCAACTTCTCCTGCCCATCCCTCTCTTCTTGATTTTATTTGTTGACCCCAGGCTGGAACCTCCTGGTGGACACCACAGGCTGGTTTTGGTGTGGGCAGATCCCCATGTTTTACAATGGCACTGCATTCCAATTTTGATCACTTTTGTGCAGCCTGGAGTCTCCTTTTCTCCTGTTCTTCCTCTCTCTTCCTCTTTTTCATTGATATTCCAACTGTGTGATTAAAAATGGACATGGCTTATTAAAACAATGCTGCCTGCTATCAGGAGGCTTGCATTAGAATTAGGGAAGGAGGGCTGTAATTTTTTTTTTCCTAGTGTAAAGAAAATGGGGCTAAGGGATGGGGTAGGGATTAAGTAAAGGAAAAGGATGACAGGTGGTATATATCCAGCAATAACTTCTCCTCTTCAAAGGCAGGCTATTTTCTAGGGGCTTACATTTGCCCACACAGTTTGGGGGGTTAGCACAAATTGTGACCTAGTGATGCAAGGAAGCGTTTCAAGTTGCTGTTTTCCTCGTGGGCAGTTTGTGCTGTAGCCCTTAGGTATGCTCCAGGCTAAGACACTGTCAGGTGGAGCAGAGGGTGATGGAGGGAAGCAGGAGCTCTTCTTTCTGCCTTGCCATCCTGCACACTCAGTGCATGCTCACAAGCAATTTGATTGCTTTGGAATTTTCCTTTTCATTTTTCTTGCCTCTGTTGTTAAAACCTCTGAGAAGAAAGTGGGGATTACTGCTGTTACTAATGCATGTTCACATGCCTTGGTGTTTTTTGGGAGGCTGTATCTGAGGGGCCTTCTGCTTTAAGTTGATGTGTGTCTTCTAGCGCCTTGCTCTTAAAGATATCTGTTGCATAATTGTACTGGAAGGACAGTTCTTGCTGAAGGGCTGGATTGCAGGAGCTGGGATGTGCTTTAGGGGGTTTAGTGGGAGGGGACATGTCAGCAGGTTGATAGAGCTGGGAGAGGATTATGATGCATACAGTGGCAAAAAGCCACCGAATATTTATTAAGACTGCAACCTTCCTTCTGTGGAAGGCCAAGCCTGCTCTGTAAGGAAAAATTCACACAATCAGCAAGTAGGACCCCAGCAGAACTTCCTGCAAATATCCCAGGCTGGGGAGTATAAGGCCTTTGTTTTAAAACACTTCTGTGGTAGCGAACAGATCTTCCACTTAGTTAACCTGGCTGTGGGCTTATGCTGACGCAAGTGCACAAAGCTTGACCCAGTAAGTAAATCCCTGTGTGCGTGTAAATCCACGATGAAATACAAGGTTTTCAGTTTTCTTTCCCCCTTCCCCAGCAATCTAATACAGGAGTCCTCTGGTCCAATACACCACCCTTGCAGTAGCCTGTAACTCTTATGAAACTATGCAAAGACTTGTACTGGTGCATAGAAGTGCCTGCAACTTACTGCACTAGGCTGAGTTGTTTCGATTAGACTTTAAAACCAATTCTGTGTTTTGTTTTTTTCCACGAGGAGCTTACTTCAGAGTCACTAGAGCAATTCTGAATGTATTTAAAGACACTAGTCAAGACCTCTATTCAAACTGATTTCTTGGGAAAGATATGGCGATTGAAGCTGGTTAGAGGTTGCTAAACAGTGAATTTTTAAAAGATTATTTCTTTTTGGACTGCAATTTTTAATACTAACTAGGCTTCTGTTTCTTGATGATGGCACCTCTCCTTTCAGCTCTGTTTTCCTTACTCTTTTTCTGCAGGGAAAGCATGTTGTGAGGAAGAGAAATTTATATAAGGTGAGTTGAAAATAATGTGGGCTTCTGACAATAGCTTGAAAAACTGCAGGAATTTTCTCTACGCTTGAGACAAAATATTTGTTTTTCACTTATCGATCTTTAGTGCCTTGCCTTGTTGGTCTCTGCTGTTGGCATTGCAGAAACAGAGAGCTTTCATCACTTATGCTGAAAGTTTTAGGAAAAGTGTCCTGTTATAGAGCTGGATGCCATGGAGATAAAAATGCAGGTGTGTAGCCCATCTTGGTGCTTTGGACTGTGAAGGAATGGCAACAGATCTCCTAGTACTGTTGTCAGAAAGAAGGCTTCCAAGTGGCATAGGGAGAGGTGCTCCTTAGGCAAAGATGATTTATTCTCCTCTTGAAGATTTTGTAGACTGAACTGATGCTTCCTGAGGAAGCACAGGTCTGAGTTCAGATCACTTTATGCTTTGTATGTTTTAGAAACCTAACAGCCCAAATGTAAGGTTTTAAAAGACAGAAGGCCCGTATGTAGTTTGTATATACAGATGTATCTCCTAATTTGACATCTTTACCATTGAGCTGGTCCTGTGATGCCTGCAGTGGAATGAAATGCAGGCACTGATAAGGCTGGGATTATTTTTAACAGCAGCGCAGTGGGAAGGAGTGGCTGCTTGGATGTGGCGACAGGATCGAAGCCAGCTGTAGCAGTGAAAGTCTCACAGGGTTAACCACAAAGTCTGCCTGCAGCTGCTGCAGCTCAATACCCAGCATTCACATGCGGCCTCACCAAACTGCCTTGTGACATTTTTGATTCATGTCAGGGACAGAGTACCATTGTTGGGGGGAAAAATAACTGTTTTATAAAATGTTCTGCAGGCTTTCAGTCATTTCAGTCTCTATTCTCTCTTCTGTGCTACTCTCTAGGTTCGAAAAAAGTTCTTCTCACTTTGCTATTCCACTCACTGCTTTAAAAAGTGTTTTTGGCTTGATTTCTTTTATTATAGAGCAAGAGCTGCTCCTTAATACTCAGGAAGAGGCTAATAGTGGGCCCTATTCTGCCTTTGTAATGTTGCTGTGACCTTTAGGGTTTGAGGGACCTGTGCCTGTTGATGGTGTGACTGGCAGGAGAAGCAGCAGCATGCTTTTGCCAGCAGGAAGGATACTGGGGTTCAGAGGGAAGGGCCTCCCCTTTTGCAGCAGGCAACTGGGAAGGATTTCTTGAGTGATTACTCTTTGCTGTAAGAACAGGGCTGCCTGCTGCAGGTCTGCTGTCAGACCATCAGCTTGATTGCTCTGATCACGCCAGTGCAGTGGGCTCTGGGGATGGAGGCTCTGCTCCTTTACGCTTTTCAGTGCAGAGATAAAAAGCCTCTTTGTTTTCCAGATTTATGGAAAAGTTTTAAATTGTTTGTCGTTCATTGCCCTGGGTAACCCCATACTGTGCTGCTAGTTGGAGCTCCAGGGCTGAACACCTAGGGCTGGCTGGGACAATGGGACAGTATGAAAAGGGCCTTTCCTATTCTCATTCCTCCGAAGGAAGTGCTACTGAAGGCCCTGAATGCACTTTCACAGCTTTAATGCCTCATTTGCTTCAAGCACATACAAGTACAAGGATTTGCAGTTTGAGAAAACAAATTAAATTAGTGCTGTTTTTTTAAAATTATTTCACCTTCTTTCTAAAGGATTCATTCCCCCCATGCATGTTACAGCAGATGCTCTAGCTTGAAAAAATGTCCTAGTGAAAGGTTAGGTTGTTTTTTCCTTTTTTTTTTTTTTTTTTTTTTTGTTTGTTTGTTTTTTGTTTTTTGTTAAAAAAAAAAAAGGTTGGGCCAAGGTGACCCTGAGAACAATTTCCCTGAAGCCAAGGTGTGCTGTTAACAGGCAGGATCCAGGCAAGATCATTTGATCCCTTGATTCCACCTGTTCAGGACTCCAGGCAGAAAGATTTCCAGAGAAAGACCATGATACCGGGTCCAGATTCTCCTGACACAACAAAAGCAGGTCTATTTCAGGCTTGATTTGAGCACGGAGTTCAGACTTTCTTTCAGCGGTGATCTGACTTGTGGCACTCAGTTGTAACAGAGACTGCAGCACAAGCCACTCAGGGCACAGGAAATGGCCAGCTCTTTATTTTCTGTTCTGGAAGCCCCAGATGGTGGGGAAGTTACTGAGCACTCTGCAACATGCAGATGGACACAGCAGCCTGGGTGGAGTGTGAGGGTCTGAGCCTGGTGGGCTTGTGCTCCTCCATCCCTCTGCCTGAATAATGAGCCCTCCTGGGACAAACAGCCCCAGGGAAGTCACTGGTCAGGACCCCTGATCTGCTTACAGCACTTGGGAGCCTGATTTGGTGATGGGTGCCCATGTGCTGTGTTCCTCTGGTGCTCCTGGTTATGCAGTATCCAGGTCAGCTCCTCAGAGAGCCAGTTCAGGCCCGAAAAAGCTTATTAACTCTGGCTCTGTGCTGTTTGAAACCGTCTAAATTGCTCCAGGACTAGGAGGAGCAGGATAGCAGTGTACGTGGAGCATTGCACCCGTACGGAGCTGGCCTGGGAGTCTCTGCATCCTGCCAGACCCCATCCACAACCTGGATAAAACACCTGCAGGTAATCGGGAGCTGGCTGTGCCTGACCAGAGGGCAGTGTCAGGTTAATTAGACATCTGCAGGCTGTTCTTAAAGCCTTTTCCTTTTTCCTTTGCAGTCCCAAAATGGAGAACTGTTTAAGAGAAAAGAAAAAAAAAAGGCCTTTCCCCCAGATTGGCATAGAACACTATTTTTACTTAATTGAAGACTGGTGTGGACTGATTTAATCTCTTAATAATTTCCCTTTCTCAGGTACTAAAACCTGTGGCTCAGCATGGCTTTTCTGATTTTCCTGTTCTTTGGTTTGCTTTCCATATTTTGCATTCATGTATTTTCTTCCCTGATTCTTAATGTGCTTAGCCTGTTAAGACGAATATAAGATCTTTATAGTAGCATCTGAGATCATAATCTGTCTGTATCAAAGGCCAGAATTATTCCCTGTTGTTTGTAAAGGAATTATTTAATAAGTAATCCTTGTAAGTGTCAACATTACACATGAGATGACATAACACTTGGGGAAAGTAAGGACTAAGCCAATATTCCCACACCAGCTTCAAAGCTAAATATGCTTTCACATACAGATGCTTCCTATTTCTCATCTGTGGCTTCTATTTCCTCCTAATTGGAGTTGACACTGGAAGAACCAGTTCTCCTTTTCCTCCTCCTGGATGTTTTGATTGGAATGTTAATACCGTCCTCCTTCATTACCAGGCTCTGTAGAGTGGTGTGCCACGTGGTTTAAGGTATAGGATTGGTTTTCCCGTGGCAGCTTAGCATGCTGCAGTGTCAGAAGTGTTAATTCACAGCTGGCTACTTGCTGCACAGCAGTCTCAGACCTTGTGTGCCTGCACTTTTGGGAGCAATTGAAATCTGGACACAGGTTTTGCCTTTCTGGCCTATCCTGCCCAAAAGCAAACTTTGCATTGAGTGAGCTCAGAGAGAATCAGACTGTTCTGCAAGTAAAATAGTGAAATCATGAATGCTGAAAACGCAAGCATACAGTTTCTCCCTCAGAGTGTTTTTACAGGTTGAAAACATCAATCTCTGCAAAAATCTGAGTGTTGGCTCCTGGGTGGCAAGTAACTCCTCCAAGACTAGAGAAGCCTTCTGTTTCCTGCAAAACTCCTCCCCATATTTGCCTCATGCATCCCTCCCGGACAAATTCAACCTCCCAAGGAAAATTAATGAACTTCTGTGGTGTGAATTCAAAACATCAAAATGTCGTGGAGAGTTAATCCTTTCTGTTAAGAAGGCAAGTCTGATCAAAATGTCCTTAATCTTTGCCTTACCGAAGCAACCTCTGAGGTGGGGCAGTAAGGAAAAGAGGAACAACCAGGGAAATGCTTTGTGCCAGCGTAGATGCTCCTGTCCCAGCTGGGGGCCTGCAGGTCCCAGGGTGCCTGTGTGCTCCTTGGGAGTCGTGTAGCTGCCAGGAAACTGTAGTGATTTCTTGAGAGCCTACAAACGTGCATTATCTCTTCTCTGAAATCACTGTGAAGGGATTTTAAACCACTGGCTGCCAAATGCATTTATCCCAAGGGAGAAGATTTGAGATTTCCCTGCAAAGACACGTCTTGCAGTCCATTAGGGCTGGGTGTGAAGCCACCCATGACGCTGCCGAGTCCCAGGGCGCAAGCAGGGATCCCTGCACCCAGGGCCCTGCTGGGCCCAAATGCTCCGTGTTTGGCTTGGAGCTTTCCTTGCCCACAGGCTCCCGGCGTGGTGAAGGCAGCTTTTCATCTCCTTGCAAAAGTATTGCCCAAATGCAAATCCTCAGAGCTGATCACTGCACCCAGCTCAGAAAACGAGTGTCCTCTGCTGCGGGGCTGTTGGGGTATTTGCAGGTCCTTTGAGTCAAGGTCTCCCTTGCCTTGTGCTGTGCTTGCACAGCCCATGTGGCTGAGACTTTGCTGTCATGTGGCACCGAAGAAACCCTAATAAAGTAGCAAGGCCTGAATCCCGGGGGGCTGGGGACAGCTTTCCCCTAAAAGAGTGTGGAATGTTACAGTGACGCAGGGATCCCTGCTGCCCCAGTGCTGACTTGCCAAATATGACACCCTGCCTTGTTCCTTGAGCACTTTTCAAGATCTCTTTGGCTCTGCTGTCAGCATCTGTCTCTAGGCATACCCAGGGGCCATAAAGCATAGACAGTAACTGGGCTGTTTTGTGATGTCCCTGCACAAGTAATAACTCTATGAAATCTTAGCACTCGCACAAAAGAGGAGGTTTATTGTTACTGTGCTTTGCAGACAGGCTGGTGGAAAACAGAGATCCCGTATGGACCTCTGGAGAGGTGTAGAGGATCCTGAGGATCACTTGCATGGTGTCTGTCCTGTTTTCCATGTAAGAGGTTCAGAGGTGCCTTGGGGCCTCTGATGACCAGGCAAGTGCCTTCAGCACTGGTTTACCTGGAATGCCTGGCTTTGTCCTGGGCCCTCCATGTCCTTGCAGTTGTCCTGAATGAATCCTTCCTGTCTCCTGGCAGGTGTTAGGTGGCTATTATAGGCCAAGGTGTCTCACAGGGTCAGGACTTTGTTGGCATAATAAGAGAACAACAGATGTCTTGAGACAAAGCTGTTCTTCAGCTGTTTTTTTTTTTTTTACTTTTGTCACTGGATTCATGGGCTCTCTACCTTTTTTAAGAACCTTTGATGCAAAGAATATTGTGACAAAATGGTTGCTTCAAGTGTTCATTTTAGCTAGAGTGAATGACTCAGGGCTAATTTTTGACTTTATTATTTAGGTTGCAGACTTGTAAAATGGCTATTTTTAGAAAGTAGTGAGGAATCTTATACACATCACAGTGCCTTCTTTCAATTTCTTGTTAAAGTTGAATGATTTTTACTTTGGTCGAAATGCAGGAAAGACAGCCAGCACAGGCATAGGAGGCTGTATGCAATCTTTCTTCACATCCCCAAGCTTAATCTGAAACTGTGTGAGGTCTCCTGTGGTCCAGACCTGTGCTTCCCTCTAATAGACACTGTGGTGCTAATTGTGTTATTGCTTTGCGCGAAGGACAAATGGTCCCCAGGGACCAAGATGACTCCATCAAAATAATTTCCAGCATTGATCTGAATGGCATTTGATCTAAGTATACTTTTTAGAGGGAAAATACAATGGCATTAGCCCAGAAACCTGGGGACAGGCACCATCTTCCAACACGTTTACATGCTAGCTTGTATGTCTATAGCACTACTGCAATATGAATATGCCAACTACCTCTTCCCAATTTCCCGCCTGTTTCTATCATCATGATGTTCTTTCTGGAAATCCATGCAAAATATCATGAAGTTATATTAAGCCTTTTGCCTTGTCTTCAGCTCCTGAGTTCTCAACAGTAGTTTTCTAGAAAAGCGATACTCTCCTTATCTATTTGTTAATTCCTACCATGTATCACAAGGCATTCCTGCAAATTCCCATCAGCCATGACAAACTTATCTTGTAGACCTATGTAGTGATTTTGATGGCTTTACAGACCTGTTTGTTTTGTTCTGAACTAAATTAATAGCACTGTGATGGCCCTACTCTAGCACTGAACTTCTTAACCTCCCCTAATATACTAATCAGCATGTCAGTAGAATATTCTTTCTGGATAGAGACAAGCCTGGTGAAATGGATTAGACATTCACATGGCATTGCATAATTCAGAGAACAGGCATGGTGCATATGATTTGCATTAATAGCCTCTACTGCAGCAGCTTCTCACAGGTCTCTCTCATTAGATCATATGTGGAAGCTTCCAGACTGTCAATCAATTACAGTAATTTCCTTTTCCATATTTATTCCATCACAATCATTGACAGTTACCATTAAATGACATTAATACAATACAATACCACCTTGCATTTTCCAGTTCTTCTCTTACAGGGTCCCTAATGCATAGAGGGCTGAGAGGCTTCATTATATATGGAAAAGGTGTCTGCTCTCCCTAACTCAGCAAAGCGTGGCTCCCCTGTGACGGGGAGGAGGATGGAGCACCTTGTGCCACAGGGTCTGGCAAGCCCTCTGGGCTGCTCAGGAGTGGGGTATGCTGGCTTGGGATGGAGGTGGCTCCTGTCCAATGGTGAACACGGAGTGCCATGAAAGGTTGGCAGATTCTCTCAGGATAGAAGAAAACTCAACTGCAGCAGCTCAGTGCAGCTTGTGTGGCATGTTCAGGTGCCTCGCACAGACATTTTAGTATGGCTGTGGTTACAGATGCCTTATCTTGTTTGATGCCCTTGGAGGTTCCCAGCAGACTAACGTGAACCAAGTTTTCATATGTAGCAGCTAACACCTAGGCATCCTTGTTAGAGAAACCAGAGCTCTTTTCTTCCCTCTGGCCCTGTCCTTCCTGTCTCACTGACTGCTTAAAACCTTGTGTCCTGCCCTAGGTAAGCATGGTTCAGAATTACTCAATCCCAGTAGAAGTAACATCCTCTGTTGAATAAGCACAGGCCCAGCAGCACCAGAGCAGGGCAGTTTTTATGCACTTCAAAAAACTCAAAGGGTTGGTGTGGTCATGCAGTAGCTAATGACCCAGTGGCAGCTGGAAGGGGCTCCTCCTGGCTCTTCCTCTGCAAAATGTGTTACAGGACCTATGGTGAAAACCGAGACTGGTGGTCTCAGCCCTCTTGTTTGAGATCCATCTTCTCGGGGTCACCTTGAAATTACTCTGAGGGGACAAACAGGGGGTGTAAAACCTGTTGGCAAATGTTATCTGAGAAATATGTATGTTACTTCAGCAAACACTGCATGGTGGGTCAGCTGGAGCACTGCATGTGCTTCTGGCCGTTGCTAGCTTTTGTTAGCTGTTGTCTTCCTGTGGAGTTAGAAAGGCTTTTAGCCACACTGCACAAGTTTTCTTAGGTTCTCTTGTTCCTTAGATCCCTGATGTCCTACCAAACATTTAGAGGCTTAATCTTAAGTTTAGAAGGTGATCCTTGGGCTGGGTGGGAAAAGAAACATATCTTCAGCAGATCAGGAAAAAAGGAGTTGGTTTTGTATCCCCTATGGAGTCTGCAACATCCCCCCTCAGTCAGTTTCCCCACACTGTACTAAAAATGCTGTCTGAAGAATTCATTGAGCTCCTTCTTCATTTTTGCTGCCTTTCTGCTGGGGACTGCTTCTGCCCCTTTTCAGTCTTGAGGTGCTTTTCCCAGCTCGCTGAGCTGACATGATGAGATTCTTTCACCACTCATCAGTAAACACTTCATCAGCAATTCTGCACATGCCCAAGGGTTTTTCCTCTCTTTTCTTTGCAGAATTTTCTGGTGCTTCTTTCTTCTTCATCTCTCCTGCTAGGATGGACAGTTTTCCACTTATGCCCATCTCCCTCTTCTTTGATACATGTCAGAGACTAAGCAGGATCAGTTGCCACTGAGTCCCCATTCAAGACCCTCCTAAAGCTATTGCTGCCAAATATGCTGGATGTCTTCTTTCTCGCACTGCTCCACTTCCATCCTTGTCATTCATGGGTAACAGTTCAATGATCTTTCCCCTTCTCTGTCCACTGAGCTCATTTAAAATCCAAACAGTTTCTGGCTGTCAGCTCTCCTGTTTGTGACTTCCACTCTGTTTACTTCTCTCTTCAAAATCTTTCCTGTCACCTCTCATCTTCAGAATTGTCAGTGCCTAAGACATTCATTTCATTGCCCCTCTTTTGTTCTCATCCATATTTTCTTATTCCTGTCCACAAGTTTGCAATTGAGAGGGCCCCCGCAGTTTGTTGTGTTGCCATCATGTTATTTTGGGTAGGCTTGTTGCTTAAGCTTTCCCCAGAACTGGAGTGGTCTTGGCTTCTGGTATTCACTGCTCAGGCTATACCTCAAAGATCTGCTTTGTTGCTCTATAGTCAGTTCTGTAGCTGCATTAATTTCACATAGTGCCTTTCCACAGATTTAGGGTCCAGAGTTTTGCTCACAATTATAAACATGTTTCTCTCTAGATAGGGATGGCCTGAAATCTGGATTTCCCTTACGTTTCAGTTGTTACATCCAGATTTTAGGATTCTGGCTTACATAAGCATGTGCTAGGTGTGAACTTTGGATGCACTGCCAGACTTTCCCCAAAGGTTTGAGTGGCAATCATATCACAGTTCTTGCTTTAGCTCAAGCTGCTTTTCCCCCAAGATAGATAATGTTCTCAACTTGAGTGCTGGTTAAATAATACTTAGGCATCTATTCGAATGTGAGTTGTTACAGCTAGCAAATGATATACTTGGGAGTTTTGAGTGCTTTCCAATAAGTTTTAGTGAGTTATCTTTGATAACTAGTTGTAGTTAATGGTGTGCATTTTTTTTCCTGCTCATGCAATTATTTGAGAATTTGTCAGTGTGTGTTCAAAATGCAATCAGCATAGTATTTTTTTTTTCTTTATAGAGTGGACCATATTGCTTTCTGGCATTTATTGTTTCAAGAAATGTTTCTTGAATGTGAAATTCAGTATTTGTACCAGAATTGTCTACTTGTCTACTCAAGAAATAAGACAGCATTTTGTGTAATTCTGATCATTTAAAGTAGATATTAATAGGTCAAGCTCAGTGCCTTAAAAGTGATTTTGGAATAAAAACAGATGAAACTTTAAATGCTAAACTAAGTCTTGGAATAATAACTAGGACTGCTATATAATCTGTGAGTTGAAAAATACTCAAGCTCTGTCCTAAGAATTATTTCTTCCCTCTCAATTATAATTTTATAATGGACTTTTGTCTATTGTTCACTGAAAGATTACATTCACTGGAATGACTACATTTCCATTTACACAGGACTGGAATGTATTGCTTTAGTGGAATATGTCTCCATGGGCCAGCAATATGAACAATGGGAAGGACTTCCCATGTGGCTGATGATCTGAAGGGAAGAGCCACAGAAGATATTGCACCCCTCTGTACAGTTTAGGTGACCTTCTTTAAGGTCTGCTGATGGAAAGTGCTAAAATACTCTATTAAGGGTTGGATGTTGTTATTGCAATTATCTGCTTTTGCCGAGCTTGATCTAATGATGCTGCAACCAGGGGCAGATTTGTGTTGCTCAACAGAAGAGACACACAAAACAGCCCCTCAGCAGTTAACTAGTGTGCCACCCGCTGAAAGCAGAATTATCCTGAAGACCTTTAAATGGCGTGGGGAATGCGTGCACTGAGTGAAGTCCCACAGGATGACAACAGGGAGTGGGATGCGTGGAGTAGTTGTGTGAGAGCTTTCACATCCTCTTGGAGCAATTGTGTAATGAGATATATGGGAGGGCTCAGTGATTTGTTAATGACTCGAGTGCTGCTTCAGGAGAACATTTGTGTAAGCTGTGGAACAATGCGTAGTATTTGTTGTGTGATTAATGAGAATTTGTCATCTGAAATACAGTCAGCACAGCGCCTTCGTAGCTGTGTGCCTCTCACTCTCAGAGCCAACCCACGGTGGAATATTAGAGGAATTACTCAGCAGATTACTTCCATGTTGTTTTTGTCAGCTTATTCACCCTGACTCCCATTTGATAAAAGGAAGGGGGTGTGAGGGTTTGTGTTATGCGTTTTTGTTGGCATCTAACTTGTGGCTCTTCGAAAGGTCATGGGTACTTGAAGCTGTTTCAGACTGGTCAGACCACGGCTATTAGTCATGGAGCATTATTCACCCAGTCCCTTTCTTTCTTTCCTCTTCCCTGTGCTTTTAGCTGAAGGAGTGATCTTTGGAAAGGAAACAATAGCTGAAGGAAACTTTTTTTTTGCCCGGATGTTAAGTTTTTCCACCAGAATTTAATTGAAATTATTGGCACGCTGTTGGCTACAGGATGACCTGACGTCCCCTGTGACAGTTCATCAGAGCTGAGTGCAGGAGCCGTCTTAGTAATTTTGTCCGCTTGTTTCCTGTCATGTCAAGTGCAGTGGTTTTGCTGTACCCCTGCCCTTACTAAGAGACTTTTCAGGGTTTAACTGGTTTTCTGTTACAGGCTTGTTCCGCGAGAATTAAGCACCATTCCTCAAAGTTTCTCTTTCAGTTACTTCTTGGATAACATAGGTTTTGGGTTGGTTTTTTTTTTTTTTTTTTAAATAAATAACTGTTTCTGATAAAACACTTTTTTTTGATAAATAAGTGAGTAGCTGGCGTGCTTCCCTGGATGAAGACCCCAACTGATACTTGTTAGTGGGACATGCCTGCTTTTTGTACATACCAGCTGGCAGAGGTTAATGCTTTTAGCTGTTCGTATTGCAGTGAATCCACCTGCCTTGAGCCTCTGTCTCATGGTCTTGGTTCTAAATGGATATTAAAAGGTGTTCCTTGCCCCAAAAGTAAGTCTGTGATAGACAACTGAGTGAAAATGAAAAGTGTCAAAAAAGCCAGGATATTTTAGGAAACTAGTGCATAATTCTTAGTCAATCAGCAGCTGTAATGCTTATATAAGCCATTTGATACCTGAGTGTGAAGACTGGCAAAAAAGAAGAAAGGATGCTTTCTCCAGTGGAAACAAATGGAAACTATTTTATTTTATATAGTGTTATGGTCCAAGATGCAATGGTAGAACTGTGACTTGTATGTTTTTGGACTATGCCTCAAAAAAAAAAAGAAAGCCGTACTTCTGCTCAGGTGATGAACAGAAAGACTATTCAGACAATGGAATGGATATAAATTCATGCTAGATCAAGGTTTTATTTAGGTTGGCATCTAAATTTTAAATACGTAGAATCCAGAGCTTATTTGAGTAATTTCTTAGTATTTATTTTTATGTGCCCATGAACAGTAACCTATAAATCACAGACTATCCAGCAGCAGATAGGTGCTGTGATGTGATCAGATCTTGACGTACAGAATGGCTCCAATAACATAATGTAGTTATATAAACTGAAGTTTTAAACAGCTTCCGAATCAGTTCCTGTTTTCATGGAGAGTGCTAGTTTTGTTGGTTTCACAGGAGGACTATTTTGTTGTTGACATATTTTTGGGAGGTGTGGGGGAACCTGTGTTTTCCGTATCTGGGTCAGTAACAGTGCAGAACACTTGCTTTCTGCATACAGTTTCAATGTGCTGTTAAAATATCACCTGCTGGAAAATCGGAGCTTTCCCTGGAGGAGTCAGGCTGTGGCTGGAGACCAGCATGTCCCAAGTCTTTTCCAAGGGCTGGGTCCAAGCCAGGTGCTGCCTCCACTGTTCACTCCAGCCACCCACAGCAGAGAGGATCTTGGCTGGGGATGTAGCCGTTAGGGAAATTTGAGGGACGTGAAAAGCTGTTGATGATGGATCCTAAAGGAGCATTTTTATTCCTTAGGTATCTTCTACTCTTTTTACTTTTCTTGGTGGTTGTGTGTCTTGATGTGCTGGTGAAGTTTTGCAGAAGGGCCTGAGACTTGAACTTTACTAAAGTTTAAGGTACTCATGTTTCAGGATTTGCATTACTTTGTTTCCCTAAGTGTAGTCTCTACTGATTTCACCATGAAATAAGTAATTCTAGTAGGAGCATTGTTGCTGGGATGGATATTAGACCATAAATGAGTAAGGTTTGTATCGAGGGAGGGCTGTGTTCTTGCAGGTGAAGGCTATGTCACTGTGCAGATGTTCAGGTGTGCTCTGGAGCCCATGGGTACTTCTCTGGGCATGGAAGAGACAGGGCAAACTTCTAGGAGGAAGAGGGCAAAGCCCCCTGCAGCTTTAGCGACCACGATTCATAGAATCATAGAATCACTTTGATCAGAAAAGACCTCAAAGATTGTTGGGTCCAAATGTTAACCCAGCACTGTCCACCACTAAACCATGTCCCTAACCACCACATCTACACATCTCTTAAATACTTCCGGGAATGGTCATTCTGGGCAACCCGTTCCAGTGCTTGATAACCCTTTTGGTGAAGAAATCATCCCTAATAGCCAGTCTAAACTTTCCCTGGAATTCCCATTTTTCTGTTTGGAGAGGTGGTTAAGACATGTCAGACATGGTATTTTGACATGTCTCCCTGCAATTCCCTCCCCACCTCCGAAGCCATATTTCATTATGATTTATTAGGTGGTGACCCTGCGGGCAGACAGGGCTCAAACTGTACCTGCCAGGTACTCTGAGGCTGGGGATGAGTTTGTGGCACTTTGAGCACACGGGGTACCTACTGTCCCTAAACACCTCTGTGCTGAGGTGGAGAACTGGGAGTGTTGCAGAAGGGTGCATGTGCCCGGGACCCAGCAGTGCTCACCGCCACAGGGACCCAGGCAGCAGCCCCTCCTCACCACGGGGTGTAAATCATTCCCTGTGCAGTCAGAATCTGAGTGCGCACCAGGGATGGGCTCCTCCCCAAAAACTGCACCTGACCACAGCCTTCCCTACCCCCATGGCAAATAAATGATAGAAGGAGTAAAAAAAGGAAAGAGTGGGTGCTTTAAAGCAGGCCTTCTGCCTGCCAGAAGGCAACAGGCAGCTACTGCTCAGCCTGGGTGTCCTCCCACACCCAGGGGGATGGCTACTCCATACCGAACTCTCCTTGTCCCCACTCATGCAGAGCCTTTTAGCTGATCCCCAGCATCACATGCACCTCTCCCCCTTTCCAGGCCCCTCATGGAGGGTCAAATGAGCTCCTGGTGGCAGGCTTTGTCTGTTCTCCCAAGGAAAAGGCAACTTTCAAGGTGCCCGCAACCTCTCTTCTGGGGAGAGGGACAAAGCCTGGCAGCCCTGGCTCCCTCCATGGCTGGCCTTTGACGGCCTGAAGTCCTGCACATCATGTTTTCTTGTTGGAAGCTTTGCCTCAATTAAGGCACAGCCAAAATTGACAGAAGGACCTTGTAGTGTCACCCACCATCCTTCTTACGGTGCTTTTCTGTGCCCACTTTCTCCACTTCAATGCATCAGGGACTAATACCTCATGGGGGCTCCTGTCCTTGACTACATTTCTGCCTTCTGTTTCTGCAGGGGTTAGTTGTCCTGGTGCTAGCTGATCCCTGAACTGCAGGTTTCAGCTACATGGTCCTCCCTGTGTTTCGTACTGCTGTTACTCTGTGCCACCATCTCATGTAGGTGCAGGTCCCAAAATAATCTTGATGCTCGTTGGCTTGGTGGGGAGCAGATGTGCTGGCAGCATGGTGCACTTGGCTGCAGAGAAGGGGCATGTTCTGGCTTTGCTTTCCTCGGAGTGTGTCTCTTCCAGCTTGTCTCTTTCGTGATGTTGATGGCAGCCTAAATATATGGACATATGTACAAGGATCGAGCAGTGGACAGTGGGTGTCAGTCCACAGGGAATGGACACAGAGCAGAAGGACCAGGTGGAAAAATAGCAACCTGAGATGCACCAGATCTTGTGTGATTGAAAGGAATTAATTTTTAAAAAATCATCTTTGGTTTAGGGTGTTTCCATTCTTCTCTTGGCTACAGACTTGCAGTTGTGTAATGCCAGCTTTGTATATAATCATAAGTACACGCATAATTTTGATATTGTCTCCAGAAGTATTAGGACCTCTGAAAGAAAAAATGCCAAAGGGGATTACATAGATAAACCTCAAAAAGACATACAAATCATGTGATGGTTTAGAGCAAAATCCTTAAAACCTTATATGTTTCATTCAGCAAAGACTACCAAGATAATTGATAGGAAGACCAAATTATCCAAAAGCAAGAAAAGAGAGATACTGCAAGCTACATTAGCTGATTGCCTCCTCACCACATCACAAGACTTGCTTGCTTCACTGCCTCCTACAAGGTTTCAAGACCCAGTGGCATCTGTAAATCTGCTGTTTGCTTGTTATCTAGGTATCTGCATTTTTTCTTCTCTTGAACTTATGATAGATAATCATCATTCTATCTACAGGCAGGACCATGCAGCCAGGCCAGGTGTTATCTGAACTTTGGATGCAGATACCTGCCAAGCACCTGAGTCCTGATTTGCAGCAACTCGTGTTGCACCTCTACAGAGAATCTTCCCACTGTGCCAAATTGGAAAGGATGGATTTGGAGATGGAAATTCGAATGAACTGTTTCAAAGCGTGTGCCAGGCTCCTTTCACTCAGAGCTGTAAGAAGAGAGAAATATAACTCATAAGAGGTGAAGGGTAAAGCAGTCCCCATTTTAGCTTACCTTTCCTCTCTCAGCATGTTAATAATTGGTGGGTCCTGGCAGAAAATATTTTCCTTGACTTGTGGATAGTATCCATAAAATACTCACAGATGTAGCAAGCAGCTGCATTGTGATGCTGTTCTTAGAAAATGATGTAATGCAGCAATAATCACTTCTGAATCATTACTGATTTATGAATTGAGAATGTTTGCAAATTATGGGTAAACTTAGCTAGCTCAAATGAAATGCATGTCAGCTTGGTCAGGTGATAATTCTGGGACTGTTGGCTGGTGCTCCAGTTAGGGCTTTTGCTCCACTGGCATGGTCTTTTTCAGTGGCTTTTCAGAAACAGTTCTATTTTGGTGGGCTGTTGTGGAGGGAATAGGGAAGGAAAGGTAAAACGTTGACAGCTCTGGTGTGTTGTGCTGGCAGTATTGGAGCTGTTGGTGGAAGAATGACTTGACTCCTGGAATCCCTTGTTTTAGACGTGTTTCAGCTGTTGGGGCTTTTAAAGAATGAGGGAGTACTTTAAGAGATAAAATACGTGGGATCCACAAAACCAGGGTGCTAGTTCTGAAAAGAGTCCTTTCTTCTCTGCATTAATATTTGCTGTGTGGTCCAAGATTCCTCCCCTGTCCCCCATTTCCCCAGGCTTCTGTTGATTGCCTGATATAGCTGGAAGACCACGGGCAGCTAGGAGCAGGAAGTTGGTAGGATCCAGTTTTAAATTCATGCTTTCAGTGAGGAGCTGTTAGTAGATGGACATGTAATTAAAATAATAATAACATATCTAACATTTACCTTGCACCTTTTCTTAATCCTCAAAGACCTCAGCTGACTTTGAGATGGAGCACAGCACACTGATTGTGCGTAATAATGTCACAGAAGGGTTTGAGAGGAGGGGAGGAATATCTGGTCCATGCAAACTGCAGGGGAACATTGAAGAATTACAGTTATTTCAATGGGACAGAGTAAAGCTTCAGAAAGGAGAAACTGTCCTACTGAGAGCCTGAAGAGATAACTTCTATACTAGACCTGGTCTTTGTAATTGCAGGAAGTTTTTTGCTATATAGGCCCAAACTGAATCTCTCTAGCCTCGAATTAGCAGATGTGTCTGCTGGGTGTGTTTATAACAAAAAAACCAAAACAAAAAAAAATACTTTTTCTTTCTATTTTTAACTAGTCTTGTTTGTTTTTAATGAGATGGTTTGGTCCCGAATTATTTTGAAGCTGGGTCACCGTGGTATATTTTGGGAAGAATGACCTTTTGTCAAGGAGTCTGTGGAAAAAGCAGAAAATGTCCAGACTCATGCCAGGTTAAAGCAGTCTTACAGATCGTGGAGAAATACTGACTGTGATCAACAGGGGTACAGGGAAGCCAACTGATTATGAAGACCAGCTGAAAAAAGAGACTGCAGGTGGAAGATAACTGCTTTCCCAGAACATCCATGGTAAAGGTTTTCTGGAAATTACCAGTGGGTGCACAGACGTGTGCCTTCGTGTAGGATTAGACTAGTTTGCGTGACTGCGTATGGATCCAAGTTTTGAGAAGTGGGGTGTTGCACCCTGGGAGCCCCTTTGCTGACTGGTTTATTACAGAATACTCTGTAGTCTGGGAGGATTAGCTAAAATCAAAAACAAACCATCCCGAAGGAGTTGGCTTTTCTGCATCTGGAATCACGCCATGATCATTTAATATGAGAGAATCAGCCCTATAGTCATGAAGGGAATTTATTCAAGATCTCTTGTTCCCAGCATAGCTATTGTGCTCAGTTGATGGCCATTAAACCAGAGGCTTATTTCATTTTTATAAGAATTTCCTTGCTTGAAAAAAACCAAAAGTTATGAGCTGAGTGCCCTGTATTTGCTACTCCCTAAGTGGAATACAGAGATGAAGGAGGGAATTTTGATGATAGCCAACTACTGATTGAGTGAATTGCTTTTAGCAGCATGGAAAGAAAAAGTGTGAGAACACAGTGAGCTATTATTTTACAATTATCCTATTTTTGCCACTGTGGGCCTCTTCAGGGATCAGACTCTGGGTGAAATACCATTTTTCTGTTCCTGGAGCTGATGGATATAAATACACACCCTCTCTCATTCTTTTCCAAAATGTGGCTTTTCCCTTGCAGCCAGTCAAGAGGAGTGTGGTAATCTCTGGTGTTGCTTGCACCTTAGCTATATTTTGGGGAGAAATATCACCCTTTTTTTGCATCCTCAGTAGATGAGACTATGCCCTTTATTACTTTGTCTAAACTGGCTCTGAGATTCATAGATGACAGTCCCTCTTTGGCCTTTGAGAGTACATGGTCTTCCACCAACCCTTGCTAGATCTGTTTTGCCAACAGCATAAAAAGCAGAGGACCTCTTGTTGTAGAAATGTGACAGAGTCTTAGTGTTACCTTCTATTGAGCAGTGGTCTGCCGTTGTTCTGTGCTAACTCTTTGTAAGAAGGGAAGAGACGGTGCTTTGTGTTGTGATGCCCTTATTTTTGAAACAAGCCAGAGCTCAGTGCCTAGAAGTTAGGCTTTAAAGAAGATTGTAAAGCTGAGCCATCACATAGGTCAAGATTAATGGGCCTGTGCTCAAAAATATTAGAGAGTTTGTCATCAGAAAAAAAAAAGTTAATTTAGATGTCTAAAAGTTCAGATAATACATTAAAATTCTTCTTCTTGCTCTGCTTTTTTGGCTATGTTTGAAATTAGAAATACCAAAATACCACAGGGGAGTCTGCTCTCATGTTAATTTCTTGCCAAGCCAGGCTTGGAAATACACAAAATTTCATGAGAAAGGGCTTTCCGTAGGGGGTTCAATCCATTTGTGCAGACTTGGGTGGTGCTCAGATGGTTCAAATTGTCTAGATAAGGATCAGATCTTTCAGATGTTTGACTGCCTCCCAAATCTGAACATGTTTGAAGGGTGGATCTTCCATTTGTGGTCTTCCTAAAACTGCATACCAAGTGTTTATCAACACTGTTATATACCTAAAACCCAGTGCTTCTTGTGGCAGAGACAACCAAAAGCAATTTGAGCCTTGAAGAGAGTGGGAGAGAACCTTTTGGGACTCTGAGGATACGCAACCATCATGGTTGCAGCCACTATGCTGATTCTTCAACTCGTACTCGGCTAGTGGCGCGTTTGCTTTCAGCTAGACTGACACGGATCTGGAAGCATATGCAATGACTGCTACTTCATGGAGAATTTGAGTCAGGCCAGCACCCATCTGTTGCGGGAACAAATGAAAAGCAAGTACAAAATCTTTTCTCAGTTTGTGTCACGCTCTCTGGTATTTTCTGCCTCCAACTGATCCTGAGAACACGTGCTTTGCCTCTTTCCTCAAAACACTTCCTTTTCCCAGGTACTGAAATGCTCTTCTATTCCTCCTCTTCCTTTACTGAAACAATTCACAAAACCTAAAATCAGGAAAGAAAAGAAAGAGTCGTAGTGGTTGGCAGGAAATGGAAGCAGCACCATAATGTTTCTAGATGTGTCAAGCATATGTTGTGTTGTGCTGGCATAGAAATGTGCAAATGCAATGCTCAGTTTCTGAGTCTTTCAGATTTTGGGAAATACTCGAAGTGGAAATGAATGGTTCTGTGATTTGTGAACCTGAGTCTTCTGTTAGGACCTGATTCTTGTAGCAGATTTCCGTGCAAGCTCCACTGAAAGAAGTCTTCCATGTCCGCTCCCTGGCAAAAAGCTCAAAGCTGCTGTAAACACAGTCTCCACAAATTCCTGCCAGTCCACTTGCATTTTTAGAGAACATCATGGAGAGGAAACAGGTTGGTCTCCTTTAAATCAGGGCTTATCAGGACATTCACAGTGCCACCAACAATTAAAATGAGGATTTTCCCACAAATTCATCTTCTACTTTCAGATGTTGTATGGATTTAATGACTGCTCACCTTTTGGGAAACAATCGGGTGCTGATACTCCTTCCAAGCTGGTGTGATATTTCCACTGTGTCTGTGCAGCACGGGGTTTCTCCAGCTGCAGGAGTGGCCCTGTCTTTTACAGAAGCTTGCTCACCACAGTCCTGGTACCAAACACATCAACATCAGAAGGGATTTAGCCAGTGAGGTAAGGCCGGTCACCTTTGCCATGCACAGTCAGTCATCTGAAGTCAAGGTGCCCATGAGAACAGACAGGTGGGTCAGAGTTTCTATCCCTTTTTTCCAAAGTCTTTGTCATAAACCACATCAATTTCTTGAAGTGGAAGCTTGATAAAGTTGCATCAAGCACAAGAACCAAATTGAAGATTTCCAGCATACACTGTCTCTCTTGCAGACCTTTAGCTCATTGATCTGACTTACTGGACAAACCAGAGAGCAAATCCCCCAAGAGTGAACTCCTTCACTCTCAGGATCGCATTTCTGTTTCACATTGCCTTCTTTGCACTTTAATTTTGCTTTTGGTTATGCACTCTGATTTGAGAGTAACACTTCAATCAAAAGATGAAACAGGTGCTTGCCTAGGTTTTATTAATGTCAGTAGAACTTAAGCATATGTTTTGCCAGCTAGGGAAGGAACAAAACATGTTTGATTGAGATTTTTTTAGTAAGAACTGAAGGGGGGAAAAAAGCTGGAAAAAAAAATTATTTTTCCATGCTTCTGATTATCGTCAATATTCACACACACATTAGAAATAAACAATTGAGCTGTTATGATTTTCTTTTGGTTGTTGTTTTAAAGATAGTGCTAGCATTCTGCTTATCCTTCTTGGTGGAAGATAAAATATTTAAATTTGAAGTAATTTTATAAAGCAGCTTCATCAGAGCTTATTTGTTTATTACAGTGTTCATGATTGTTGTGTAAATAAGATGAGGAAGCTATTTTTGGCTTCTGCCTGCTTGTCCTCAGAAGGAGTCATAAGATGTGTACACCAAGATGGTGACTGAGCACAGCTGGAGCACCTGATAAGTCTCATTTGATGTGAGCTGTTTGAGAGGATAATTATCAGGAAGGGGGTCAAAGATGAGGCCTCTCACAGTGATGGGCTGAAGAACGCTCTGCTGATTGCAGCAGCCAGCTCTGCCATAAAGTGATGAAAACTGCCTCGTCCCTTTCACTTGCATTGATCGTTGAGGTGCTCCTCTGGCAGTCTTTCTATGGCTTCTGCCTTTATTTTTCTATAGCCTAGAAAGGACAAGGTTCTCTGAGGCAGGCTCTTTGCTCTTAATCAAGACACATAGGAGATATAGATATATATTATTTTTTTTCTTTTAACCCCAAGGTAACTGCTGCATATGACCTGTCTTGTGATACAGGGACAACAAAGCTCTCTAGTTTTGCTGAGGTCAGTGCTGCCTGCCTACAGCTGACCTAAATGAGCTGATTGCACCGAAAGCAAAACAAAAAGAGTCCTGTGGTTCTGGGGTAACAAATGCAGTCAGGTGGGAGCCCTCTGCTAGGGCCAATGCGGATGCTGGTGAAGGCCTCAGTTTGCCTTTCTGCTTTCTATGTTCAGATCAGGTTAACTACAAGCATATTGCTTACCCTGAGACAACGAAAATGCATACACCTGTTTTCTATGAAGGAAATACCTAACTGCAAACAGGTGGGCTGCAGTAGAAGAGTTTCTAGATAGAGGGTGCGGGACCAGTTAAGTTTGAGGTGGGTTTGCTCTCTATTTTGTTTAGGTCATCAATTATTGAAGTGCCTAGTAAGAAGACAGAATGGAAGAAAAATTACTTCTGAGGGTTATATTGCACTTATATCAGTCCTGAGTGAAACATCTCCATGACAATTTTGTTAGCTGTAGTTCTTAACTTTATGCTCCAAGCTGAATGTGATCACAGCTTTTTAGGTCCCTCAGAGTGGCTGTGAAGTTGTTTGTTTGCTGAAGGTGTGCTTGCAGTAGGGGAGGCTGGAAGGGAGGGGTGGGCCAGCCTTGGTGCTTGTAAGCAAAGTCAGCTATGGATATGGTACTGATTTTGTTGAACTAGAGCTGTCAATCCAGAGCAGTGGCGATGTGTGATGTCCTGTGGTTCTGGGGTAACAAACGTAACCAGGTGGGAGCTGTCTGCTAGAGACACTGCTGTGTGCATGTTGCCGAAGGCTTTGACTTTCATCTTTTGTTTTGTGCAGTCGATGTTGGGTGCCTGTTCCAGCCGAAGCTTGAAATCAATGCTCCAGGTTTATTTTCCTGCCTCCAAGGATGTGGGCAGACTATTTTATTAATGATAGGAATGTTACATGCTGCATGTGCATGGCTGACTGATGTAGACAGTACGAGTCCAAAAGAAAGGGAGACTGAAAATGCATTGCTTCCTCTTGCTGTCCAAACGCTTTCTTTTTGACACTTGAAATACTCCAGATTAGTTAAGGGAGCAGAGCCCTTCTTTGTGAGAGGTTTACATGAGCACAGAGCTGTGGAAAAGACAGGCCTTTCCTGTAAAGGCAGAAGGTCTGCTGCTGAGAGAAACCAGTAAGCTGTAAGGAAAGATTTTTGTGTTGATCTGTAAAGATACTAAGCTTGCGATAGTAGTGGCATATCTAATTCTCCTTCTGTCTGGTTTTTTTTTTGTTTACCCTTTTCAGTGATAGTAGAAATACTTAGAAGGGAGCGGAAAGCATCAATTATTTTCACTTTATTACCTTCAACATTATTTTATTCATATCTTTCCTGTCTCCACTTAAAGCAGTTAACTTTCCAATAATAAGTAAACTTTTTAGATCACATAGGGGCCACAGTATGTATTTTTATTTCATTTTCACTGCATTTGTGGCAGCCAATAGCTGCAAATGTCCACAAACATTCATGTTTAATTTGAAGATGAAACCCTGTTGCCAAAGTTGATGAAATATTAAAGAACCTGATCTTTTTTGCAGTATTTTAAAAATATTTTACAGAAAATTCAAGGCCCCTGTAGCCAAAGTTCTCTTCTGAGTGCTGTGTTTTCAGTATTAGCTTCATGGTATTTGTCCTAAGGTGATTCAGGGATTTGGTGAGCCAGGATTCCTCTGGGCTTTACCAAGGGAAGGGACCGGACACTGAAATCTCTGTTTTCTGAGGCATGAACAGTCAGTCAACCAGGTAGGTTAGTCAAATACATAAATAAGCGTTGGGGTGGAGAAAGGAAGAAAAACAGACTTCTGTTTTGACTCCAGTGGTAGTGATGGATGTATCATTGTACGCCTCCCGTTAGCTTGGCTGAAGGTTTGGCAGGGCTTCCCAGCTTACCTGTTGAAGGAAGGTGATAATAACAATGGGAAAGGCAGGTCATGGAAAGTATTGTAATATGTGTATTCATCCAATCTTTAAGTCTTTACTTCCTGTCTTAATTATCTGAATTGAAGGATAAGAGAAATTAGAAGTCTTAAATGATCTGTGACCAAAGTATGGTTGGTGAGGATCAAAGGGGAAACGTAATTGACGCAAAACTATAGATACAAAAACTTTCAAGTGAAATGCTAAACACAGCTATGTTCCTGTGATCCCTTGTTCATGACTGGATGGGAATCTGTCCCAAATTCCTTCTCGGAAAAAATAAAAATCTTGTGTGAAGAATTCATTGGTGGGATGGGTGAAGGGAAAGACAAACAAGACTTCGGGACGTGGGAGTGTGTTCAGTGTCTCTGTCTTTCTTATCAGTCGTCCCCTGTAATAGTGGAAATAAGTCAGCTTAGGGCCTTTGACTTATGAAGGGCTGTGAGACCAAATTCGTTACTGAGGGATACTACTTCATCCTGGTCTTTTCTTCCTGAGGGCCAGCTATGCTCATGAGAGTAGTCGCTGTGGTAATCTACCACATCTATTTGCTCTCTATGTGTAGATATCTCTCCTTTTCAAGACTTTTGGAGACCTGAAGGAAGACATGGGGACATGTTTTCTATACCAATTCGCACCAACTTATTTAAAAGTTAGCTTGATAGAGCTCCTAGGCACTCTGCTCCCATCTTTTAAGTTCAAGGAATGTTTAAAAAAAGCTTTCGTAGCTCTAATACCTGAAAGACGCTTTGTTTTTCAAGTGCTCCCTTTATTGAATTCTGAATGGGATGCCCTTCTGTGGAACACAACTGGACTGCTGTTCTTCTGATCCATATTCAAGCCTAGATTTTTTTTCTTTCACAGAGTTTTTTCCCCATGGCGACCTAGGCGTGGGAAGTTGGCTAAGTCTGAGGCTGCTTATGCAACTAAAGTCAGCTGGTAAGAGCTCTGTTTTAGGAAACCCTTGGTATGGACTCCAGTTTTTTTCCTTTTTAATAAGAGAATTGTGTCTGCTGAAGAGCCCTCGCTCTCTCCTTGCCTGCTCTGCCGAAACCCCCATGCCATGAAGAGCTCACTCCAAGGAGGAATAAATCCTCCGCTCTGCCCTATTCAAACCTAAGGGCTGCCTTTGTGCCACAGCTTTCAGATTCCAAAGGCATTTTTGGTTAGCAGCTCTGCTGGATGCACAAAGGGTCAGTGCACTAATAGGATACAGCACTGGGAAAGGACTGGGCTTTAAGGGACTCTTTGGAGATTTGATGCCCTGTGTGAAAGAGGTCAGCAATACTGCAGCAACATTTTTAATTTACTTGTGGAAAAAAAAAGAAAAGGGCACCATAAAAAGGGGGAAGGACACTGGAAATAAGGGACTCTCTAAATCCTGCTGTCCTGATGATCCTTACCCCAAATCCATCCATTGCTGACAAACCTAACCAATGGATTTAAATAGGACTTAACAACATGGAATAAATGTCCTCCTGCCTTTCCCCACCCCCTACCAATGCATAGCAGCTCCTTATTGTGTGCATAAACTTTAGAGATGCTGGGGGATGGTGGTATCTTCTTTACAAGGGACACTGGTCTGCACCTGCTCAAGGGCTTGCTCTTTTGTGTTGATGCTCTGCATAGCAGAAAAAGAGACGGCCCGCTGCAGAGAGTGGTGACAGCAACTTTTTGGTGATCATATGTGCTGTCCTAAAGATAAAGAAATTGATGACAGGTACGCATGGAGACTGAGCAGCCCCCAAACTTCATGTAGGATTTTAGGAAATCCTCCCTTCCCAAGCTGTGTTGTCACAAGGACTGTTCAGCTTTGTGAGAGTGTTGCTGATGCCTGGGAATCGGAGAAATGCTGATCATCTGTGTTAGGGTGAATGACACTGGAGCTGTGGGAACCTAAACCAAGCTATTTTGACTCTGGCTTTGTCAATGTGTGTATGACTGAAAGCTGTGAGGCACTGGAATGAGTATCTAAACATAACTTGCACATCTGCAATAGATATCAACAGTGCTTACATGACTTTGTAAAGGAAACATATTTGAAATGTTCTTCTCCATTTTCTTTCTTCCCAGCATATCAAGAAGCAGAGGGCAATATGGAACATCATGCTTCAGTGATGGGGAAAGGCTTTGGGGGAATCTGTTTCTGAGTGGATGTTTTGATTTATTTATTAATTTATTAAATGAGATTTATTTTTCATTAGGAAGTATTTTTTAGAGTTATATGTAGTGTTGACTCCACTCCAGAACCACCTCCTTCTGGAACCACAAGTGAAGTATTGACCAGCCAACTTCTATCTTCATACCCACACCGTTGCTCCTGTAGTTGCAGAGTGGGCTGCCCCAGGGAGCAGAGTTTGCTTCTGCGGGTGGCAAGCCAGGTTGCCATTGAAGCTGATAACCCCCCACACTGGTGAAGGAGAAGGGGGAATGTAGGATGGGATGAGTGCCAGCATGCCACAAACTTGTCTGGGATTGATTCAGGTCTCCACGGACCTGCAGGCTCAGTCCCATCATTGTGTCGCATTTCAGGAATGTTGTAGGCCATTGCAGGGCAGGTGGAGTGGACTAGATGTTCTAGCTGTGAAGCTGGAATTGGAATAAAAGGCAACCAAGGCAAATGGTAATGAAGCATAGGGAAGGATGTGAGACTGATTTGCCTCTGGACTCGTGAAAATACAGTCTATAAGTACAATGCCTTCATGAACACTGTACTTACAACAACAGTGCTGTGACGCTTTCTGAACAAAGGGATAGTGAGGATGTTGTAAAGCTGGCTCATTTCAACTTTGGAAGCCCTGATAACTTAGATGAAAAATCAGATGTAAATGCATTCATTTGTCTCCTGCTCCATTTTCTTCCATCCTTGACATGCCTAGTGATACCATACCAAATTTATTTACTGACAGTCTCCTGTGGTCATGGTAAGACTCTTTCAAAATGTGCAAATGGCTGTGCTGCTTCTAAGCTTTCCAAGTTCTCAGTCCCTCTGGTAATATAGCTATGGTGTTAAGCAAAATCGTATTGTTGTTGCAGCAGTCCTAGAATTGAAAAAGAATGAAAGGCTTTTCCTGTCCACGTGCTCCCGTCTCTAAGACATACCCTGCAGTTAACATAAATTTTCTTCTGTTCATATTCTCCAAACCATGCACTTTGCTCTGCCCTACATCCATTGCCTGGTATGAATTTTTGCTCTCTGGCCTACAGCAATAACTTCCTTATTCATTGCCACAAAATCTCAGTTTCTATTGTATTTGATAGAGATTCCACCCTGCTTTTTCACCCACACTCAACAAAAAGTAACAGGCATTGTGTTGCCTGCTCCCCAGAAAAACCATGCATGCTTGGCACACTGGCAGCTTAGCAAACTCCTCTTCCATCCAGTACTGAGGGGATTGAGTCTGTACTTTCTTTTCCGATGTAAGATGCAAATTTGGTTCAAGAAAGACTGGAGTTGGACATACACTGTAGTAACTGCACTGGGAAAGGTCCAGTTAGAGATCTGCTCAGCAAAAACAGACTGTAAAAAGTATCTGACTTAGAGGGGAGCAGAAATACAGCCTTTTGTGAACAAGGGCTCCTTAAACCTCCATGAAGGTGGCTACAGCTGGAAAATGATACGTCTCTCTTACGATAAACTGTCTTGTGCAAGTGTTTTCAGGCACTTTGAGCTCTCCTTCTGTGGGCTTGGAATACACCCATGAGCTCTGCTTGGCTCCTTTGGTTTGGCTTTGCTTTGAAGCCTAGCCCCTTTGTGGATGGGTTCAGACCGTCTGCCTTGGGGTTCGGATTCTTGAAGGCAATGAAGTGCTGGGTTCGTGGCCTATTCACTGGTGGTGCCAAAACGAGCTGTGACTCATGCTAATCACGCAGACTTTCTTAATCCGTCCCTTCCCAGTCTTTCTTGCGTGTTCTGCTGAGCTGTGGGTTAACAATAGTGACATTTAAAGTTGTAGCATCTGAGTGAATCATCTTGAGATGAGGACAGCAGTTCACAGCTCAGGGAGGTTTGGTTTCTGAGTGTGTGCCTGACGCAGCTGGATGTGCTGATACATGCCATACCAACACTGGGGGCCATCACTAGCACCAGAACCACAAATTTGTGGGATTTCTGGCACCACAGGGCTCAGCACTGCCATGGTTTCACCTCATTAAATCATATGCCTTCCTCCTTTCTCCTGTGTGCCAGGGAAGTGTTGTCCTTGTTCTGATGATGAAGAACTGGGAAGGTTAATGGCTGGCTGATCTCCCTGCTGAGGGGAGGTGATCAACTCAAAACTGGGCCATCAGGGAGGCTGCTGATCTTGGAAGAGTGAGTTGGCTGGTAGGGTGCTGTACCCTCGGGGGATGTCAGTCCCAGTGGTACCTCCTATTGCTGCTCTGCAGTGAGATGAAGTCCAATGGAAACAGGTTATGCCTCACTGCCAGGTGAGGTCCCAGGGGAGTCTTTCAGGGAAACAACTTCTCCATGCAGCAGACATCTTCATTTGCTGTATAATATCCTTGGCTTTTTCTGACTATGGCAGGCATCAGTCCCTCTTCTGGGGAGCCGTAGTGGCAAGAGATTGATGGATTTTTATTCTCTTTCAGTTATTCAGTGGTGAGGAAGTCAGTGGAAGATGTCCTGAAGAAAGCTTCCACTAGATGTAGGAAAAGGAAGAGGAGTCCGTGGTTAGAGGAGTCCGCTAAACCACTAGTTTAAGTATAGCAAGCCCACAGTAGTCTTATGGTAGGTTATGAGAGTAGGTTCTCAAGGTGTTTTTGAGGAGTGTCTGAATCTCAACTTTCTAGTGTGAAGGGTTTTTTGGGTTTTCCTTGTGTTTTATGGTTGGTTGGTTGTTTTTGGTTGGTTGGTTGGTTTGGGGTTTTTTTGGTGTTTTTTTTTTTTACTTTTTAAGGATCCAGTAGTTGAGATAGATGGCCTGTCCAGGCAATATTTTTCCATTAAAACACTGTCACAATTAAGACTGAGAGCCAATTCTGTAAAACTATCCATAGAGGGAGAAGGGAATGGAAGGGATCACTCAGTGGAAGATACATATCCTTCGGGGCCTTTGGACAACTTTGGTCACTCTAATGCATCCTGTAGTCGAAATACAGGTGTGGGGTCTGCACTGTGTGCCTCAGGGCACATGTGCTGCCTGGGGCTGTGCTAATGGGGTGATATACAGCCCCTCCTCTTCTCTCAAACTGTATTTCTTGGGAAGCAGCAGGACTGAAATTTGTGGAGAAGTTCTACATGTTTGGAGGGGGAAAGGGAAAAAAAATCCCACCCAAATGCACTGATAGTTAAGGTTTGTTCTTTAAATATCTTGTGTTTATGCTAGAACTGTTACCGCAAAGCAAGCAATGTGTTTTGTCTACAGACTGACCCATGCACCAAGTTTAGTATTAGCTGCCTTTCATTCCTTTTAGATAATCTGTTACTGCTATTAATAGAAACTTATGCAAGCTTCCTGGTGTCCAAAATTGCCTGGACATAACAAGAGGTTTTGCCTTTGTGTGTGGAGCTTTTTGGCTGTGTGTTTTTGGCCATTGCGCTGGAAACAGCAGAGCAGGGTTCCATGCAGAGGTCGAAGACTTGTTCTGTTGGATGGAGCTGCTGGAAAACTCCAAGGCGAGAGCCCTCTCCTTTCAGGTCTTCCTGAAGCAGGACACTGATGAACTCCTCGCTGTCCCCAAACCTTTCCTGATCCCCTAGCTTGCTCCAGATTGCAGCCTCATCAGCCTGCCAGCTTCATAGCTACCCTGCTTCATAGCTACTCTTGCCCCACTCCTGGCCATATGACCTTGGTTAGCTGAAGCATTTCTGACCATGGTATTTCTCAGCCTGGCTTGTATGAACACAGCTGGCTGAGAGGGCGATTGCCTGTGAAGCTGCTCTGTCAGATATGAGGCAGGGTAAATTTTGATGGGAAGGTGGTGACAAGCTAGGGGAGAGCCTAGGGGGAGGGGGATAATCACAACTCACTTTTCAGCCTGCATCAGCTGCAGCCAGCACAGCATGTCTAACTGCAGCCAGAGCAGTTTGGCAATGCTTACAAACTCTGCTAGTGAGGCTGACCACTAGTAGAGCTTATAAAGTCAGTCAGATTTTTGGCAAGATTTTAGACCACTGTGTTCCTGATGGAGCTCTTTAATGTCTCCTAAAAAAGTATCCAGCATTATCAGAAAGAGCCCTGTTCTCTAGAGCTGGGCCAGGACCCAGAATGAAACAAAGCTGACAGCTTTTTTCATGAATGAAACAAAGCTGACAGCACTGAACTGCAGCAGCTTAGTGGGGAGGAGGGGGGAAAGACACACACACACACAAAGCAGGACTTCAAAAAATAGAATGTATTTCTCTGGTTTGAAGTCTCACATCACAGAAGCGATGTTTCCTGCCTACCTCAACATACTTCTGCTAACATGTTCTATGCAGAAGCCTTCAAAAGGAAAGAGTGTTGTTTTCTGATGAAGTTGTACACCAGGGTTGTCTTTTTATTTTTGAGACATTCATGAACTCAAGATGGACCAGTCCCTTAGTATTTTTCATTCCTGAGAATTTACATTTGTTGAGATATGGAAAGAATAACCACAAGAAGATCCAAGGGGTAAAATACAGAAGAGAACCCATGTGTCATGGTCCCAAGCCTCTAGGATAATCACAGCAATAGTTTTAAATGACAGGGCTGTATTATAGAGGGAAAAATGATCTTTTCAGCATTTTCCCTTATTTGACAGGTCCAGTCCGTTGCATATGATACATGTGTGGTGGCCAGTGACAAACCGAGAAGCTGTTCTGGTGACCTGTTGTGCAAAGGAAAACAGGAGAACTTGGCATGGCTGTGTGCAGCCTGTCTGCAGGGAAATGGCATAAAAGGGGCTGGAATAAATCAGTTCCAGCGCAGGCTCACTTGGGATAACTAACAGGGAAGCAGTTGAACGCCACTGCATGTTTTCATGGGTGCAGAAATCTGTAAAAGTTGAGCACAGGTAGCATGTGAAGGAGCGATATAACCTCTCTTGGTGCGTAAGAAACTGTGAGAAATAAGCAGATAAGAGAAAACACTAACCAGTGGGGTAAAACCACTGGTTAGTGGGGTGAAGAAAAGGTCTATGTGTGTCTTCTATCTTTTGGTGCTAGCACAGAGCATTTACTGGCAGTCCATCACTGGAGTTTAAATAGGATTTAAGTGCTGGTTGATTGCTTGAGTGAAAACATTTTTCTTTTTTTTTTTTTTTTTTTTTTGGCAGCTACAAAAAATCTTGAAGCCAAAAACCTTAAAGCATTGCTCAGTATTCAAGCACTTTATTTGTGCATGTGTGTTTCCCCCCACTCCCCCCTTCCCCCCGGTCTGTTTATGTAAAATACTGGCAGAAAAGAGTAAATAGAGAGAAATATATATTCTTTTTATTAATTCTTGGCAGGCTGCTTACAGTATAGAGTACTTTTGAGGTGAATTTAGATGAGCATGTATATATGAACAGTATCTCAAAAAACTCTGGAAGTCTAGTTCGGATTTTGTAAGAGCACATAAACTTTTCTTGTGCCTTTGTCTCTCTCACTGCTTACATTCACTGCAAAGCCTATTTTCCTTTCCTTATTTAAGTCCTACCTGCAGGAAATTTGTGCCTTCATTTTGATGCCATTACCTGCCACTTTTTCCATTTTAGCAATTTTTATAATCGTCTTACCTTTCTCAATATATTATCCAGGGCAAGATATGAGTTTCTTCTGGACTTGGAGAGTAAAACTGCCAAAGTGCAAAAATTGCCAATTGCAAAAAGTGCTCAAACAGCAGTGATTACTCACTGTGCTCAAGGTGAAAAGTTTGTTTTTGTTTAAGGCCTTGTGTGCAGAGTTTTACTGCAGACATAGGAGTGATGGCCATATGTCCCTGCAAAGAATGAGGGAAGGTCAGTGACCTACAAGCCACGAAAAAACTCCATCAAGGGGAAGAGCAGCAAAGAACATCTAATTGCAATTACGTCCTAAATACCCCTCCATTTTGCTGCTGTGATAAAACCCTCTAATTTCAGCAGGCTTTTTGGTCATCTTTGACTCTCAGGTGTTATTATTATAAAATAATTAATGACTTGTCCCAGATTCAGAAAATGGGTTTAGTAGGACTTCCAAAATGCTCTTTTTCTTCCTCCCAGCATGAAGTCTAGTCCCTGTAGGCTGGGAGACAGCTTGCCCAAAGCAGTGAGAAATAGCATTTCCCAGTACAGGGAGGATGGTGTGGAAAGGTACCGCCAGTGCCTGTGCAGGGCAGTGCCACAAGCTCTCCTGCATGAAAGGCTCACAGCTGTGCTCCTCCATCTTACCTGAAGCACCATGGCCTCCCACTGCTGTGCAAGGCTATGGCTTCAGTACTGACCTGAGAGAACAGGGCATGTCTGCCCTGGTAACGGAATGGCAGAGCTGGAGAAGGCCAGGGGCTGCTTTCAAGTAGTAATGCCCCAGGGCCCTGCTAGCCCTGTATGGGGCTAGTGATGAGCCAAGGGTACTCATGCTGGTACAGCAGGATGCAGCATTGTTCTTCAGGTGCTGTGGCAGGGAGGAACTTCAATTTAGTCCCTTTCCATCAGGCAAAGAGCTTTATGTATATTACAGATGAGCTAATTTTCAGTATGCAGTATTTAGGGAATTTAGTCCAGGCCCAGCAGTAGTGAGTGCTTGTGGCAGACCTCACAAAGTTCTCTTGGAATTTCAGTGTTTCTACTGACTTCTGTGTAAAAGATGCTTAGCAAACAGAGGTGGCTAAAAAATAATTATAATCAAACATTCCCTTCTCCAGCCCCAGTAAAATCATAAAACTGGATTTTTGACTTCAAACTCCCTGCTCTGATCTTCGCTATTTTTCTGATGTGCAGACATCTTCCATCTAAAATTAGTACATCTCATTGTGTGGGAGGTGTATTTAAACAGTGTTCTTTATAATATAAATATTATTATTACTTAAACTAACCCTGCTGCAGAGAAGTTCACAAACTTGTGCTAGATGGCTGCCTGCTGTCTATAGGAAGTGTCAAAAGCTTTCAAACATGGTCTTTCTGGGGACGTTTCTGCAATGGGACAGAGGGTTGTGGCTCAGGTTTCTGTAGGAGGCTGTATTACACCTTGATGCCTGTGAATTACAGGGGCCTTCAAGAACTCTGCACCTTACAGGCTCAAGCCATTACAATATTGAGTTAATAATTAGGTTTTAAATACCACTGTAACTTTCATTTGTGATAGAGATAATTTGCAATCATATGCTGCTTTGGATAGGATGGAGCTTAAATTGAATCTAAAATGAGGAACATCACTCAAAACAGACTGAAGGAGCTAATTATTTTAATACAAATACAGCTGTGCTTGCCGTTTTAATAACCTTAACAGATCAAGGCGTATATGCATGGGGAGGCCTTTAACTAGAACTTGTATTACCATGAGACTGTAGCCTTTGATGTGTTATTTCTAGTTTATCAAATGCCTTGGTACTGCTGCTCAGTTTATTTAATGCCTTGTTTGCTGGCGCTTGATTAGGAAGTCAGTAATTAATAAACGGGTGGTAAAATTAAGTTCAGAGTTAAGAGAATGTGTTTGATGAGGTGACGTGCAAGTACCAGGGATCTGCAGAACCTTGTATGGTTGTTCCCTGTTCAGCTGCCATGCTAAAGCACAGGGGCTAATTTGGGTGGTTCACACCAAATCTGCATCCTCGAATACCCACCGTCTTACTGGGTACTCTGGGATGGGATCATCTAAGGTGGTCCAGGCTCTGAGGCAGAGGAGGGAACTGGAGGTGGGTTTCCTGCCTCCTAGGAGATTGCTTGAGTCACCGGACTGTGGGATGAGAGGCACGATATCATTCCAGCGTCTCTGATGTGTTTTCCACCCCTCTTTATCCTCAAAAAGAAGGCTGGGGGTGTGTGGGCTGGGGAACCTAGCAGGAGCTCTTCTTCAAGCGGAGGAGCTCACAAGCGAGCTGAAACTGCAGCTTTCAGGTCACTTTAGTAGCATCAGAAATTTAAAGGCGTGTGCCTGGTACCAGTAAAGCGTGCAAGGGCGCAGGGTGCAGTGCAGCACTGTGACTGATGTGCACGTGCATGCCTCGCATCCACAGGGTGCCGCGTTAGCAAGAGAGCTGCCTTGCTGCTGGGTGTGTTTTTGTTAACTGTGCCAACGCTCTCGGGACCGAAATGATACAGACTGAAATTAGCTCAGGAATCACAGCTTGTCCTTTGAAATATGAATAAGCTCTCCAGAGAGTGGTCCTCCTATGAGGACATAGGGTGGAAAAGATGGACAATTCCAGCTTGCCTTCTGTCCTTTGGCAGTATTTCTGTAAAATATGAACCCCCTTATTTAGTGAACTGCATTAAATAGAGCAAAACACAGGCCTGAGCTGCAAACTCAGAATGAGGTATTTCCGTACTCTGAAAAATTTTGGCTGCTTCTCAAATTCTACGTCTCACATTTGCCTTTGTGGTACCTTTTTCCAGACAAGGTCAGGGCCTGAAAGCTGAGCTGTGCTTGAAGAAGTGGAACAAGTCCTGTAGAGCTCCCAGGTTTGAAGAAACGTCATGAGATGGAAGTTTCCCACCAGATGTCAAGTGTTTCTGACATCTGCCAGTCCTGCAAAAGCAGTGTTAGCCTTGCTTGCAGTATTCCATCATCTGTGATTCCAGAAGCTAATAAAGAATGGATTTTAATGGATCCAGGATACTGCATAAGAGGCAGTAAAGGACTCCAGATTTGGTCAAAGGCCTTGGCCCTTGGAGATGTTTCAGTACGACTCCCAAGCCATAAAAACGGGCTAACAGGATTAGAAACACCTAATACAGCTCCAGTGCCCCTCCAAACCATTTTACTGCTCTGTGTCTCCACCTCTTGCTTGGGCCAGTAGTTCCATGCGTGAACTGGGAAACTACCTGACCCGAACAGAGATCAGCTTTTGCAATGACTGCAGACCTGTGGGAAGAGGACAGGTTTTGAGGGTGCTGCTTTGTCACCTGCATGAAAATGTCTGTCCATGGTGGGTGGTGGAAAGACTTCACACTTGTAGTGTTGAAAGTGGGCATCAAGGACTGCAGCTCTCTTAGGGGCATACTTGGCACTACTGAGGGATTTTGCACACATGGAGTTGTGAAAGTTGGCTGGGATTTCTAATTTGCGCAGCAGTGGAGATTTTAAATAATGAGGAAAGGATGGTCTTCCTTCCTTTGGGGTTAAGGCAAACACGACTTTAGCGCTTGGAAAAAATCTATGAGAGCAATTGAGTTTCCCTGATGCATCTATCCCAGTAATTGATGTGACACCCTGCACTAATGGATGAACTGATTGTCTTTGTATTTCTGCAAAGAGAACGTGTCACATATTGAATAGTGACATTGATATTCTTATCAGATGTAAGAGTTAACGCTTCTTTTGGGTAAACGGAGTAGTTTGACCTCCGAGAGCTATTATCTTCCAGGTTTGCAGGTAACTTGTCACAGCACCTTTCTTTGCTGTATTTGTTTTGAAAGTTTCACTGCAAACATGTAAGCTAGGGAGAGGTGGCTCTAATTGCCTTCTACCAGAGGATATTTTCCTCCAAATTTGGCCCAAACCAGCACACTTTCTTCCATGGAATCCAAGATGGATAGGAAGAAGTATGCATCCTTTAAAAGTGGACTATCAGTGTGGCTGGAAATTTATCATACCAGCAGTCCGGCTGCATAACTGCATCAGGCTAAAGGCTTCTGATGTTCTGTAGAAGGGCCCCCATGTGATCCATCCTCTGTCTCCACAGACACAGAGGACAACTGCTCTGCTGAGGTCAACATTTAAGTGGATGAGCTAAACAAAGTGCAAGAGGAAGAGGGACAGACACAGGAGTAAGTCCCTCAAACTCCCCTTTGCTGGGCCATGTTGCCTTTCTTGTGTCTATTGTTTCTAAATTAAAGGATATCTAATGTTAGCAGTTGTGGTCCCCTCCCAGTAATCACTGTTACAGACGTTGCTGGGGTCTTGCAAGGTATTTATGGCTCTCCTGGGAAACACCAAGGAGAATTACAAAGCCACTGTGGAACAGTGTGATAAGAAAAAATTCCGAATACAGCCTGCATTCAGGGGGAAAAAAAAAAAGAAATTCAAAAGTAGCATGCTGCTAGTACTGATCTTTTCTTTCATTTAAGCAAGAAAAAACACATTGAAGAACTTTGGTAAAAAAAAATAAGGTTCTGGGTCCTACTCTGAGCCTATGCTGAAAGTTGTGGTTTTTGTTTTCATTTGTTTTTTGTGAGTTAACTTTCAACCAAAACAAATGTTTCAGCTGCTTGAGTCCTGTATAGATTTACTAGGACAGGACAGTGTCCGGGAAGGTGTAGTTGCTGGTGACTAATCTGATTTCTCAGACAGCGGAGATGTTTGAAGCTGAGAGCAATTCCAGGAGAAGAATCTGTGCCCATCCCCAAAGACAATGTGTTGGGTGCTTTGCAGAGAAAGGGAGAAAGAGAGGGATTTACTACCAAGCCACGTTCCTAAGGGGTCCTGGATGGTGGTGTGCTTTGCTCCTACACTAAGCATAGAATGGAGAAGGGGGGATGAGTCCAGTGTCACAAGCTCATAGCGTATGCCACACAATGTACCATTACCTGTGGGTGCAATTGTGTATTCATGCATAAGAGAATAATATGTAAATATTCATCAAGGTGGCTAATAGGGTGAGACAAATCATAGACTGTGTAGAGAACTGCTGTTGCCTCTGGGACATGCCATTCAGGGGCAGTGTCATCTTCATCTTCCACATTCCACTTTGTGTCTTTGTGTCTTTTTGAAGAAATTTTCAAGTAGATACAGGATGATGAAAATTATGTTGTTTGACATAGCAGTTAATATGAAAATATTCCTATCATCCTAACAGGGACTAGGAGGCAGTTCTTGGGATATAGAGTTCTTGTAACCCACTTTAAGCAAGCCATCGCTCAGTAAAAACACACCTTTTCTTTTTTCCTTTGGAAAAAAAACCCCAGCATATATAAAAGCCCAGTTTTCATATTGCCTTGCAAGAGGCAAGCTCAAGATCCGTGGCACTTCTCATAACAAAAAGGCAGAGAATAACCTGTCTGCCCTGCCCATCAGCTTTTCAATAAAATTGATTCTAGATGTGCAAGGTTGTCCGTGCGCTATTGCTAAGTGCATAATAGCTGTAGTATGCCAACTCATTATTCTGTAAAGTGCTGTGAAATACCACGATTACGAAAGATGCTGCATAAAAACAGCTTCCAGTTTAGTCGGGTGACGGTCCGGTGGCCAGACAGGCTGCTGTAGTACAGCTACATGATCTGCAGTCCAGTGGTTTTATGGCTACAAACATCCCTTAGACTTGTTTGCACGTGCCAGAAATTACAAGTGCCCCTTTAGGGGTTTTTCGCACTATCTCCTTTTGATTCCCGTCTTTGTCCTTGTCTTTTGGGGCACTGAAATTGCAGATGGCTCCCACTCTAGACGCTCAGCTTTATCCATGTACGTGCCTATCACTTTTCAGTGAGAGTCAGTTGTAAAGTAATTTATTTTGTGAAGTACACTGGCTATTGGCCAGTGGGCAACTAAAGGTGAAAAGAAGCAAATGACAAGCAGATTAGAAAGCATGTTGTGGACTGGGAGAAGGGAGGCTCTAGTGTGAAGGAAAGTGAATAGGGACAGTTCAGAGAAGCAAAAACTGAAGAAATAAGGCGTGCACATGTAGCTCAAAGGACTTCATTACAGCTAATTTAGGAAGATAACAAAGGAGTGATGTCAACAAGATCTAAATGGGGAGAAGCACAATGGGAAGAACAGAGAGAGCAAGAACAAATAAGAGTCATAAAATGGACAAATGTCTTCAAGTCTTTAGAAAGTATGTTTTAGTGCCCCTTTCCCTCCTCCTTTCCTGTTCTCCAGGAAATGTCTTACCAATAAGAGGAGCAAAAGTGTTGGCGAGTTTAATAATGCCCTCAAGGTGATGAAACGTTGGTGCTTGACAGAACAAAAACTTGGCCATCCAGTTCTCCAGCTTTGCTCAACTGTGAGCCACTCTTTCTTTTTAGTGTCATATCAAATCTGTTGACTCACATAGAGTATTCATTGTGCACAAGATACGATATCATAAATTCACCATTAGGAGTGTAATTACACTGAGTGCTCAGAAGAAAAAAAGGGTCTCTTCCCCATCTCCACCTCTTTTTTTTCCCCTGGGGGACTTTCATTGTAGAAAAGTAAATATTGCAGCTGTGCTTCTGTCGTTTACTCTGGAGAGTCCATTTAAGATGGTGATGATTAAGACGTGCATGTTTGTCGTGCTAGTCAAGAGACTGGACAGCTTTCAGCAAGAGGAAGCTGTGGAGTGATGGCAGCAGGACAGGGGACTGACAATTAACTCGCACACAAAGATGAAACCCATTAAGACCGAGCATAGCTCTAAACACTGAGCTTTTTTTTCCAATTATGTCATCTTGTCTGATGCATTGCCACAAACCGGACTGCTAACGTGGGCTTTTCCCCCATTAAGTTAAGGCACACATAGTCTCAAATATTCATGTGCAAATTTAACGTGGAGACACAAAGATTCTAAATTGACATGTGGAGATATGTTTGTCATCTCCTGACCTTCCCGAGTGGGGACTGACTGAATCATGCAAGTGTCTCTGGCTCCTGTATTTCTTTCCCATGAAAACTGACGCAGAGCAAGGGAGAGTGGCTACAACTGCACAGTGCTGTGGCATCAGTGCAGAGCTTGAGGGTGCATCTGGGTACAGCCAACCTCCCAAACTCACCTTTGTGTACACAACCCCGAACTAATATAATGCAGTTTTGGTTGCTCTTTGTATTGGTGTGGCTGTTGTTCTGAGAACAAAAATAAACTATAATGAATTAACAAAGACAATGATAACCTCGGATTAAACCTTAATTCAGCAGACAGCAATATGACCGATGTCAAGGATGGGCTTTTCACTAGAGCCTAGAGCAGTATGCCTCCTTTGCCTTCAGCAAGGAAATGTTGATTTAAGGCAGGCTGGAGTGCCCTGCCCTTTTGCGAGTATGTGCAGAAAGCCAATGATTCAGCTGGTAGGAGCTTCCTTGTTTTGGTGGACCTATGAGCGCTTTGTTGATGTCCATGATACCCTATGTGCGAGCGCTTAATAGTGGATGAGTGTTGGAAAGATTGTGGATTACTTTGTTAAGCAAGCGTGGCTTGTAAGTAATGTGGAGCTGACCCTTCGTGACACTTGCATGACCCAGAAACAAAGCAGCAGGCAGGCGAGCCCTGCAGTAAATGAACAGTGTTTTGATATTTTCTAATAATAAAACCGATGAAGTTAACCTTTGGGAAGTATAGTTAAACTTAATTTATTTTCAAATGTGTAATGTTTTCAGTATGTTTGTTTGCACTGTAACCTAATTTTCCACTTCCTTTCCCTTGTCATACAGTTTTTAGGCCAGGAATGCGGTAATGAATAGAGAGAAGAATGTCAGTTTAGACTGTAAAAAGCTTCTGTGAAAAAGCCTAGTAGAATTAAATAGGGAATGATCGTCTGTCTGTAGGATTTCAAAGCCCATGTCTTCTCTGGTTTAAAGCCACAGGATCACTAATAAAGGATCATTTCATTCGTGTGGCCTACTGAGCTCTGTGACTGAGTGTAGGTTGAATAATGCCATTTCTCCCTTTATTTCTCTCTTTCCCTCTCTTCTTCTTTCATCTTGCATTGAGGTTTTCCGTGTGTCCCACTCTGGTTGATTTGGTCTATAGGGCTGCTGCACTACTGGGGCACAGGCAGCCCAGCCCTGGGATTTTTGTGTAAACAGATCTTCCTCACTTAGCCCTTGCTGGGCTAAATCTGAATCCAAATTAATGTGTTGGGTTACGTTACCTCCAAAGCAGGAGCAAGCATTAAGTGGGCAACGAGATCAGCATTAGAATTTGGCAGGGGACCTCTTTCTCTCTCATGAGTTGGACCCCACCACTGGTCTTCTAGTATGTAACCCTTGAGTGGATTTTGAACTCATACGTAGAGGCTAAGGCTTGTAATCTTCCATACATGTAACATTTTTTCACTTTACTGTCATCTGCACAGTCAATACACATGTATGACTACCAAAGTGGAAACCTTGGAGGCCGACTCTGCTGTGGCTTTTTATCCCCAGTGTTGAGTGGACCCAGTCAGGCTGAGCAGAGTGGAAAGGCAGGGAACAGTGCTGGGCCCTTCCCTGGCTGTGGAAGGGTAGGCGTATGCTGGAGATGAATCGGGGTCAGTACACTGTGATATGTTAATTTGCCAATAATCATTATAAGTAATAGCTTTACTGATTCATGAGTTCCATAAATTGATTAGTCCCTCTGTTAATGAAGAGCTCTAATGCACTACATTTGCCATAGATCATTCCTTTACTTTATGACTTTATCTGGCCCAGGGAACTCGAGCACACTGGGCTGTGCTGGTAGGCACCAATTCCATTTGCCAACATGTTACTGCATAAATACAAGCATTTAACATTCTGCACATTCTGCAGTGGTTTCTGCACAGAATTACCTGAGTAATTAATTCTTTGAGCTTTCTGATGCATCATGCTGCAAAGTCAGCTTGGTTCCTACTGGATCATCTTTACAAAAAGCTGGGCTGACTCTGCACTCAACTGTGGACACTCATGCAAAACAAAGTTTTGCTTGTCAAACAAGCAATCTCCAGTTGGAAGAAGGGCTAGTAGGGTCATAAATCACTTCTCTACTCTTACAAATCCTCTATCCCAGTGCAGAAGCAGTGTCCCATTGGCTAGCTTAGTTTGGGACTGGCATTGAGGATGAGCAGGGCTGCATGTTCATGTAGGTGAAAACTGGGACTGTTGCTGGTGGGGCAGTGGCAGGAGTGGGTTGAACCCACATGGGCTCTGTTACAGGAAGGAGCAGCCACCTTTCCCTCTAACACATGTGAACTTCTTCAGTGGCTTAGATTGAAGAATGCTCCAGAATGCCTGAACAGTGACAGTGCCCTTTTCAAAATGCCTGTTTCTCCAGTGAGAACAGGGTTACTTTTTCTTTTTCAAATGGACTTCGCTGCAGTTACCCATGCCTTTGTCCCTTTGAGACGTCGTTGCCATAATATGCTCTACATGGGGCTATACGTTGAGCCCACTCAGAAACTGAAGCTAATGCAGAATGCAGTGACCCGCTTATTAAGTAGTGTTTCACGCTGGGAGCACATCACACTAATGTACCAGGATCTGCACAAGCTGCCAATACGTTTTTGGATGTTGGTGTTAACCTATAAAGCTATAAATGGTTTGGTACCTAGCCACTTGGGTCAGGAGAGAAGGCATGGTGCCTTTATTAATTATACAAGCCTCCAGCTGAGAATGAATCTGCTTAGGCTTCTGGAAACGGTTCACACTGGGCACGTTCAGAGGCTTAATGCAGGAATTAACATACCCTTACATTGCATCATTTAATTTGCATAACAGCTCCTAGGTTTGTAGCGATACCTTCCCTTGCATCTACCTTTGATGTTGCTGCTGCCACCTCTAAGCTCTTTGTAGAGTTGACAGTTTGGGCTCTGGGCTTGGGACCAAAGGGCAGTTTTACTCATCTGCTACATCGGGAGAAAGCCCCTGTGTGGGCCTAGCAGAAAGCTCATGAACTGAGGCACATCAGTGTTTGCAAAACTAGTGAACAGGAAAGTAGATCATGCTTAGTCAGAGGTATTTTCTGAATATGTCTGAGTCTGAGGAAAAAGCTGCAAATTTGGGGTTGGTTTTAGATTTTGATCAAAGTGACTTGTGGTTTCCAAAATGCCCTTCCTTACCAGAGCAGAACAAGTAACCCACAATATTCACCCATTACATCTGCAGATAGATCTGCAGCTACTTCCTGCATTTGTCTGTGGTGTTTCTCATTGGTAATTACAGTAATATTTACGTCTCTTTGCATTTTTATATGTCCTTTGTCAAGCTGATTAGAGGAGGCACAAAGCTGCCCTTTCATAATAAAAATATTAAAAAAATAAAAAGAGGCCTCATTAGGAGGCTTGCTGACATCAACTAAATTGAGCTTCACCTCGTATCAGAATTTTAATAAATAAGCGCCGATGCTCAGTGCATTGCTGTAACATGCACGCTCCACTCACACAGCTTGCTGCATGCTTTGTACCGTGCGGCTTTTTCCTTTTTAATGCAAAACAATACTAAGTGAGTCAAGGGGAAATGCTGTTTCATATTCAAGCCTTTCTTTTTCCCTAGCAGACCTTAAAAGAAATATGAAATAATTTGTCTGGTATCCAATCACTCTGACTATACTTTCTGATTCTGCTGTTGTACATATCAGAGCCTTAAATCTAACATTTTCTTTTGCAGTGCTGCAAATGTGAGGTGTGATTTACATTTGTTTTTCTTGCAAATTAGGAAGAGCATAAAACACAGGCAGCTTTCCTTTCCGATGCCATTGACTCTATATAAAGTCAAGCTGGAAAAAGCCACAGGAGCAATGAACGGGCAGGGAAAGAGGGTGACAGAGGATGTTTTGGTAATGTAAAAGGCATCTTTACAGCTAACAGACCAAAAGACTCTTGTTCCAGGCTGCCTCTCACTCAAATATTTATGACAACGGTTTATACTCTTTTAATTTCTGGTTTCTCTCTTAGAAATCCATATTTAGGTAGATAATTTTAAAAGCCTGCCCCTGCCAATTGCTGCTAGGTCAGTGCCAGGTCCGTGCTCTTGATCTCAGGCTGTTTTAGTAACTAGCTTGGTGTTTTAAGGGGAGCTGTAATTTGGGTGGTTTTTATAGATACCAGCAACAGCCAAGTGGCAATCAAAGCAGCCCAGTCAGGATGTCCTGGCAGGGCTGTGGGCACTGGGGACACAGAAACAGAAACAAGTGCGGGTTGGTGGCAGCGCCCCAGCCACCAGTGGCTGCTGCTGCTGTCTGCCCTCACTGGCAACAAGCACTGTTTGGTGGCCAGTGCTCCGCATCAAGCCCTTGCAGTGGCTGCACTGCCTGGGATCTGCTTTCCTTGTGCCCTTGGTGCCCCTCCAGCTGGGCTTTTTTTTCTCAATTTACTTGTTTTGTGCCTATTCCCAAGGTTTTGAGCTGTTCGTGAGAAGCATCTTCAAAGCTGGTGAGGTGCCAAAGCGGCCATCCTCTCCATGTGTGTGGTTCTGACCTTGGATCCCAGATGGGCACTCATCCCACCATGTGCTAGAACAAATGTGACAAAATGATGGTGCCAGGCGGGAGGTGCTGCTGAGGAAACAGTGGTGCTCCGTGCCACCTCTGGCTTCCCGCTTTGCAGGGCTGTGAAAATCCCAATTGTCCAAACTTTCTGAGCCTAGCGGGCCCACTTGAGATCAAATCCTTACAAGCTTGTCTAATCAGCCCCCTCCCTCTTTCTCAGTGTTTTCTATCACTGCCTCTTTACTGCAGTGCTGGGGCATGCTTGTTGTAGAAGCTGAGTGCAAAACCTGCTAGCAACTGTAGTGGGTTTCTGGCCGTAAGCTCAAGGTTTGAACAGATTTGCAGCTTCAAGCACTTGTGCCAGGAATTGGGTTCCTTTGATCAATTAAATTCCCTGGCAGTGAAAGAATAATAATAAAGGTTAGGGGGGCCATGCTCTGAAGCTCCATCTGCAGAAGGGTGTATCTTCCCACTGCCCCTGAATAGCACCAGCAGGCTCTCCTCTACCTCTTTTATGGATTTAATTCTCTTTGGGAAGCTAATCTCACCCCTGCTGCCCCAGCACAAAACCCAAAGTGGCAATCTTGTGAAGCACAGAAAAGCAATTGGGGGGAACCTAGTTTTTTATGGTAATACCCAGGGAAAGTGACTTGCACCACTGCTCTTAAGAATGCAAACATGCTCCCACCAAGCGCAGGATAAACAGCACGGCTTGTACCTTTCAGCAAAACAGAAATGTGCTGTTGCCAGAGCCAAGGGACTCTCTACAGGAAAAGTTTGCTTGCCAACGAGCATGGCTTTGCTTATATCCAAAGGCCTTGAAGTGTGGAGACGGTTTTGCTGGAGAGCATGGGGTGCTACAAAGGGGCAAGAGGAATAGGGAGGGAAACGTGAGCTTATGCTGGGCTTATGAAAGTGGTGGAGGCTGACCCTTGCCTCCTGCCCAGTGACTCCATGGTCGTTCGTGGCATGGTGTGTGTATGTAACACTGTTGGCTCACTGGAGTGGGAATCACCAGCCTGGCAGCCCTCAGTCTGAGTAGGCTTTGCTCTCAGATCAGGGATTTGTCTCTTTTCTGGCTCAGTTTCAGTGCTTATTCGTACAAAAAAGACGAAGGTGAAGACACAGAAGAAAGTAGTGTTCGTGTTCCTGCCCCGGCCTCTGCACTAACCGTGATGGCTGCATGGTGGGCACAGGACATCTCCAAAGGAAAGTTAAGGGCTCCGGTTAACAATGCAGATGCCTTAATCTGAGGAGGATTCTGTCCCCTCCCACCCCCATTGCTATGCAGCTCTCCTGCTGTGTCCTTTGTTTAGGGGGCTGTGTTGGCCAAGTCACTTGTTCTGGCCTTGCAGGGTCAGGTTTCCATGCTCTGGTCTCCCTGACACAGTGTCTGTAGGGTGATGCTAAGGAGCTGTGATGAGGAGAAGGTGATGGGGGAGAAAAGCAGACCAGGTGAAGAGAATAGGGAGAAAGGGGTGCAGTACCATCTGTTTTTTCAGCAGCTCTACCTGAGACAGACATAACAGATCATTACAGATCATGACACTGCATCCTGGCATTTGGGGATTTCCTGGGGGCCCCAAATTTGGGAGGTGGGCATGGGGCTGGAGTGCGTGGTGAGCAGCAGGCAGGGTTGTCCTCATGGTATTTCTGACTGATGTAGAGTGTCCAAGGTGTCTCCTGAGCCAAGGATCATCTCCCTCCCCAGTTCTCCAACACAGAGCAGTCTCCTCACCCGAGGTAGCGGGATATAGTTTTTGTGTGCTAGCTGCCAGAATATCTTCAATTTAGCTTGGTCTATTAAATCACCTGCCTTAATGCTCTTTGTCTGGAGATCAAATTTGGAAAGGCAGCAGCTGGAGAAAAATTAAATCAGACAAATGTGTGTAAAAATGTTTCCCTCCAACTGCTTTCATCACAGGCAGTTGCTGACTAAATGATGAGGCTTAGGGCTATAAGTATCTCAGTCATTTCATATGGAGTAAACTGAAACCAAGGTCAAGTCATAGCTGGTTTGTGTCCTTTTCCCTTCTAATCTTACACATTTCGCTGTGGTTATTTTATTTGAGTGTCTGCCACTTGCTATTTCAAGCTTCCAGTGGTATGCCTGCTCTGCACCCCTGTTTGCCAGCTAAAATGTTTCCACACCACTAGTGGACATGATTACATAATTTCAGATGCACTAAGGCCTGAAATTATTGGATTTTTTCCCGGGTACAAATGAATTCATGTAAGTTGTTTATTTTTATCTTCACCTCCTGCCTGTGAACTCCAGTAAAGGGAAATTAATTTTTCATGATAGATGCAAGCGGGAGGACAGGAGAGGAATAAAAGGAAAACATCTGAGTGTGAGGGCAACAGAAAAAGAAGCGTGCTAAGTTCCTGGGTGATAGTGTGATGTTATTCCACCTGTTTCTTTAATTACTAGAAGTTGCTGATCCTCATCAGCTGCCTCCACAGCCCCGGGAGGAGAGGAAGTGCTGATGGGGTCCCAGGCGTGTGGCTTTTCAAGCTCGTGCCAAGACTGTGCATGGAGTCGTATTCCTCCCAGGATTGTTCATCCGCAAATGTGTAGGTCATCCGAGCTCCAGACTTACTTTGAAGATCAGAAGTAACCTGCGTGGTCTCTTCTAATCTACAAAACTCTTTATCTGTATCATTACTTCGAAAGCAGAATTTATGGAATTTGGTGGCAATGTCTTGGTTTCGTGACATCTAGTAAATAGGTGTATTCAGTACTGCAGTATAAAGGGATTAATTTGCTTCAGCCTCCTCTCCACCCGCAGGAATCTTACAAATTGTCTCCCACGCACCTAGTTACCTCAGCAAGGTTATTTCCCCAAAAGTGTTGTAAAATAAAACTGGTTTGCCAAAGGTACTCCCTTGTATCTGTGCATGTTTGAATCCAAAGTGGAAATGTGTTTAATTTGCAGCTTCTGTGTTAAGAACTGAGGGCATCCAAGCTCTTGGGATGGAGGTGTGTCTCTGAGCCTCTGGAGCTGAATGTAATTGAAAGGGCTCAGGTATCCCGTTCCTGCTTTACTCCAACTTCAGTGTTAATGCACAGGATGTGTAATGACGGCCCTCAAAGGCCTCTTTGCATTCACACTTGCAATCCTCATGTTGCATTAGTGCAGGCTTTGCCCCGTGTTTTATTTCATGCTTCCTTCACCACAAACATTTGCTGCTTGTGGAAAACCAGCTGGGGCGTCTCTCTCTGTTTCCTCTTTAATAATCTCTAGTTTGGGACCACTGATCCTTCAACAACCTCTTCTCTTTTTGATGTGCCCTCTGTTTTCTCTTATTTACAGCAACTGCCATGCTTGGGATTCTCTTGTTCGTCCTCTCCCTCCTCTCAATTTCTCAGAACAAGCTGAAAATGAGATTTAATAGGCCTCCCACTGTTGTTGCTCTTTTGAGATTACTGGGATCAGATGTTCTTCTCTTGAGAACTACATCAAAGAAAATGAGAGAGGGTAAAGACCAGGATGCCCAGGAAGGTGATGGAGAGCAGAGATAAGGCAGGAGAAAAGTGGGTTTTAGCATGTAATGCTTTGGAGCAGGGCATTTTTGTCTTTGTTGGAACCTTTCCATGGTTTTACAGAAGTGTCAGTGCCACTATGGTGTGAAAAGCTTAATAATTTTTTTATGAAACCTTTCAGCAAGCCCAGTGCTACCTAAATGTTGTATATTTTTTATCATAATTTTTTTGTGCTACTAGCTGTAAACAACCCACTAATTTTAATGTGGGATTATTTGGCTGACCTATCCATCCCCATGTTCCCAGAAATCCTCTCCATATTAATTGCATTTCACTGCTGGAGACACCTGTTAGCAAGGGCACAGCTGAACAGGCTCTTAATACTTTAAATCTCTGATAATACTCCAGTTAAACCTCTCTTTCTTGCTTTTTTTTTCTTTTTTTTTAAATAAGAGAGCAGCTGGTTGAACTTGCTCCTTAGGAGCAGACTGAAGCTAAAATTTCTGTTCCTCTCTCTAGCGTGAGGTGACTTTGCAGCGGAGGATCTGATGGTTTTTGAAGGCTGTCATTGCACTCGCCTTTGCCTCTCTTCTGCACTGATGGGGAGAAGGGTCGCCCATGGTTTTCACTGGTACAAATAATCGACGTGGTATGTGCAGTTTTATAGTCGGTCACAAAGCTCAAAGAAAGAAAATATGTATAGCAGTATGGAAAAGACTTTTTTGGGGGTTTGTTTGTTTGTTTTGATTTTTCTTGTTTTGTGTGTGGGTTTTTTGGTTTGTTTTTTCTTAAGTGCTGCATTTAATCCCATTAGAAATGTGAGGGAAATTTCACAAAATTCAAAGTGTCTGAAGAAGGAGATAAGCCCTTCATGCTGTTCAGCTTTACAGTGTTTATTCCTTTTCCTCTCTACTTTCTTATTATTATCAGAGAGAGGTGGAAAGCTTTTGTCAGAGTTCTCCTTTAAAGAGAGATAGTATTTGAATGTAAACAAGTATGAGCACATGGTGTGACCAAGGGAATGAGTGGTATCTTCAATTTCTGAATTTTCTGGCACTCGTGAATGGTGTCAGGATCTTAACATGACTCTTAAACTGCTCGGAGAACAGGATGGCTTCTATGGAAACCCACTAGACAAGTGATTGAAAAAACATCTTCTCAGAAAATTACTTCATCATATATGAGATTTCTTTTTAAAACTAACTACATGGGAGTTCTTGGCAATGATGGTTTCCACATCTGATGGTCTAACTAGCATGAAATAGAGCTGCTGCTCTCATTTATATACATTACGCTATCTGGTTCCTCACTTGTGGTTTGGTAAAAGCATGAATTTTCAAGTTTCCCTCATGGGACTTCTCTGGCTTCTTTCACTTTACCTTTCATTTTCTTCCCTGCTATGTAGAAATACAGGATGATTATTAAATGGCTTTAGGAATTTTGCCGTAGGAGGTAAGAGAACATGCAGCATCATAATTTTTTATTGTTGTCATCAGAGTTTCTTATTGTCTTTTCAAGAAAGCACAACAATAGTGAGGTGGGGGAGATTGTAACACCTGCAGTTTAGCTGGGAGAATTAAATATAGATATTTTCTTGGTGTAATACTCGTCAGGCAAATCACAGAATGTTTCTTATAAATACCTTTGTGTATACACAGTCATTGAGAGCTGTTTGATCCATGTATCACTGCAAGACTATAATCCCAGGGTAAAACCCTATGACAGATGTCCATGAGCCTTACAGCATCCCAGTTGCAGGGAGGATCCACCACTGGTTGGAGAAGGGAATGGGATGACTGGAAAAAGGGGTAATGTGGGTACCAGGTGTGTTTGCTTCAGTGGGTCTGTTGCACACAGGAGACCTCTCCCTCCTCTTTGTGGGGGAACAGAGATGGAAAGGCTGATCACAGCTCCAGAGGCTGCTTGTGCTGTCCCCAGCCCTGAGGACACAACACGTAATCGAATTGCTGCAGGCAGCAGAATGCAGGAGAATTCAGGGAGTGGGCTGGAGAAAATTGGAGACACATCCAGGAAGGGCGGAGGAAGGATGTTGTCCTGGGCACAGAGACGGGGGATGTGCCCAAGGCCGCGTTGCCGTCGGTGTCAGAGATGGCACAGCAAGCGTGCTACCAGCCCTGCTGCCGTGTCTCTTCCATCAGCACCCACTGGGCCTCTCAGCAGCACTGGCACTCGTACAGATAGGGCCAAATGGCTTCTCACAGAACGCAGCTCACCCTGCTGATGTCCCTCTCCACCAGAGCAAACACAGACCAGCCTCATGCCTGGCCACAGCCTGTCTGGCCCCTTCCCAGACCCTTGACCACCACCCAGGATACGGCCAGAGGCACAACCTCACTCCTACACTTGGAGATCAGTGGGGAGGTTTTTGGTGGGTACTATCAGAGTCCATTTTACCTTAGTCTATTCAGGATTGCTTTTTAGTTAAAAATACTCACCTGGCTTTTTATATGAAAGGACGTATGCCTTTCATTCCCTCTGCTTCTAACTATGAAGTAATTTAATAAGTATTCTAATTATTAAATTTTTATGGACTACTTGTTATTTTTCTGTGATATTTTTAAGTCCAAGATGGTTTCTGAGGGAGGCAAGTGACCAAAAATATTTGTATGTTGTAATTCAGCTTGATAGACTCATTTAGCTTAATTAGCTATAATTCAGGAATTTAACTCTTGTCATCAGATTAGAAACAAGTTTACTACTTTGTATTCTTTTGAATTTTTCTTTAAAAAGATGGTTTTTTCCATTTTTCTTTCCTCTCTTTCTTTCCATAGTAAATATATTATTTATGCTGTTCCTATGCTAAAATCAGGCCCTCGGTACTAAATAACCCTCCCCCACCTTCTTTTTCTAGCTAGGGACTTATAATACACACCAGAAAAAAATAGGTGCTGATTGTGCTGTGAACAGTGCCCCTTCATTATGAAACAGCCCTTGCAAACTTTTGGAAAATGGACCTACTGTGATAATAAATCTTCTCCCTTGACATACAGCACTGAATGTGGCTCTGACCACATAAACTGCACTCCCCATGATTCTGGGGCTGTTCACAATGCCAACCATTTATAAGCCGGTTGGCTTTACATTAATTAATTCCCAAGTCATTCACAAACAGCAACAATCACCTCAAAGTGTGGGGGTAGGAAAGGGCTGGCATTTTTGAAAGGGAGATCTGTAAATAAAAATTTACCATGCTCACAATAGGGAAAAAACCCAGCCCTTGAAACAACAATGGCTTTCTGCATTTGGGCTCAGGGTCACGGCTCCTTTCGGTTCAGCTTGTGGTGGTTTATTTATGATGGGTGCTAATTTCTGATGTTTGACTTCTGTGGACAGGCTTGGCTGGGGATCCTGCCCCAAGTGCAAGGTAGGGCTCCCTGCACTATTGCCTGCAGGACAAGGCAGGGGAAATACGTATTGCTTTGAAGAGGAGCTCAAGGATCCCAGGAATGCCAGGGAAAGATTTAGCTTTGTGACATCCTCTGCCAGATTGCTAGCTGCTTCTCACCTGCATTTCAGTCCTTGCAGCCTTCCCTTACAGGGTTTTAGCATCAATCGGTAAGAGTTTTATGGTTCAGACATTAATGGGAGTAATTTAAAAAATCTGTCCAGGAGAGGTCTTGCTCTCCCTGCCTGTCATAGCTTTTAGGCTCTTAAGGGAATTTTTTTTTCAGATATGATTGAATTGCATGCCTTGTTCCCATGGGGTGCAGTTTCCTTTGGCTGCTGTTGGCTACCCCTTCTGCCATCTCCTTCCTCCAGCGCTGGCCCGTAGCCTGTCCTTGCTTTTGCTTCAGATCCCCTTCCCTGTGCCTCTCTGAGCTTCCCCATCTGTGCCTCAGGCTTCCTGCCCTTGGCTTTACTTGCTGGGGGTTTGCCACTGGCCAGGTGAGTTACCTGTTGCCACTCACCCCTTCCATCCCCATTGCTCTATCTTTTTCCATCTGTTCTGTGTCCTTGGTGTTTTGCCTTGCATAGGCTGTAAGTGTGTAAGGGTAATAATACTTTACATTGGAAGTCAGCCTAGAGAATGAAAGAGTTGGAGATGGGAACACTTTTTTCACACTTGGTCACCCATTGCTGGGTGCATGTGGACCTTCACCCCGCTCCCTGCCAGTCCCTGCTGGGACCACAGCCAGAGAGGAGCTGCCAGGGCGACTTGGCTGCCCTGTGGAGGTGCATTATGGCACAGGCTTAGAGGATGCAATTACAGATGAGCTTCACAGGATGGTGCCTCATCCAGGCCAAGGGATTGACAGTGCTCATTCACTAAGCAGCTATTCAGTAGTATTTCTTCATCATTTTTTAGCAGAGGAGGGAGTAGCTGATCCCTTAATTCCAACATCCTATTCAGATACTGCACTGAAGACAGAGTTATTAATTTCCTCTGAGGGTTTTTAGCTGTCATTCAGCATGACAGTATCCTGAATGCTTTAAAAATATTAATGGGTTTATTTTCATAGTAGAACCATAAGATAGAAGAGCATTGCTTTCATACTGTAGTTGTGAGCAACAGCAAAGAGTGCAGGATCAAGGTCAAAGTGAATGCAAGGTTTAGACACATAATAATTTTTTTTCCCAGATGACATTCTGTTTATCACCTTACCCCTATGTCTGCATTTTGTACAGCCCTTGACTTCCATTTCGGCTGCTGCTGCTCAGTGGAGGGTTCTGCCAAGTTCAGAGGTAGCACTGTGTGAGCGCTGCACTGGTAAAGTCCTACAAGCTCTTTGGTGTAAAGAGACTCACTCAGTCCCACAACAGGCAGATGTATCTCCCCAGGTCAGTATTTGTCTGCTCTGCTTTCTCCTACTGTAATCTTCAGTCTCAGTACCCCCTTTTGCAACAGGCAGGACAGGAGCAATGCAAGGAGCTTTGATTCATGCTCAGTGCCTCGCAGCCAACTGAGGCAGAAATCCTAAGGAGAGAGCACAGTAGGTGCTTGTGAAAATAAGGATCTCCTGTTCTGCCCAACAAAATCCCAGTTCAGTCCATTTTTTTCTGTTGAGGTTTCTCTATAGCTGTGACCCACGAGCTCCTTGTGCAAATACATTGTTTGCCTGCTCCTTTTCTCCTTTTCTCCATTCCCCAAGTGGTTTCCTGTCCCACCCTTCTGACCAGCCAGCACTCCCATTTGATGCAGCAGCAGCTTCAAGAAGTGGTAGTCCTGCTACCACATTTGATTAAGATATTGATATTCAACTGTATAGGTACTACAGTCTGCTAATATATGGATTAAGTGCAATATAAAATAAAGATTCCCTGCTTTTTATGTGGGTTGGTTAGGCACACCACATGGCAGAGCTTATCATGGTAATGGTATTTCTGCTGGATTCAGCAAAGATAGTGCCATAAAAATAAAACACATTGAGATTCATAGAAATCTGTCTGCATTCTGCTTCCAGTGAAGCTACTCAGGGCCAAATTTTCAAACATCAGTTTCTAGTTGCACCAACACAAGGAGCCCTTGCAAAATACAAATATGTACACTTAGGTTCTTACACATGCGGGCAGTGCCCATTCTTGCTGAAATGTGACATTCTGAGAACAGATGTTGCAAAATACTTGCACATATTTTGTGGGAGCAACAGTGACATCAATCTTGTTGGAAACATAGCTCCCATTTTTACTTTTCTTTGCTTGGTAGGCCGTTTATCTTGTTTCCTTTGGCGCTGGAAGTCTTCCCCATGCTGTTTTCTGTGTCTGGAAAATCTGCCCACCTTCTGCATGCCAATCACACTTCTTTTTCAAACCTCTTCTTCAAACTTCTCCTAATCCCTTTTATGTTGATCTTCTTACTGTCGTTTTCTTTCCAACTCAAGTCTGAATTGCCTCTTACAGGGAGTTTTAAATGTGTGTATTTATTCATAGTCCTTTGTGTAAGCTGTCTAAGTTAGTACCCCCTTCATTTTGAAGTGAAAAATTAATTTTATATAGTTGCACTAACTTATCCCATGCCTTCATCTCCACAATGCAAAACCCTTTTTTTGAATAGTCCGATTTCTGTTTTAAAGGTGAGTGTGTTAAAACAGTGATTAAACAGGATGTCAGGGTCAAAGTTAGAAGGTAACAAGTCCATGGGAAGAGCACAATTCTCGTGGTGACCAGACTAGCAGTTTCAGGGCCGAGTAATGCGCTATTGGCACAGCTTTGCCTTTTTCCTCCAGAAAAAATTAAAGACAGTAAATCAGTTTGGAAGGTATGGTTTATTTTGGCCTGCCAACACCACAAATGTTATTTCTGAAATAGCAATGGTTAATTGCTCAAACTCCTCAGCTGTGCAGACAACATTGAATATTTCCATGTAAAGAGTGAGGGGCGGGAGCTGGAGTGAGGCCTGGATAGGGAGCTCCTGGAGGAGGCAGGGGAAGGTGGGCACAGCCAGGACAAGGATGGAGCCTGCTGGGGGGCTCCCTGGACTCACTGCCATGGACAGGGAGCTGTGGGGCAGCTACAGCGGCTTGGGGCTGCTGTGCCTCCCTGGCTCTGGGGTGCTGACACAGGCATGGAAGTATGGGCAACATCACGAGTCATTTTGCAGGCAATTGCTTGCTTTGCCTAAGCCTCTTGCTAACCCTGTTCATAGGAGGTGTGACTCCTAAAATTGTTGTGTGCATATGTATTTTTCCCCCCTTGTATACTACTATTATTATTATTTAATCTCCACGTGGCCTTTCATTTCTGTGACTTAAGTTCACGAGCATTTAATTTTTCATTTTCAGTTACTTTTTCCAACATAACATGAAACTGCAGACATTTTCAGGCCTTAATTTTTAAAATTATCTCTCATTATCATAATTTACTGCTCTTAATGATTTTTCTGACAGGTTTTAGTAGCAAGATTCCCTAAGTATTCCTTTTTTTTCTTGGATGCAGTTAAGTATATTATACAAGATAGTATGGATAATATTAAGATCCCAGTAGTGTAACATTCAGGAGAGTTTCCAACAGTCAATGTTATCCGTCATCTCAGGATATGCATCACTTGGGGATCCTTTCTATGGAAAGAGTGAGAAGAGATGCTTCTCCAGACAGCATTTGTCACGTTGTCCTAGGATTTCTGGGAGCTCCTGCAGGAACCCAGAGGTGGCTGCCGTCTGCTTGTTTTGATGGTTTGCATTAGGATCCGGATCAGACTGTGCTGGAGAAGAAAACCTCCAACAGCTACCATGGCCCTGGCAAGGCACAGGCTGTGCTCTCTGCATGCCTTCTCCAGATGCTGGGCATATGGGCCTGTCCTGAGAGCTCCAGGATGGTTTGGCTTAGTTGGTTTGGCTGAGAAGGCAGTTGGAGGAGAGAGTGTGGAGAGAGACTTATTGCTCTTGCAGATAACAGCCTTGCTGAGTTTGATTGATGGATGCTGTTTTATCTGCCAGACACAAGCTAAAACTTAGGAAATGGAGCAGAAATGCGCGGCTTGGGAAGAGCAGTTGTGTACAGCAAGGAGAAGCACACTGCTGGTTTGGGCAGAGCTTGTGCTCGGCTGCCAGTGCACCACACACTCCCTGGTGAGCACAGCTGGGTGTGAAGTGCCACACCCACGTGTCCCAGCCATGCAAGGCCCAGAGGCAGGATGCCATGCGTGCTCTGGCCATATGTACCAAGGAGTGAGATTCCTTCCTTCCTGTTTTCCCAGTCCTTTCCCTTTGCTATCCTACTGATGCATCGCAGCCCCTCCATCTGGTCCTGAGAGCAAGTATTTCCCAATTGTGCCTCCAAACCGATGCTCAGGAGTTCTGGGCTCTGCTACCTCTGGCTTTAGCAGGCTGGCTCCATGGCACTGGGCATCACCCCATATCCCTGGCCATCTCAGTTCCCTCTGCCTGCCTTGGACTTGCTCCATACTCATCATATGCTCCCAGCCACTTACTGGGTAGCAGTGCAGAGTAGAGAGTAGCATTCCTGCCTCAATGACAAATGTGGAAGGCTCTAAAATGGAAATGGTTGTAGTGGTATGGATTGCCTCTAGCTAGGGTAGCTTATCCTGTGCGGGAAACTGGCTGCAACTGGAGCACCTGTTTGCTGATATACTCTGCATTTTCACTTTGCTGTAATTGTAAAACTCTAGAGTGTGAACAAGGCTGCAGCCTGTATATTTTTAACAAGTGCTGCTGTGCCCCAATCCAGTTTGCCACTGTCTGGAACCCTGATAACCTGGTCTTCATTAAGTCCTTTGGGAGCTAACATTTAGCAAATAAAATTAGGAGAGGACAGAATTTTTTTAAATAAGCAGAATTAGACACATTTGGTTTCTGAGAAGGTCATGAAGATGGTCTAATATTGCTTGTACAAGGTATTTGTCAAGTGTGTTCCAGTTTGAGAGAACAGTTGGACATTTTTCTTCCTCTTAGAGGTGTTAATAGGCTCAAAGGTGGAAGAGGAGGCAAGGGCAGAGTGGAAAAAAGACCTGACAAGCTCAAGTGATGGCAAACACAGCAGATTACACTGAAGACAATCTCTTCTCTGCCACTCATTTTTTCTTACTCAGCACAGAGTGCATCTGGCTCTTCGTTATGGAGGAGCTGAAATGAGCCCTTGTGAGTGATCAATGCACATGCTGGGAGAAATCTTACAAACACAGGAAAAGCTACTGATGATATTCTGTCTGAAAAGAGATTGCTAGTGGTGTTTGAGATTTCCCCAAATTCAGTCTCTGGTGAGGAGACAGTTGAACAGTGTGTCTGTAAAGATAATTTAAAGGTTTCCATTAAAAGAAGAAACACAGACCTGAAAAATGCACGTGCGCTGAGGAATCTGATCCAGCAAACGTTTCATGTTTTTTTCCTACCTTCCAGAGTAAAGTTATGTTCAAATCCTTCTTTTTGTACAAGAAGTGGGTGAAATAATGTATTTGTCTATTTGATCTAAATGCTCGCCTTCATTTGCTTCACAGTGGATGTGCCTGCACCAGCCTCCCCAGTTAGTGTTGACTGGCATTCGAGTTGGCTGCAGAACAGAAAAGCTTCCTGCTGAGGAGCTGGGGATAGTGGGATGGTCTTTGGATTTTAGAAGTGGTCTTTTTGGGTTTAGGTCAAAGACTTCTAACCAAACAGCATTAGAAAGCTGCTCCTACAGTAGTGGTTTCAAGTGACAGGGAACAAGATACACAAGGCATCTGGTGCATCCTGTCTGCACAAGAGAAGAAGAAATTTGCCCTGTGGCTGTCAGGTCAGTGTGCTTTGGCATGCACAGAGGTGTAAAATTTTTTTCTTCTAAGAGCTTCCATATTTTGTGCCTCATTTGATATCCTTCAGACCAAATTCAGCAGTTTCCTTGGTAATGGTGTTTTGTACTGTGAATGCTAGTAAATCAAATATCCATAACAGAGAACCAGATGTAATTTACAATCAATTTGCCATTTTATGAAAGGGCAATGAAATACTGGTCTCCCATCTGAAAATTGTTTATTGAATATAATGAAGAAGAAACCAGTGGGGATGTATGGTAATCAAATAGGGGCTACTAAAATTGCTGTAAATTCTGTAAGAGAGAATGATACAAATTTCTTTGCTGAGCATTCAAACTGCCCTGTGGAGTTTAACAAACAATAGAGTTCTCTTCCAGAGTTCAGAATTTCTTTAGGTTATTTTCAAACTTCTATACAGTGTCATCTTTTTTCTCCATTTAGTGACTTGATTGTTTTTTTTCCTTTTCCTTTTAAAAGAGAATTATCTGCTAGTATAGCAGCATGAAAGCAAGTGGGTTAAGGAGGTATGATATTAAGTGGCTTCTCTTTTCTACTTGCACTGGAAAAATCTTCAGATTCTTAGAACCATGCTCAGCCTCGGTTGAAGTGGGTACAAATAGTGATTTTGGTATAAACCTCGTGTGTTTACTAATACAAGTCAGTCATTTTGCCTGGTCCAAGTTAGTGTTTGAACTGTTTTGGGTTTTGGGTTGGTTTTTTTTCCCTTTTAAATTTTTTTTTTTACTGCTTTATTTCCAGTACCTCATTTTCACATCAATGCTGAATGAGGGTATGGCATCAGGTGCCCTCTATGCAATTCAGGACAGGATTGCAAACCTGTGTATCCAGTATCAAAAGCCAGAGCCCTAACCATAAGAACAACATGTACATTTCCTGCTAGGATAAAACCCCTGGTAAGACACCTAGGATCATATTAGAAACATCTCAGCAGCATGAGACAAGTATCTTGGTAATATTGTGTCAAATTTGTTTAAAATGTGTTCTGAGGGTAACTGAATATCGACTATAGTCACAATAGAGATTTGGTATTGTATTCCCCACTGGCTGATTGGCATGCCTTGTTGAATCTCACATAGTCCAGTCCTTGTATTTTTGATCCTTTCTTGTTCCTTTTCTGAGTTTTGTGCTCCAAGTTAATGGATGTCAGACGTTTACATCCTTCTTCATCAGTAGATGCGAGATGACGGCATTTGCCGTTCTCTTGGGTGACTTCTGGGCTTGGACTTTTGTAGGCTTGCTACCAGGAGTTTGGGCTGGTCTCTGCCTATAGTTACCTTCTCTTTAGTTGGGTCCTGAAGGAAAATCCCCTTTCTGAGGAGTCACTCTGTCAGGAACCTCCCTTTTGGATGTCAGCTCTGTTGATCCAAAACAACTCAATTATTCCAGGCCAAACTAGGGACACAGTAAAGTTTCAATCCAAAGCCATTCTTGAGGAACAACAGGGAAACATTTTTTCTAGGTATCATTTGCAGCAGCATCATCTGAATAGAGCCTGGGCTTACTCAGGTGAAGAGTACTTTTAATGTAGCACTAGCTGGAAAACCAAGCAGGTTGTCCTCTACGGGACAGCACTGTATGCAAAAAGCAGGTGTCTGTAGTCAAAGCACATACCCTGTGGTAGACCAGTAGGAAAGCCAAAAATAATTATGGACAATGCTGGGCCACAGCAGTGCCAGAAACTGGATGTGTCTCAAAATGTGAACATTGTGCTGTTTTAGAGGATGTATTTTACAGGACAGAAATCGGATATTCCCTTCATCTAAGGGCTGATTTTTTATTTTTTTTTAACCTTCAAGGACTGCAAGAGGCTCTGAGGAACAGAGGAGAATTCCCACTGTTCCCGAGAACCAGACTCTTTTTAAGTAGCAGGCACTTGAAAAGAAGCCTTGGGAACTGAAAGAGCCTGGTTTGTGGGTATTTCTTTGCTACCCATCACGCATTGAAGGGTCAGGGTCACACATCAATGCAAGCTATCCCTGCCTATTTCAGCTGCATCTTATTTGGGGATTGAGAGGCTTTATTGCCAGCTTTAGGGAGCACCAGCAACCAGGCACAGTGTGCCCCTTAATCTGTCATTTGTCATGTCCCCAGTTTGCCCTGGCTTTTGCAGATGTGTGAATCCAAGGGTGAAATAGACTGGCAGTGGCTCATATCACAGTTTCCACTTCTCTTCTCTTGATACACAGCTCTGTGCACTGCTCCCTTGGTCCGTGGTCCACCCTGATCCTCCTTATCCTGGGAAGCTTAGGTCTTTCTCTCCATACGACCTCTAACTAAGTTGAGGGAATCTCGAGACAGCAAAACCAGGCACTGTTATTAACTCCAATCACTGTTCATTAAAAGAAAAAGGCACCCAGAAGTGCACACAAAGGGAGACCTTCATCCCCATCCTTTGCCCATCCCTGGGGGGTTGTTCATCAATCAAACACTGGACCCCTGGCAAGACATCAAGGGGGATAAATTTGAACTTCCACTCAGCAAAGTGAATCTACACCCCTTCCCTTCCACGTTTCCCAGGAGAGTAGGCTTTTTGCATGTTGTGGCATCAGTCACTGCCCCTGTCCGTACGTTTATTCTGCGTTATGCAAAGTAACGGCAAGGACGCTCTTGCTTGGCTGAGATAAAGAAGTGCTTTCACATGGCCTGGTTTGATGGGAATCAATCTCTCATTGTGCAGCATCTGCAATTATTTGAAATGCTGCCAGCCTTTCCTTGCCATGCTGAACTAGAGGGAGACACAGGTACTTGCAAATGGCCTCTGCCTTTTCCAGTTGTGTCTTTTTTGAGGTTATGCATTAGCAGTGTCACCCTTGGCACCATCTGGCAGAACTTGTCCTTCCTGGGGGGAAGAGGAACTGGTGATGGCTGTTCACTTTCAATAGACGAGCTGTGCTTAAAGATTGCTCTCCTCAGTGTTGTATGAAAGCCCTGCGCTTCTCATGCTCCAGGCATGTCTTATTGGCAACTCCGGAGGGCTGGAAACCAGTGCAAATCATGACGGCTGGGCTTTAAAGGATGAGGGGGAAGAAGGGACTATTAGTCCCAGAGCTGAAAAAATGTTGGTTAACCTGCCAAGGCTGTCAGGATCTGCAGATACTGGTGACCAAGGCCAAGAGACGCATGTGTGAGGCTTTGTTGCATTCAGAGCAACTAAGCAGCATGCAAGAGTCAGGCACCAGGCACTTTTTGGCCGCCTGGGTTCCCATGGGGGTGACAATCCATGGTTTCTCTCCACATTACTTAGCAGCACAATGGCTTTTCTAATCTCCATGGGTCCAGTGCCAGCGTGGAGGCATTTCTCTGCTCTCCCCCACGCAGCACTGATGGAGAGCTTAGGTGGCCATGCATCTTGCTAGGCTGTGTAGACATTCCCATGGGCGGTTTGCCACTGCTACCTTTAAGAAGGGTAATGGAAGCTGTCTGTAAAGATTTGCTTCATCACCAGCAAAGAGGGTGAAACTGATGATAGGTGCACGTGTAATGGCTTTCATGCAATGGGTGGATCCAGTCAAAGTGATATTTGCTACTGTTTCACCCTTGATCTGCTGGTAGCGTGGGCTGTGCGTGGCTCTACACTGCATCATCTCAATGCTGGCTACTTCAGGGGCCCTGAGGGCACCACATCTGCAACTGTCCCTGCCCAGCCTCCCTGAGCTTCCCCCACCCTGCCACAGTGACTGTAGTCGCAGGAAGAGGTGACAGGCACGGGCATGTTCTCTGGCCAGGAAGGGGTCAGCTGGAGATGCTGTGCCTGGGGTGGGCCCAGGCTATTGTGCGGCACTGCCTGCAAATGGTGAGAGGGGAAGGGAGAGGAGCGGCAGTGCTGGGGAAGCACATGCTGGTAGCTGGCAAGTGGCATCTCAGCAGTGGCTGGGGACTTTTCCCAGGGCTGAGGTGACAGTGAAGGAGAGGAGCAGTATGCAAGCAGCAGTGCTGTCCAGGGGGTGTGCAGCTTCCCCATGGCTCAGGGCATCCTCGCTGCTGAACTGTGTGCCCCGGCGAGCTCTGCGAAGGCTGGCGGGTGCGTGCAGCCATTTCCCTGCTGGGTGGTTGGCGATGAGTGGTCCCACGTGGTTTAGATTTAGTGAGAATCCCCTTTTTGTGTTCGGAAGGCCTTGTTTTCAGTCCCCAAGTGCCTCGCGAAATGAATTGTTGTTTTCTGGCCAGCCTGGCTAGGAAACACGATTCATGCAGTTGCTGGGAACTGGCAGAAACATCCTGGTTTTCAGAGTCTAAATTATGAAAATGCATTCTTATTCTCATGGATTTTCCTTGAGAAAAAGCCAGCAGTGGGAGTGTGTTAGAGTGGTAAAATACAATTCATGACAACAATCCCACAGAGAGGAGTATTTTTCTTTTCAGTTTGGTTGCTTCTAATTGTGGTAAGGAGCAAACACATTCCTCTCTAATTTCCATTGGCAAAGTCTACAGGACTCTACAAGTGCCAATGTGTGTGCCATGGTTGGTTTTGCATTTCCTCCTCTCTTCTTCCCCTCCTCCACCCCCTCCTTCATCTTACTGGTATTATGGCCAATCCCTCTGCAAATATGTCTTTCACAGGCAATATAAGCGTTCTCCTTCTTGTTTTTCTTCCTTCAAAACTCGGCTCTATCTCTTTTGGCCAGCTGCAGCCTTCCTAGAGCATCTTCTACCTGACAAAAGAAGATACCTTTGATAGTCAGGCATGACTGTAATGTTGAAACACATGCTTGGTTCAGATACTGATGAACTTTAATTTATCTCAATTCATTAGCAATTTTTAAACCCACAGTTAGTGGAAGGCAGTCTGTAAAATAATTGGAAGTAAATGCTGAAGGAGAAATACTGGGGGGAGGAAAGAAGGGAAGCAGCTTACAGCAGGAGTCTAAGCCAGTCTTTCATCTTCAGGCCAGTTCGGTTTTGAACCCTGATGGGAAAGGTCATGAATTTTAAAATGTGTCTCACAGCAGACAGCTCTAATCATAAAGCTAACATTATCTGCAGTGCATGTCTGGCCATGTGAGACTCATGGCTGACTGAAGAGGGAGACTGACTTCCAAGAGCAGGATGCTGCTTGGAGCAGGAGAGCGTGGGATAAGCAGAACCGATGCCATATCTGTCAGTGCTGGCATGAAGTACCCAGCTTTCAGGGGGAGCCACGCTGTTCCCAGCAGGGTCTCAGCAGAGCTCGCTGCAGCAGAAGTACTAGATAGCGCATTCTTTGCCTCTGACAGCTCCTCCAGGATCCACAGTTTCCCCTTCCTGCCTGTTGTTTAGGAAGTATAATATTTTACTGCTTTAGCTCTCAACCCTCATTCTTGGCTTTATCACAATTTCCAAACTATTGTGCTCCAAAGCCTGCAGAAGCTGGAGCGCTTGCTGTGGCTACTCTTGGGAATTGTCTTTTTGCCATTTGCCAGGCTGTGCTTGAAATCAAGGGAGGCTAATGTTTTGGCAGCACCTCACAATGACTCTGACAAAGAAGTTGTGGTTGGTGCCTATCTCAGTCTTAATTGTTTTCTTAATTGGGTGCTGCTGAGGCTCAGACAGTTATTTGTAGGACGTGAGAAAGCCCTCAGTTCTCTCTCTAACTTCAAGTGCATTTTCCAGAATTCTTCCCCTGAACATCTATCACATATTGGGCTCTGCTCTTCCTAGCACATATGGAAGCATGGTCTGCTGGTGTTAATCACCACGTGGTGTCTAGACATGCTGAAAACACTTAAGCAACTGTGACATCTGTTTGGTTGGCCTATGTTGTTGGGAAACTTGACCTTATTTACGAACAGTTTTCAAAACCAGGTTTCAACCATGACGTGATAATAAATGTGAAGCATCTTCACACGCTGTGACCGCATCTTTGTGGCCAACATCCTCCCTGAGGAGAGGTGGGCTTGCTCTGAAGGGTTAGAACTTGGGACATATGGGTTCAATTTTTAGGTCTGGCACATACTTCACATCTGACCTTTGCTGAGTTGTATGCTCTCTTTGTGTCTGGAATAAAATGGCAATGGTAGTACCTGGGATCAGACTGATTATTTGACTCTTCAGATTGTGGCAGCTAATTTGTTACTTTAAAAAGTCCCCATGATCTAAGTGCAGCTGAATGCCCTATTGTATGGAGTTAGTGTGCTGTGAACAAGAGCAGGAGCCAAGCTGGAATTTCTCTTAATTCTGCAGCAGCAGCAGCAAACTCCAAATCAGGGGTTATTTTGGTGTGTCATATTGCAATTGCTAGGTTTTTGCAGTGCATGATGTGAAGCAGAATTTTCAAGAGCATCTGGTTCTTGGCTGCTAAGTGTTTACATTGCTTCTGAAAATGGAATTTAGGGCTCTGACAGAGGATCTTTGGTAGATTTAACTGTTTAGAACTTTATCTCTTCTAGCACCTCTGCCAAAAGTCGCTGCCTCATAACAGGGGCCCAGAGCAAGAAGAAAGCACAGTGATGAACAGTGTCCCACTGTGAACCTGGTGGGGACAGTGCCATGCTCTTCCTGTTCACACAACCCCCAGAAGTTTGGTGTCACCATGGAGAAAAGCTACAGATTTGCTCAGGTGTTGTCCCTAAGCTGCTTCTGCTCCATGTCAGGCAAGTGTTTAGTGGTGTGAGTGCTGGTGCTGTGTTTATGGACAGGTGAGCTCTCCCACAGCTCACTGTGAAAGGACTGGGCATCAGGAGCCAAAGAATCACCAGAGAGGATTTGGGAAGCCCCAGTTTTGTGCTGGTGTAACACAAGGAAAAAGTCAGTTCTAGGGAGGCTCTAAGTGGAGCTAACCCTGAGGCCCACAAACAAGGCTAAGTTTACCTCTCCATTTCCCTTGTTGAACTGCAAGTGAGTTTCCAAGAAGCTCTTGGCTCTGAAGCAGCTACTGCAGGCATAAGCAGCTCTGCTTGAGTGGCATCCGACTTGTGATTTCTGTGACTGTATCTTTTATGGCAATGTCTCCAGAAATACAGAAGTATAACAAATTATTTATTTGCCAAGCCTTTTCTGCTGTGTTTCAGCCTGTCCTCTCCCCCTTCCCCGGCTTATCACTGGTGGAAGCGGGTGTAAAGTCCTTTGAACAAGGACATCAAAGGACAACTGCATCTCTGTTCTTAACCCAGGCTTATAAAGAGATTGTGATAAAGGCCAACAATACATGTCAGTGTTGCCCAGTTATTGTTCTGGGCTTTGTAGTTTTATTAGGAAATAATTTCTCACCCTGTGTGGCTCCTGGTGAGTTTTGTTTTCTGTGCTGCTGGATTTGATCTGCCCAGTGAAAGACCTGCCACAGAACTGAGAGTTTTGCCAGCTGTGAGTTAAGAGGGAGACATGATTGAAAAAGTTCAAGCTCTGCTTCCTAGCAGCCAATTTACCATCTGTCTCACTCTCCCTCACGCCCCTTTTATAGCAAAAATGCAAACAATTTGTTTGACCTCTGCTGAATCTGTATGACTCTGGGCTTTTAATGTGCTGCTCTAGCAAATAAAAACCAAACATGACAGCAGCAACAACCCCGAATTCAAAACCAATAAACCTACGTAGAGGCAAGGCCTCTTTCCAGAGATTGTAAGAAGCTGTCAAAGGCTTTCTTCTTCATTAATGCATCCTTCCTTCTCTTCTCCCTTTGCTCCACCTCTGGGAAAAACTACAGGTAAAGTTAAATCCTGCCTCCCATAGCACGTGGCTGAAAATTTGCCCCTCCTCCAGTATAAGAGAGAGAGTGTAGCCCTCAAATTTAATGCTCAGAGGCAGGATGCTGTAGATAGGTAAATGCCAGCACCCCCCAACTTCCATGTCCTGGCAGCACGGCCCCTCTCCGACCTTGCACCGGCTGTGGTTCTCCCGAGGCACCTCTGTGAGCTGGTCCACCAGAACGAAATGGTCCTCAGTGGGGCCAGCGAGCTGCACACACAGAGGTCTCTGATGGGGGCTAGAGCTGATAGGAGGAGTTGGGGCATAGGGGAGTGGGATCTCTCTCTTGGTGGTGGTAAATCCCTAGCCTGGCTCAGCTGCACGTGGAAACACAGGCGGGTGTTGTGTTACAACATCACTGCCCAAGTGCAGTGATTGCCAGCACCAGTAACTGTCTCCCAAAGAGGCTTCTTCTCAGAAGCGTTCCTGATGCTGGTATAAATTGGCATGGATCCAACCAATGTGTCGTTTTTCTAGTAGACTATGAAATGTTCTTGAAAACTTGTCTGTGTTTCAGGGTTTTGTCTTGGTCATACTGACCCCAATGGAAGTCCAAGCTGCTAAATGGCTCACCATCCTTCATCCTCAAATCAGTGCTTGTACCCTCAATTCATGTTATTGAGCAACTGTTAAGAAAAAAGAAATCACACTTCAGTTTTCATGCTTCGAACAAAACTTATGAAGTCCCCATTTCAGGCTGCTAAAGCAGCCTTTGTTTTGCTAGCAAATCTCTGTAGAAAGAGATGAGAACTGGTAAGAAAATCACTTCTGTGCTCATGTGTTTTGCTGAGGTTGGAGGAGGGAAGTGTGACATTCTTGCACAAAGCATTTTCTATGTCAGTGTATCTTAAGTAGATTGGAATAAGAAAAGAAAGCCTTTTCTTGGGTTTACTGAAACCACAAAGATGTTATATCATTGGGGATCATCCTGGACAAATAATGGGGTGGCAGAGGCCTGGGGGAAGAAGGGGAAAGAAAGGGGTTTAGTGTGGAAAATGAAGCTCACATTTGAAGATGGACTTAACCTGATAAGAAGTCTGAAACACGAGCTGAGAAGCTAATCTCCTCAGGACAATTTTGAATCCTCCTTTTAGGGATGTGGGGGTGACTTCATACCTGCTTTGAGAACTTGGAAAAACCCTTTCTAAAAAACACCTAAAGGGGGCTTTCCACTGTCAAAAAAGAAGCTTGATTATTGAAAGATGATATTCTTTCCCACAATGTACTTTGACTTAACAATTTTCAGATGAAGTATTATCAGTAAAGAATAATTAGGAAAAAAACAAAATAAAATAAAATCGCACCAAGAAGTGCTAGAAGCAAGGAGGAAAACACATTTTTTGCTATGGCAGAAGCAGCTCTGTGGCAGAAGAGCTGCCTGAAATGCGGGCGATTTAAGCAGGAAGTTCTTTCACCCTGAGTAGGTGAGGGTGCAACAGTAGGCTCATATTGAAGACACACGGAGTGGGGATAAAGCAACCCAAAATCTCAAAGAGATCACGGGGCATTGACTTTGAAATGGCAGGGGAAGGTCATGGCAATTGAAGATTCCTGAGATCAGCAGAGGGACAGTGGAGTTGCCTGGCATTGTTATCACTGCCCTGAACAGATGCTTGAACAAGGAAGTATACACAGGGAAGCTGATGATGTCAGAAGCAGTTCCAGATGAATGGCCCTGTGCTGTGATAAGCCCAGGCTCTTGGCTTTATCACAGATAGGACAGCATAGATGGGGAGGAAGGAGCTAAGACCCCATGAGGCACCACCACGGAGAGACTCTGAGTCATCTCTGTGAAGCCGCTCAGACACAGAGCACAGTGTGCTTCGTGGGGCAAAGGAGGGGGCGTGACCAGAGCAATGGACTGGACAAGCTGGGTGTCCAGTTCCTGTGCATTTTAATCTTTTTTTGATCCTATGTTCTCTAGTGGGAGCATGATGCAAAATCAGACTCACTGGTTCATACCAGGCAGTATGAACTCTGGAAGGGTCCCAGTATCCTGCCCCACTTCTTGCTGTGCCAGTGCCAAGGCCCATCCAGATACAGAAATTTTCAGGATCAGTCTAAGCATTATTTTAATGAGGCATTTTTGTTTCTCTTTCTGAGCTTACACAGCAACTTTTGTTGTTTCTGGCAATGAAGAATCTGGGAAGCACCTGGAGGGATGGGGACCTGGTGTTGCCAAGCAGCTAGGCTTGCTTGAACCGGCCAGGGTTGCAGGGTGGATGTGTGGGTCAGAGGACAGCACTGACCAGGCAGTCCAGCAGGCACAATTCCAGTCATCCCCTGGCCTCCAGTGCGATGTCTGTGAGGCTGGAGAGTGATTGGGTTAGTTTTGGCCAGGCTCCAGGTAGATCCCTGGGGGCCCAGGGTGTTAAAGCCTCTGCGTAAATGTTAAGGCAATCCAAAGAGACGATATCCAATCCAAAGTGAAATATCACTATTCTCATCTTACAAATGGAAGCTGGCACTCAGTGCTGAGATGACTTCCCCAAGGCGGGGAAGTGGCTGTACAGCAGCATCAGAAGTCCCAGGTGACCTCAGTACCACTTACAATCTACATTCCTTCTTATTTTTTGCATTCATATATACAGTACAAACTATATGCATTGTAAGGCCATATAAGCAATTTACCAAGAGGTTTTTGGGAGGTTTCACCCTAACCTGGTAGACCCTGAACAGCTGTCCCGTGAATTTCCACTCTTTAACCAGGAACAACAAACCTGTGGCTTTGTGTACTCTTCACCATCTGGGATGGAAGTGAGGAGTAGTTCAAGAGGGGACCTTATTTAATAGAGAGAGCTGCTTTTTTTTTTTCCCCCTTCTTTTTTTTGCTTAGTTACTTCATAAAATTTAGTTCCAGTTACCACTTAGCTCTCAGTGGCATTTCCATATCACAGAGCTGTTTCTTCATTCCAGGTTTTCAACAACTAAAATATATCATGGGATTTTGTTGTAATGCAGGAAATTGCCTTCACATTAACAATCTGCCACTTCTGTAAACAAGAAATCCACTGATGTGACATGTCAGCGCTTAACAGGAGGAGTCCTGGCTACCTTAGCAAACTGATGCATTCCTCAATGGAAAACTGGTGTTAGGCATACCTAAGTAATGACACAATCACTTTCACTTATTTTTAGAGCAGGGGCTAGGTGCCTGCTCAGGACAGTTGGAGGCAGAGGACATGAAGGAGAATCCCTCCAAGCCTGCTCTTTAAGTGCACTTTGCTACCAAAGTTTTCCAAGGTCATGGGGTTACATGTCGGGATTTTTTTTTCCTTCCCTTTAACAGCATATTAATAGCAGTATGTGCATTGTAGATGATAGTATATCTTTTCTAGCTAAACCCACTTGCCTCTCACATAGGCCACTTGTTCTCTCCTGCTAGCACGTCTGCTTTGACTATGTAATGACAGCTGTGTGGATATATGGACTGTGGCAATGGGCTGGCAGCCACTTCATTGTCAGCTCCGCTTTGTTCTTCCAGAAAAGAGAAGGCACAATAGGGAAGGCTCCATCCACATGTCAGACATATGAGGGACAAAGGGATGATGGGAACTGACTGAACTACACGATCCGAGTCATGCCGAGAAGCGCGCTCTTTCAGCTCAGTTCAGCAGCGGCGTGGTGGCCGGCCATCGAGCCGCTTGCAGCTAGCCAGCAAGCAATTAAGCTACAGCAAAGCCTCTCTGCTGCCTAAGATCATGTGAAAGGCCATTTCACATGGCAGGGTTTAGTGGACATATTAATCCATTGCACCTGAGCCCCATCTTGGGTTGATGGTGGATATTTAGCATGGAAGCAAGGCAGGGTTTGTCAGAGAGCTGAGACCTTTCCTCAGGGCAACTTGGTCCTCTCAGGAGAAAGCAGCAGCTCTCTGGCACATGGAAGTTCTTAATCAGGTCTAAACCAGAGAAGCAGCAGACATCAAAGTGAAATCCAGGTTGAGAGCAGTTGCTTTGAGATTAACTGGAAATGTTAATCAGCTAAAATGTCTGAGAGAAAATGTGGCTGGCACCTGCGGAGCAGAGGGGATGCCAGTAAAGAAAGCAGTGGTAAGGTGGCTGTTTCCTAAGGGAAAACCAGAGGGAAGAACTAATTTATAGCCTGTGGCACACATTAGTGGGAAGAGAAAAATTATAACCTTATAAAACTCAGTATATCTATTGAGTCTTCTCTTGTTAATACTTGGTAGACCTATAAGCCCCATCACAGGATCCTCGTTTGAAAATGTTACACTTCATCTAGTGCACATTATATCCTGAGAGCCTTTACCTGCCACAGACAAATATTGGTCATCTTTAGGGAATCCTTGTCAGACCTGCTGCCAGGCCCAGTTTACATGAGGTTTTCACGGGATGTCTCTGTCTAAAATATGAAGCTAAGGTCACCAGGGACGAGGGGGAAAGACAAAAGAGGATGGTAAATGTGTCCGGGTTGGATTTTTCAGTAGTCTCATTTTTACTGCTCTATCTCTGCAAACCCTCAGGAAAGATGGATAGTAAACCTATGGAGAACATAACTAAAAATATTTAGCATATTGATTTCCATCAGAAAGCGCCTGTTTGTCAGCTGAAATGTTTTGGATGAAAGAGATAAGAGAGTGCTTTGGGTTTTTTAAGGAAGAACAGAGTGGTTATAATTTTTAAACTGGTATCACTGTAGTTTTGCAATTGGATGTAAGTTGTGTAACAACTACTACTGTAGCCCTTCCCAGTGAGGCAAATTTACGTTCTTGTCTGAACCAAACAGAATTCAGAATGTCCTACCACAGAAAATGTTTTGACAATGTGAAAAATCTCACAGGATGGGGAAACAGTTTCTGGATGTTTTCCACCAAAGTGAAACCCTAAGTGGGTTTTTTTCTGTTTGATATCTTTTAAAATACTTGCTATGACTTAAAAAAAAAGAAGTAGCTATTTGGAATTTCTCTGGGTTTTGATTTATGTTATCAAGTATCTCCTAATGTTGTCAAATAAATGCATTTAGTACCTGTACCGAATTAGAGAAACTCTATGTAGTTATATTTCAAATCTCTCTGATGAACTGCCAGTGGGTACAAGATGAGTGAGTTTTTCTGTGTATTGCTGTCCCAGTGTTTTGAGAGATGACTGAAGTTCATGCACAGAGTTTCACTGATCTGAAGGTAAAAGATTTAGCTCCCTGGAGTTCACAGTTTCCAAGCTTCAAGCAAGATCCCAAGCATTATGTAGAAGCTCCTGACACTGTGTCCTCCTACAAGTAAACAGTTTAGTTAGAAGATGGAAAGCTTCACTTGGTTGTTAGATCCAGAATTTTTGCTCTTAATTGTCTATGTCCAGCTACCAAAAGACAAGGAAGGTCCTCTCATAAAGTGGTTTTTATTATGTATATAGTGGTAAATGCTGAGATGCTGCAGTAGGGAGTAAACCCTATATGCCTATTATAGACATATTATATTTTCTGATCCTTAACATTTGGTTCTCTCTACCCCTTTCACTGGCACACAGCTGAGTACTTCAATTTTTGGAAATAAAATTCTCCAAGAGCTCTGCTGTTAGGTACAATGCAGCCAAAGAAAAGGGCATAAATATAGTAATAATCATACTACTGTACTGTACCATTTCAGGGAGCTAATATGAAACAAAAATGGAATATGCAGAAAGTGCGTTACTGGAGATATTGCTTTCTTATGGAAATGTATTTTTTAATAAAATTGCATTTCTGATGCCATTTGTAGTGGTGTAATGTTAATGGCCTTACTCTCCTCTGGCATGAGATTTCCTGTAGTTGGTACCAAATCCCTATGGGATGAGATGTATGTGAGGTGCCAAAAAGGGGCTCAACCATCTTGAAATTGGTATTTGCATTTGTGGTTCAAAAGTATTTGCTGCTTTGTAGAGAAAAGAAGGTGTTACTAAAAAGTGCTGTTGAAAATAGCTGAAAAGGTGCTGCAGGCTAAGAGATGCTATGAAAGCTAAAGAAATTGGAAAAGTAGTTTAGAAGTTAAATCCTAGTGAAAAAAATCGCATGTACCTAGATACGGAGGATGGCCCAGCAGATGGGGAATGGCACGTGACAGGAGCACTGTGTCTCCTTCCCTAACCTCCCACCACCTCTGGGACTGTAAATCCAACCCATGGTCTGTGAAAGGCCCCTACACAGGTGTTGTTTGTGCATAGATGCAGCATCCCCCTGGCCAGCACAATGTCATACCTGTGAGAGAGAGAGAGGACTGCTCCATGCCTCAATGTGATCTCAGCAGCTGATCTGAAACACCACCTTCAGTTTAAACAAAACCTGTTTTTGCTATGTTTTTTTTAAACTAACAGTGACAGGCATCCCACACACTGGCAGGCATCCGCTCCTGCCTACCCAAAACTGCAAAGAATTGTAGTGAATTAGGGAATTTGTTGCCTGCCTGATTGCTTTTTCACACTTAAGCTATACATAGCAGTGTTAGCTTGGGGTCCTTTAAGGCTCCTTCATATCACTCAAATGCTTTTCTTTTCCACTATTCACAAGGGTGACCGTGTGACAGGGTTTGGTCTCTGCTGTTTTACAGCAAAATTTAAGGTACATTCACAAATGTGTTGCTGTTGAATCCTAATCCAAACGGGGAGAACAACAGCCCCTGGGCTTGGATCTCAATCCACTGGGCGCAGCGACTCAAGTGGGACTCCAGCCTCTCTCCTCTCCCTCTACTCTTTCCTCATCAATGTGTGATTAACTTAAGAATCTGAAATTGTACTTAAAAATTAACAACACTATAGTTCAAATATTTTAAGGATGTGCTTGGATCCAGATAGCTTACAAAAAATTTATTTGAGATGTTTGGCTAATTTAGATGGATTGTGCCGAACTGCAACAATCTCTGAATTGAACAGCTGGGTCTAACAAAGGGGTTTGTTTTGTTGTTTTATATTTTCCCCCACCAAAATTAAATAAATACATAAATCCTTCTTCTACCTCTGTAGTAAAAACCCTCTTTTTATGTTGTGTTTGCATGCTTGCACTTTCTATAATTCTACTTAGAAGATATAACTACATTTATTTTTAATATTTATTTATTTAGACATCTAAAATAAGACAAATCTTCTGTCCTTTTAAGTTTCTGATTATTGTTGAGATTCAGAAAGACATTTTTCAAGTGTATTATAGATGACATGCTCATCTCCTGTTCATATTTAAGATGTTATGCTCATCTTCCTACTGTACTTTAAATCACTACTTAAGAACACTATATTGAGAAAAAGATATTTCATTGCATGGAGAAACAATTCTTTCTTGAAATGAGAATTCCAATAGTCTACAGAGGAAAGTCCTATCAAGCAAAATGTTCTATGGATGAGTACCCAAAGAAAGGTACCCTGAAAATGTATTGTTCACATTTGAACACATTATCTAATTGCAATCTAATCTGAAGATATGAAAGTAATTCATTACATGGCCTGAAAATTACTGCATGAAGTAGGCATCATAACAGGCATTTACATGCTAAATGTAATAGCAGATTTAAAAAATCCCCAACTATTTAAATGAGTATAAATAAATGGCTAATTTAGTAAAATGTTTTCATGGAATTATAGCAGGTTCATTGCATATATAATTCTACAATTTTTAAATATGTCTTTTAAAAATAGATGGCTGTAACTAAAATAATTCATTAAAAGTAAGTAGACCCAAAATATATGGCTCTGATTTTTATCAGATTCATGCAAAAAAGCTTCTGAATGTTTTGCAAATTGAGTTAAATGTCTAGAAGCCAGTGTTGTACCTCTTATCTGACACAGAAAAGTCCATCTCCCTGCAAATAAATAAAACCACCCCTCCCTGCATTTATCCCAGTCTAGAAAAGCTTACCTTTACTTCTGGAATTTCATTCCATTTCTAATTCCAAAGTGAGCCAGATTGACAAACCCAGGGCAGACTTGGAATATTATGGATTTTTTTCCACCTTGGTTGATCAACCTCATACATTTTATTCAAATAATGTCTAAAAGCTCTAATTAGCAGTGGCTAGTGTGCCCCCGGAGATGCTTGCTATTGATTTTGCCTGCAGTAAACTAATCTAATTGCCCTCCTTGTGAGAGAGAGGGTGAGTATTAAACAACCAACTTACTCGCGTATCCGTGAGAGCCATCAGAGTAGCAGTGGGGGAGTGGGGTGACTCCATGGGGCACTGGAAAGAAGCCAGGCCATGGAGATGGGTAAAGACACTGAGCTTGTGGGCAGGCAAATCCTGCAGGTACAGTGCTGCTGTTGGAGAGAGCTTGGATGTCATCCCGCTCCCATATGAAGAGTCAAACTCAGAAGGGAGATGAGAGAGGCAGTGTGTTGATTACTGTGCCACGAGAGAAGAGGGGCCTTATCCATCAGCAGCTCACTGATTAAAATGCCGTTCAGGTCTTTGTCTGGGTCTCGGGGCTTTAGTGCCACCCCCAAAATGATAGTGTGCACATAACTGTAAGACAACATCTATTATTGTTTCCTTTGATGGCATTGTGTTTATGGAGGGTTTGATATCGTCTATAAAAACTACTTCTCCATTGAAACCTGGCTGTTAAAAAGCAAAAAGCAAACTCACAGCCTAAGTATTTTCTTTAATAAAATGTGAAGGCCCCTTAATTTTTTGGTACCTTATTTGTAAAAATATGTCAAAAGAGAAGTTCAAGCAGATTTATTTTTTATTCCAGTAGAACAAAAATGCTCTTTTATTTTTTGAAACTGCATTTCAGAAATGATTAGTCTGTAATGTGGGATTTTTCTGATATTTGAAATGAGATGTTGGTATGTGAGTTATACTGTGATGCATTGGATTTTTGTTGATAGCTTCACTTGGGTTGGAGTTCCTGGTTTTATTTAAGTCGCAGTAGGATACATTTATCTATTTATTATCCCTACAAAAATAATATTAATAAATTACCCTAAGTAGCTCAACAAGGGCTTTTCCTGTCAAATACTGCTGTTGTTGATTTTTCAGGGCAGTGTTCTATCACGTTTCTCTCAGTACCTATTCTTTTTCTTGCAGCTTTCTGCACTGAGTATGTGTTTTGGAAACAAGCCAGCCTGATCCTACAAATCCTGTTTTTCTGTGTGATTTGTTTTACAAGAGCACTCACATGAGATAGTGGTGCAGGGACGGGGAGTGGTCCTTTGTTTTTTTTAACTGGAAAACTCAATAAATGATTGGCAGATCCTGGCTCACTTTTTGTTGCGTGTCCTTGGATTGCCACACAGTTCAGTTGCCACAGTTACATCCAGCCAACACCACAAATACTTCAAGGTGCACCTCTTCCACACCTTTTCTATGTCTTCCAGCAAACTGCCTGGAAGAGGAAAAAGAGGGTTGGCTTTTTAGCATTACTGGTGACACAGTGTGATGTTCTTGCTGCATCATGACTGTCTCCCTTGAGTTGGCAGTTAGTCCTCATCTAAAGGGATTCTCCTGTCTTTAGTCATGTCCACAGAGCAGTTTTTCTTGGAGGCATCACTGTGGTTTTGGAGGTCTTCAATGTGGCAGGAAATTACTTTTCTGTTTGGCTTGTGGTAGGTTTGGGAAGGTGCCCCTGCCTTCTGTAGGCTTTGTTTTGGTGGGCAGTGCATCATTGCTGCAATGTCTGTCTAGAAGAGCTGGTGGTGTTAACGTGTTCATGATCACTACAACACTAGATGCAGCCCCAATTTGGACCAAGACAATGAGGTGGGAGATGCTAGGAAGGAGCTAAGGAAGGGCTTCATAGTGACAGCTTACATGGACCAAATCAATTGCTGTATTGGAGCACAGCAGAGGCAGGGTCTCAGGAAAAACTTAAGCCTAGAGACTTCTCATTTTAGGAGACCTTATAGAGCGCAGTGCACTGCAATGATTGCCTGCACAGTAGCTGGTGGAGAAGGGGCACCAGGAGGTAGGACTAAGGAGAATCTGAACCAGAAGTCTTTGAATTTCAAAATTAGATTGTTATGTTTATGTTATGCTATGTTATGTTATGTTATATGTTATGTTATGTTACGTTATGTTATATGTTATGTTATAGGAGTGAGCAGTGAGGTTTGGTGAAGGGAACTTTAACAGAATCAAATGAAACAGTTCTGGCAGCTGTCTCTAGTCAGGAGTGAAATATGGTGGTACCAGTGAAAGAGCCACAATGGTGCTTCAGGAGCAAGTCAGAAAAAATGAAAGCCCAAATGAGAGACACCTTCGTGAGCACGAAACCCAAAGGATGGCTTTTAGATGATGCTGAGACTGAAGAAGCATCAGGGTTTGGGATAGGGGCAGACTTTGTGGAGAAAAAAAGAGGAGTGAGTCAAAAGTTAGTTTGGAGGAAGCTGGAGCAGGAAGGGTTGAATGAAGAAAGCAAGTGAAAACTGATGGAAAGATGTGTGATAGAGAGGCAGGGCTGAGGATGCGGAAGTACAAAAGCAGCAAAAGACTATACGTATGAATCATCAGCCTAGAAAACGGTATGCAAACATCTGAGGGCAGGTGAGATTCACCAGATGGGGAGGATGAAACTAGATGAGCAAAAATCCTGGGAAGATAAACATGGTGGAAAGGGCAGCTTTTCAAAAGCCGGCATCGAGGCATTTAGCAGCTAGGAAGAGGAGAACTTGATTGCTATCTCCTGTTCTGAGCATAAGGAGGACTGCTAATGAGTAAAATATTTCGAAATGGAAGAAAATGTTGAAAGCAACAAAGTCAGTCATATTCTGAGCAAAGCCAGGGAGTCCTGCCAGAGAAACGGAGGAGCCAATGCAGCGCGTTGTCTCCTTGGTTATTCTTCTCTCTCCTTGGCATAATGCTTGCTGTTTGTGAAGGCTCCTTCCAGACTGCTCTCATGCAAAGAGAGCGGGGGTTGAGGCCTTCCTCTTGGATGTAATACCTGGACAAGCTGGAAAACTATGCAAACCCTTCTGTGGAAGCTGGAATGGGCTGACGGTCGGCTGCAGCACTGTGGAGTTGCTTAAGGCCTCTGGTGGGAATTTTCCCTCTTTCCAGGGTATATTAATAGCACAAACCTCCTTAGCTCTTTAGGGATCTCTGGAAATAGCTGGGTAGTCAGTGTATGTACTGACAGCATGTATGCCAACTGAGTAGTGGTTCAGCGCGTTAGGCGTGTTTATTATTCAGCTTCCACCCTGTGATGTTGTGCCAGAAGAACAGAAAGAACTGCTGAAGCTGGAGAGGGGAGGGAAGAGAGAGGGAGACTGAGGTGGACAGGATGAAATGAGAGAGCACAAGGTACAGGGGGAACAGGTAGGTTTGGATAGAAAAGAAAGTCTGGAGAACCTTCAGTGCAAGAAACATAAAAGGTCCAGCAAGTGGGAATATAAATGAAAAGTATAAATTTATTATTATCACTATGGGATAAATATGCAATAGCACTGCAAAGAAAGCTGAATGTAATTGTTCCTTGGTGTGGGTGGCTATATTTCCCATCCCCTTGTCATTGCTTGAATACAGTTCTTCTGAGTGATGAGGTGACCTCAGCTGATGAAGATAAATTCAAAACCTGTGGTATTGTTAGAGCCTGTTCTGGAGGTGCGTTTATTGTTTTGCTTTTGAAAATTAGCATAGTTGCTTTTAAACAATGGGAGTGGAATTTAACTATACAATGCTGCTTTAAATAAACTACAACTTTGTGCAGCAGATAGCTGCAAAATAACAGTCCAGGCAAGGAAAATGATGTATGAGAGGAGAGGATAGCAAGGAGAGGGTGAAATTCTGAAAAGAAGGCTTTGTGCTTCTTTCCCTAAGCTAATAAATGTTTCGCTGGTAACCATATTGCTTCTCTGTGTGGTCTGGTATGCCATTTGTTTTCTCTTCACAAGCCATGCTGCAGGGAGTGCAAATTGAGCAGTGAAGTCAGTTCTGAATGGTGTAAGAAATGCATCTTGGCATGCCTCAGATATTTTCAAGTGCGTTCATGTGTACCCTCTCTAGGCTATAAATTCTCTGGGGCATGAATTGGGGCTTTTTCCCTGTTTGGGCTGTTTTGACTGATGTACTGCCCATAAATAAAGATCCAGTGATTCCCAGTTGTGCAGAGGAAAAGCAGGACACCTGGCATTTGGCAGTGAGCACCTTAATGTCTTGCCAGAACAGGCTGCAGCAGTTTTGGCCAGATTAGTGAGCACTTCCTTCCTCCTTCCCTGAAGTAAAACCTAACTCTTCTAATTTTGATCACATTACTGTGGGCAGCAGCAGTCTGAGTCCTGCAATTCTTCATACTGATACCTTCATTCTTCTCTTTGGCCCCCTCAACTCTCACATTCCCTCTAGGTAAAATATCCCTGTATCACTGCAAAGATTTACCTTCTGAAATCTGCTGCTGTTCCCATCTCCTTCCATGATTTATTTACTTCACATCAAATTCAAGCGTCCTTTCTACTTGTTCTTTATTTCACTACCCTTTCTTAATTTGTTGCACTTATCTACCTTAGTTTCTTAGAAAATAATGTCACTGCTATACATCTGTCTAAATTTTGAACCCAGTTAATGATTTCTGCCAAATTTGACAGAGCAGTGGGTGTCTCCAAGATCAGATGCTACTATGGGTGTTGTGTAAATAGGTGTTTGACTGAAGGAGAGAGATTGTGTTACTGATGTTATGGAAGGAAAAGGGAATGAGTTGTGCACCAGAGAATCTCTCATGTGACAGCTCCTGCACCCCAGGTTTCCTCAGTTCTGGCACTTGGTCATCAGCTTTTTCTTCTTCTGAGGTCTGACACTCCCTGGCCACCTGCATCTTGCCTTCCCAAACTCCCAGGCAAAGAGTCTCAATGTGCCATTCTGTCACTTTCCTTAGTAGAAGATGGCTTTCCTGGGTTGATTTGCTCCATGTTCCCCCAGACTGTTCACTGTTACTGGGGTTCTGTACAGGTGGCAGGTGAAGGGAGGATGCAGTGTACATTTTGCTATCCCCTGCCAGCTTCTCCACCTCTTCTTTCAGGTTTCTTACTTCCCTGGCTTGCTCCTTTGTTTCTGTGCTTTATGTACAGGTACGTAGCAATTTGAATGCAGTGATGCATATTTTAAACAGATTATGTCCCTTAGTGTGGATCCAGCAATACTAAAACATGTTCAGCTGTAATAGGTCTCCTAGGCCAGGCTACAACAGGAGGGCTTTGGCAGCACAGCTGGACCCGTCTGCAGGCTTCACTTATTGTTTGTTCCTGCCCAAAATTTCCAGCATTATCCAGCTATCTATCTGTTTGCATATTTAGTGGCATATTTGCCAAGTTATCTGCATCTGTTTTGCTGTAGGGCCATCTTGGTAAAAAATCATAGCCCAAAATAAGTAGTTTTACTACAGCAAATGCTGTCCTCTTGACCAGGGATGCTGCATCCATTTGGGAAAAGCACTCATATATTGTGGGAAGAAGACTGTTCTCTTGTCTCATATAAACATGACTAATGTCCCTGTGCCCCAGACAAGCGGATCAACTTCTGGCCAACCCTGGCGAACCCCCCCTCTCTCCAGGTCTCCTGGAAAATTAGTCCTGAAAGAAAGCTCTAGTATATTGACCTGACTCATGTGCCTCGCTGCCTTGTGCACATTTATTCATTTCAGTAATAGACACAAAAAAGGAAAAACACTTAGATAGCTACTGTGAAAATGAGTGTATTAAGCCCCTCAATTGAAAGGAACATATGGAGAAGAGAGATGAAACAGATCCCCCTCCAAAAGGCCATTATTTGGCTACACCTCTGAAGGAAATAGTGTGCCAGCTGCTGCTATAGCCCTGGAGGAAAAAACATTTTGCAGCAAGGTGGTGTCACAGGGGAAGACTAATGGAGTCCCTTAATAAACATGGACTTGTCCGTAGCAAGGAGAGGAGGAACGGAGCGCTGGATTGAAATTAAATCACTGCAGTGTGAGGGGCTTGTGATCTTGCTCTTTGCTTGACTCCTTATTCCCACAGCCATAGGAGCTCGGAGAGCTGTATGGTGGGTACTCGTTGTTCCGCACAGGAGCAGTCCTCAGCACTTACCCACGCTTACAGAAAGCTCCCAGTGCCTCTGGAAGCCCAGCAAGGTCCTTACCCCAGCTTTAGGAATAGCTGAAGAGAATTGCTCGAGGTGATACAAAGCACAGCCGAGTTGCACGGCAGCTGTGGCGATACGCGGCACCCGGCTCAGAGCGGTGCCACTGAAGGCGGTAGCAGGGCTCCGGGAAGCAGCCCAGCCAAACCCGAGCGCTCAGGTGGGCTGCTCACCAACGTGGCCACACTACTTCCAGTCCTGGGCTCTTGCTTGGGCTTTTCTGCATTGTTTCACAAGGGGAGATACACCCTGGGACCTGGCAACAACCGGCAAAGCCTCTCCCCAGCCCCTGGGCGGCAGCTGCCTGGCAAGAGGATGGTGTCATTACCCGTTTGTACGGCCCCAGCACCACGGACACTGTCAGTGCCACTGGGTGTGCAAGAAATGGGGACATAACGCCATCATTTTCTCCTCTTTTCGAGCAAGGTCGCTATTTCATGGGATCTTCAAGAGAAAGAGATTAGATGGACTGAAACTCAGCAGGGCAAGACGGGGGAATCCTTCTGGTGATGAGAGAGGCATCAGCACATTCCCATCCCCACTGGGATAAGGTTATGTTCCGATGCTGTTGTAATAAGGTGTCAGACTGGCTGATAATATCCACTGCCATATGATTTTGTAAAGCTTTGGCTTGGGAAGAAAGACTTGTTTTTCTTCAGCAAATCCATAGAGAATAAACTCAGAAAATTCCTTTAAAACTATAAACTCTCTAATGTAAAAGTGAGTTCAGGAGGAGTAAAGAAGAGCTGTGGTATAACAATGAAAAGTGAAATTCAACTTTTAAAGTGTTCTCTTCAAATGTAATTTAACAGAATATATGCTTGTTTCTTCCAAAATGTCAAAGGCTTATATTTATGAGACAGAGTGCTGCAGATAATTCTCTAGAGGATAAGTTAAAAAAAAAGAAAAAAACGTTTAAAAATCACAATAATTTTATGAATACTTCTATTAAAGACATTAGCAAATGCAACACAACCCCCAAAGCAAACAGCCAAATACTGTAGCATATGTTTGTGTATCTGTGAAAGGGTCAGTATTTTTCAGTTGCTATTAACTATTTCAAATACTAAATGGCAGCATTTCAATTCTCTTATATTCCTTTTCTCCTTCATTCTTCAGTGAGTGCTACTGGCGTCTCTGTCTCTGACAGGAATGGAAATGCTCTTGGTGAAAAAAGGAACCAAAACCGACTCAACCAAAATATCTAGTGAAAAGTACAATAAGAGTATGCTGAGCACTAGATAAAATCGGCCAGAATTTACCTATCAAAGGCAGTTTCAAGTCAATACAAAGCTGTGCTAGCTTACAAAACAAAACAAAACAAAACAAAACAACAAAAAAAGAAAAATAGAAATAGAATGAAGCAGAGCTAAGGGCAAGAGAGGCTGCAGAAATTGTACTTCCACTGCCTAAATTAATGGGTGGAGAGTGAAAGGATGTCCTTTCTTTTCCTTTTTTTTTTACCCAGCAAGGCAGAGTTGCTTTAAGATGATTTGTCAGGTGACAGTCTTGAAGGGAGTCTGATAAGTTTATAAGTTATTTTCCTTGCTTGTAAACTCCATTAATATCTTTCTCACCCGGAGGCAAGTGGAGTGAAATTGTGCAGTTATTTGGTGTTATTCAGCTATGAAGGGTCTGTAAGTGTCTTATTAGGCCAACCTACTTTTAGAAAAGTTTCTTTTAATAGAAGAGAATTTTTTCTGCATAAATTGTCTATGTCTTTATTGGATGCACTCTACTATAATGCATAAAGCTAGATAAGTCCCACCCCAACACACACAGAGCAATTATTGCTGTAAATCTGAAACTATCTGAATTTGCCTGGTGTGAATGTGTCAGCTGAAGCCAGCTCCTCTCTAATCAGTCTGCAGTGTGGATTTAGGTGCATCCAAGACAAACTGTAAGGCTGCAGAGCTCCTGGGATTAAAACTGCGGACATTTCACATTCATGAAGCATTTAATGTGCTTCGATTTTTGTCACTTGGGACATAATGCACAAACTAAAGTCAGGGTGACCCCATGGGCCAAGTTCCTATGGAGCCATTACAATGTATTTATTCTGTAATCCTCAAAACTGAGGGGGATTTATACAATAGACTAAAGGCTTCAAAGGAGTCATCAGTTCAGCCTTCTGGGTGGAAAAGTCCACTTTTTAACCCTTACAGTGCTGGCTCCTTGCTGGGTGCATCCACCTAAACAGGGAAAGAAGCCCTTGGTGGGGAGGACACACAGGGTTTGGTGTCCAGGGGGGAGATACTGAAACTCTGATTGGACCTGAGAGAAAATTGGGGGTGAGGATGTGTCTTCTTCGGATCCATCCACACCTGAGCCATTTACACTTCTGTTCCCACTGTTCAGCATAGCTCTGTAGAAATCAGTTGAGACAGATATCATCATACAGAAGTCTAAATACATTCTCAAAATCCTGCAAGGCCAGAGGTACCACTTATCTCTAAGTTTGCATGGTGCACAGGCACTCATGTTTATAGCTTTTCATAAAATCTTTATGAAATGGCATTGGAGTTTGTCTATTTTTTTTTTTAATAAAGAGGACCAGCAAGGTCAAGGCAATGCAGGAAATTTCTGCAGCTCCAGTTGATATATACATTTTGCTTGAGTAAGATTTCCAGCATTTCTTTCACTTGCTTCCTAGGTAGATTTAATAATTACAAGAGGCAAGTTGGTACCTGAGAAGCTGCTATCCTTTATTAATCTGCTTAGCAGGTGCAGCACTGATGTAACTTTGAGAAAACATACAATGCAATTCTAATTATAAACTTCTGTGTCTTCCCAAAAGGTGCTTCTCCTCAGATGGGCTTGCTTCACATCATCCTTGGTCCTTTAAGGAATACTCCGTGCATGAGGCACACCAGATGCAAGCAGGCATATCAGAATGTGGAGATCTTCCTCCTAAGTACTGTTCTGTGACCAGAACCTGCACCCTTGCCTCACTGATACTGCTGCAGAAGTGCTAGCTGTTGCTGAGGTAAAAAAACTCCTTTTGAAAGGTTAGATTCTTCAAGTTTTGTGGTGGCTGAAATAGATGATGTGTTAACTATCATGTGACCCAAATGAAATGGAAGGATATGATAGCAGCCATATGTATACTAGGAATACAAGTTCCAGGACTGTCAATCCACTCATACAGTAAAATCTTGCAAAATACGTTATTTTAAGAAAAGGTAAAGCAAAGGGAAATTGAAAAGTTGAGATGTTGTTTAACTTCTGGGTCATCAGTCTTTCCACTCATAACTGAGGAATCATTTTCTGTGTGGACTCTCCTTTCAGAACAGACCGTGTCTGCTCAATTCTGCAGGTTCTCATAACTATAAAAAGAACTGAAGGCCTCACAGATGTGGTGTGAAATGATCATGTATGAAAGGGTTAGCCAAGACAGCCAAGAGAAGGTTGCCTGTGTTACTAGTGACACTGGTCAGGCCCACGCTTTGGATCAGTCCTAGGGCCTTCATGGTAGTGATACCCAAGCAGCTGGAATAGTTGTTGCTCAAGTTCTAATGTGCTTTGAAACCATGTTACATAAAGGACTTCTGGTATGAAATGACCCATTTGATTTTTAACTTAAATTCTGAGATTCAAGTGTCCCATCATGGAAACCATGCAGCTGCATCTTACTAGTTTGGCTGCGGTGATCTGGTAGTTAGATCCTTGGTGCTTCTGCCCCAGTGCTGGGGGTTTGCAGAAATACTGCTGCCTGTGACAGGAGCATTGCCCTGTGGCTATCACCAGGGGTGGGGTTTTGGTGTGAAGATACACTTAAAGCACAAACGCTCCAGAAAGATACTGCACTGGGGTGCTGTTTTCCATCTGATTCTGTTCAGTTTTTAGCATAATAGTTATGGCTTGATTATATATTACAGTTTTAGGCTACTCGCAGTCAGCTGTAACCTCAGCATAGGACTGTGTTTATACTGACAATCAAGCCAGCACACCGGATGGGGAATTTTATTACTTTACTATAACTTTCGGTAATGGACCAACACCCAATATCATTGTCTGAGATGCATGTCTAAGGAAATGCGACAACTTCTTTCACTGCTCCTCCTCTCCTCATTAAAGACTGAGAAGCTTCAAGGGTTTGGCAGCTGAGATATTTGTAAATACCTAATTAATGAATTATGAGGAAAGCTTTTTTACCAAAGTGCACCTCCCTCTACCAGCAGACACATGTAATCTACAGAAGCAGTGGCTATAAAGTCTTGTCAAGTACTTTTTTTAATCGCTGTTATGATAGTGCCTTAAAGCTTCATCTGAGACTGGAGCCCGGCTGAGTCTGGTGCAGGCATGAAATAAAAAATTGTATTTGTCTCAGGAAATGTACAACCCAAAAGGCTAACTAAGGAAAGTACTGCCAGGAAAAAACAAACCCCTCAATTTCCAGGGGGAAGCTGAAGTATAGATCTGGTACAAACCCACACAGGAAATCTTGTACAGGGAGAGTTATCACATTTTACTGCGCTATTTCAGGATTACTCCTAATGTAAGAAGAAAGAAATAATGATGGGTCTCAAGTTTATGAAATTTGGCTGTAGAGATATCTCTAGGTAGTCCAAGAGATATAATTAGGGTCGGGTTTCTGCCATCTTTTGGCAAAAGAAGAAATGGCTCCATATGACACAGGAGATATATCATAGTCACGTTTGACACTTGTAAGTGGTAAATGTGTAAAATCCCCAGTGATGACTGGGGAGAAAATGGTCTGTATGTTAGAGCACCTCTCTGAAGCTGGCAGACTGGGGAGCCAAAGGTTGTGTTTCCCACCTGAGCTGGGGACTGACCGTCATGTTCGGCATTCCCGTCTGTGTGCTCTCCTGGGAGCTGCCTGGCTACATGTCATTTGCTGTGTCCGCCAGCTACATCTCAGATCCAAATGCAAAATCCACTACTCAGGGACATTATGTGGATTTGTGACACTACCCATGGGACTTCGGATCCATAAACCAATGAATGGATTACAATGAGGCATAAATATAGTATTTTCATGGATGACATATAATCCTACTCAATTATTGTTCCTGTTATGTAAAGGGAAACTGTACCCATTTTTCTCATCCCTATGCACCAAAATTTCAAAAGAAAAGAAATGCCTGATGCAAAAGATTCCATCTCGTAGCTCCCTGCCTTTTATCTACTAACAATTTTAAAGCTTATGTTTCCCATTATTAGGTGATTCCAATAATTAGTTCTTTGCATCTCTACAAGATTTTTATATGGGAAATTCACTTGACAGAAGCATTTAGAGTTTCTGGACTGAGCAGACTGGTATGTTAGTCTCTGAATGGTGAAATGCATGTCACATCGTGTACTCTCATTTATGTCTGGATTGCTGTGCCTGGAAACAGCTTTGCCTTCTGTTTTGCTCCTACGAACTCTTTCTGGTTTTGAGAAACTGCTGCTACTGCCCTTTGCTTGAAATGACTTGGATGTCATAGTTGTTTCAGGATCCAGCAAGATGTGAAATATCTCGTGCATAAAGACTTAATCCTTTCTATCAGTACGAAGCAGTTTTATGGGCATGGATGCTTCACAATAGGGGGGACAAAAAGGAAAACTGAGCTTGTGTTTTGTTTCCTTTTAAGACTGAAGTGCCATCTTTTATTGTCAATCTGTCCTCTTTTTTTTTTTTTCCCCCCCAAAGCTGCCCAGGCAGTAAAAATCCTTTTGATATATAAAGTTAACATTATAATGCCTCAAAATAATGTTTTATTAGAGAATGGATATGTGCGATGTTTGTCCATCAGGCATTTCTAATGCAGTATGTTAAAGCTTTCTTCATACTGCTAGAGGTGCTGAAAGGGTGCTGTAGACAAAACCCATCTCTTGTAGCAAGAACTGTGATAGCTCCCCAGCACCATATCCTGCACGTGTTTTACAATTCAGAAGCAGCTGTCCTGTAACATTCAGCTGATTGTTTGTAATAGGCAGTGGCTTTTTCAGAATTCTTCCTTGCATTTGAAAGAAATCTTTCTGGTTATGCATGGAACTGTGGGTGTCTCAAGACAAATACAAGTATGTTGCCCATAGTCAATCCCACACAGGGATTTAATCAGTGCCCTTTCCTTCTGGTTAGAAAAGTTTTAGGGCACCTATAGTATGCTCTGAAACTACAGCCAGTTTCCTTAGAGGAGCAAATGAAGCATTTACATTTTCCTGTGTGGGCTGAGCTTTTTAGCTGAATGTTACCCGCTGCTGTTTTTTCCCGTCTCACCTCTGTATACCCTCAGCACAGCCACAGAATATGCTTTTGAAAGGGCAGGGTCAGACATGCACTGCTGTATTTATAACACAGGGATTGCTGCAGTTCTCAGCACAAGTGCTTTAATCATCCTTTCATCTAAAGGAGAAGCATCTGGTCCTAAATGTGCTCTTTTTTGCCCCTTCTGCTACAGTGCTACACGGATGGTTGATTAAACCACCCCTCCTTTTTCCTGGCAGCAGGATTGGGATGGCTTGCTACCTTTGTTTCCACTTGGGGCCTCTAAATGGGGCTCTATAAAGGGAATAATAATAAGATCCAAGGCCTCTGTTGGACCCTCTCCCCAAATTTAATCTGCGCCCAGGCCCCACTAGCCAAGCTGCTCTTATGTACATTGCTAGGTCTTAAAAAAACTAAAATAAAGAAGCATGTGAATGAGATGATGCTGGAAAAGCCAGAGGGGAAGCCAAATGCTAGGTGCGCTTGTCTTACAACACCCAGAATGGTTTAAGATGAAAGACCCAACTGCAAAAAGAACTTCTTTAAACTGTGGTTTAGCCTAAATTTACATAGATACAGACATTTGCTATTTCCTTTACACAGATACACACATTTGCTATTTGCATTACACAGATACAGACATTTGCTATTTGATATTGCAAGTAGATCTATGCCAAGTAAGATCTTCCCTTTCCTCTTCCTCCTCAAAAAAGTTTCAAAATCATTTCATTGCAGCTTTAGCATTTGGAAATTTAAAATTAAATGAAGTTGCATTCAGAAATGAAGTATCATTGCAGTATTAGAAATACTGAAACATATGAATGTTGACACAGGATATTATTATCTTTACCTGTAAATTGTGGTCAAAGCAATTCAGGAGAAATGAGATTAAACCATGAAGTAACCCAGGCAATCTTTCTGTTGGTTTGGCTGTGGCCTTAGTGCTCTGCTTTTCATAGAATCATAGAATGTCAAGGGTTTAGAATGGACCTTAAAGATCATTTAGTCCCAAATCCCACTGCCATGGGCAAGGACACCCCTCACTAGATCAGGATGCTCAAAGCCTTATCCAGCTTGTCTTTCAACACTGCCTGGGTTGGAGCATCCACAACCTCCCTGGGCAACCTGTTCCAGGGTCTCACCACCCTCACAGTAAAATATTCTTCCTGATATCTAACCTAAATTTCCCCTCTTTCAATTTGTACCCATTACTCCTTGTCCTATCATCACTATGCTGTTCACCTCATGTATGTAAGGTAATGGGTCCCTTCCTTTATGGGTTGATACTTGCCTAGGTTCACTCTCTCATACACAAAACCTGCCAGCACTTCTGGACTTCCTTGTTTATATTAGGTTCAAAGCAGCAAAACAACACACAGATGCCATCTTTTCATCAAACGATCCCTAAAGAGGTATTTTTCAAACATTCTGAGTGCGCTGAATGTTTCCTCAGTTTTCCAGTGAAGGTGCAAAGTGTTGTACAGAGAATTTTAGGCTGGTGGGAGTGAGTTTGTTCAGAGGCTCCACATGGAGCCCCAAAGATTTGCAGGTGGTTTATCACTCCCCAAAGGTCTGAAGTTGAAGTGAAGGAGGGAGAATTGGTCCTAACAGCAACACAGCTGTAGGTAACGTGGTCCCCTTTTAGGAACAGCAGCGCTTACTTTTTGGGCTGGTGCCAAGTCCGGGAGAGCTATTCACTTCCATGATTTGCACTTGGCTCAAGTTGCATTTGTCTGAGCAGCAATAGGAAGCTGCTCTTCACCTTGAAAGGCCAGCAGCCCTCCCAGCCCCCATCTGATGCCACAGAGACTGAGGAGGAAGGGAGATCTGAAAGCCTTGTACGTTGGCTAATGAAACATATATGAGGTTGGGGCTGGTGGCATGCCAAAAGAGGCTTTCAGCCAAGGGAAAGCATTGACCAGACCTCTCTGACCACAATACACCCATCTCCCTTCCCTAAAATCCACTTAGGGCTTCCTAGGCTCTGTCCTGGCAACTGCAGGGTATCTCAGTACCCTTCTCACTGCAGATCCCCCGTCATTCCATGCGAATGACCTCGAGTGGCATCCTGCTCTCTTGTCTGCCCCAGCCATAGGTGACCAGATGGCCTTTTGAGAAAATTCTGCCTCCTTTGCTGGCAAGGCTCCTGGAAGCCATCCTGCTGCTGGTAGCAATGCTCCCAGAGGGCAAGGTCAACCTGTACCATGTACCTGCCGACCCTCCTCTGCCTGTGGCTCCACATGGAGTTGTACCTGCCCTGGGCTAGAAGAGACTATACCCTTGATGGTCTGATGTGCTAAAGGCATGACCCACACCGGAAAATTCTGCAGCTTTGCTCTGTGAAAAAAACCCCAAACATAGACATATTATGCCAGAATAAATATTCTTTTGCTAGCACAGCTAACTTGGCTCCAGAAATCTCTGAAAGATGGAAAACCAACATGAGAAGGACTTTTTGGTGCTATAAACTGCATTCACAAGACTTTAATTTTAAGCCCAGCCTTTCTTACCCAATACAGACATAGCAAGCTGTGCTCAAGAGGGCTTCATTTAGGATGGTTCCCTCTTAATTTTCTCTAATTTATAACCAAGCCAAATGAGGCCTGAAGAAGTGTCACAGAATTAAAAAAAAAGGCACAGGGATGAGTAATTTGGTAACTCATTCACAACATGTTTCTAGATCTGGAAGACGATTCTTATGTTTGCCAGCACAAGTTAAGAGGATGCTTTCGTGCCGTTTTTGTGAACGTTGTACATGTTGCATTCCTCCTCGTGTGGGGAACAAAACCAGAACAGGATGCAAACTGCTTCAGATTTCTCCCACTGCTGACCTTGCTGCCACTTGTGCCAAAATGAAGACAACAAATCCTTGGAAATCACCATGTGTGTGTTACAATTTTTAATTGAAACTTTTTAGCTGAGCTGAAAGGTGGGGGTGGTGGGAGGGAGAGGGGAAAAAACAAAGCAACACACTTCCCTCTGCTCCCAATGAAAAGAAACTAGAGCTATTAGATTCACTTCAATTGCCTCACCTGACCTGAAATGAACTCCCTCCCTCAGGCCTGTAAGAAAATTCAATTAAAAGGTCCATCTGTGAGGCAGCAGCTGAAGGGGAATTACTGTAGGGAGGTCCACATTTTCATAAAAAAAGAAGCCCCCTTCTCTCCCTCCCCTCCTTCCTCCTCTCCTTCCTCCTCTATCCCTGATTAGGCCCGTTCCTAACCACTAAACCACAAGTCCCCCCAATTAACCAGATCTGACCAAATACCCTTTATATGCTCCATTCAGATGTAGAAACACTATAGATTTCGTACACTCCTTAAACATCATGGGGTGGGAGAGGGGGGAAGGAGCAGAGGACAGAGGTTGGAAATCGGAACGTCCTGCCCCAATTAAGCTGGCTGATGCAATGGATTAAAGGCCACTAATATGCAAAAGACTGGGCGGGCAGTGAAAATAATCACCGTAAGGCAACAGCAGTGTGCAGCAGCTTAAAAAACGCAGAGGTGACAGGGAGAAAAAGCTGGCTCCAAGGACCTGTCTGAAAAATCTTACCAGGTTGCTTGCAGCACCCTGCCCTGGCTGTGCTCTTATGGCCAGAAATTTGTCCTAGACGCTTGGCCAGGATCCGATATGTTTGGGGTGTGGTGTCTGGTGTGTTACTCCTATGGAGGTATGACAGAGAGCCTGGGAGGGATTGGGACATCGTGCGTGGGTGAGCCACATGTGGTACGTGGCTGCCATGGAGGGTGAGCCCCAGCTCTGGCCCTGCACGCTGAGGGGCACCTGGGGCTGTGCCTTGTGTTGCCTCCCACCTCTGGGGCTGCTTCCATCCAAGGGGAGGCTGATGAAGAATCAGGAACTGGCTTGCCTTTTATTTTCTTAATAACACTTTTTCAGGTGCATTATGCTGGGGGGTGTAACAAATAACCAAGTGGTTCCTTGAGCTCCTGCGTGTTTTACTTTGTGCTAGCAGAAAACCTGACTTAACCGTGCCTGAGAATACATGCACTCCCTATGCACTGACTTCATTTGTGCTTGCACAGTGTGTAATCAATCACTTTAAAATATCTAGCTCCCAGTGCTTGCTTCCCTGGCATGGTGTATATTGTGCTGAGTTACATCAGTTCGGGAGGATTCGTTCGAATATCGACACTGTGCTCCCATCAGGTAGGGCTCTTGGAGCAGAGCACAATTGAAATCTTCACGCTACCCTGCTAATATATACATATATATATATTGCCATTTGCTTAGAAACAGAAACTGAAAAAATCCTTCTAATGTAGTTTGGGATAATAAGGGGGAAAACATATCAACAATTCACGACACGAAATAGGTGTTAAGCATGCTATTAGGTTTTCTTTTTTCATTAGGCTTAAGATTTAGTATCGAGAGCCTGTGCATTTGTTTTCCAGATATTTGGCATGGAAGATATTTTGGACTGCATGGAACAGTTTGGCAAATTGGTCCTTTGGTGTCTTTATTGGCTTGTTTTCACTTTTTCATTAAATATGTAAAACAAACCTTGTTTTACTGCAATATCAACTGAAGCTCTATTAAAAATATTATAGACAGTTCAGACAATAAAAGGCCTTGTAAATCAACCAGAGATTGGTTATCTGCTCAACAAGATCATTAACTGTGCACAGGGGGAGACAGCTGAGGCAGGGCCACTGGAGAGAAGACGCTAAAAATTAATTTTACAAGGAAAGTTAGCCCTGCCAAGTTTGATTTGTTTTAGGGACACTCCCTTACTCTTTATTATTCATCTTTCAAGGCAGCCTTTGAAATCAAACAGGCTTGTGATGAAGGGGTTGTGGGGTTTTTTTGCAATGCGTATTTCAGTGAGATACCCAAAATCTCACTCATACAAATTGTCAGAGCTTGACAGACTTGGAACCTTATAATGTTAAATCAAGCCCTAGTGGAGGTGCGTTGGGGAGTGTGAAATAGTGTCACTGGCTGCTCCTATGCTGAATGCTTTGCACTGGAAATGTTGAATGTTGTCTTCCATAACATGCTTATAATTAATATTGTGCATGGCACCCTCTATGCAGCTGCTCTGTATGTGTGCGGTGTATGGGGTTTTTTGCAAAGCTTTCCAGCTGCTTTCAAGCTGTTCCTTTGAATCTGCCACAATATTCATGCCCTCCTCCCCCACCAGGCTGAAGGACACTTGGAGATTTGTTTCTTGTTGGCTATTTAAAGCCCAGGTATCTCTCATGATTAATGGAGAGCCAGAACTGAATAGAGGTTGGGTGAAGAGAGAGGGGGAGCAGTCGGCTTTCAGCGGACCAGGTCTTGAATAAGGGTCTCTCCAGAGAAAGGAGGGTCTTCATGCATTATCACTCTTTGCCTACAGGAAACCCTTGCCTGTTCCGGAAACTTTGGCCAAAACATTAATAGCTCTCTGTCTCTCTTTTCGCCACAGATGAAGGAGATGGAAGGGATGACCAGAAAGGATGACAGAAAGATCTCTCAGAACTGACATGAGAATCATTTGCTGAGCACAGTAAGGGGATTTAGGCTCTTGAGAGGGAAAAAAAAGTCACTAAAAAATAAGAGCAGATACAGGCAGCCTACAAGGTTTAAAATGGGCAGTTGAATGACCTGTGTCACCTTTCTTGTGACCTCCTCTTTGCTTTTGTTTTTTTTAAAAGCCATGCATCTGTGTGTATAATCATCTCATAACTTAGAGAAGTATTCTTGCTTTACCAATGATAAATTTGGGATGCATTCTTAATGTCAGGAATTAATGGAATATCCTTCAGCTACATGAGACGAGATCTTGAGAAACTGAGTGATAGAATGTAATGGCATGGGCAATCACTTAGGGGCTAATAAGAATTTATGTTAAAATGGGAATCCATCAATTGTAAATGACAGAGAAGGAGAAAGACAAGACTGGCCTATTAGTCAATCACAGAATGTCTGTGAACCTCTGTAGTGATGTGGCCAGGATAAAAAATAGAACAGGCAAAACGTGCAAAGGTGTATCTGACAGATGATGTTCAGCAAAGAGGAGGAAAAGGGCAGTATTGTTCCACTGGGCTCCCACTTAAGAAGGCTTTGTCTGGTTCTGGCCATCTCCACTGGTAAAAGCTGAACTCAGACTATAGCAGAAATAGGCTTCTTGAGCAATTTGGAAAATGGGAAGTTTACATCCCAGGAGGAGAGTAGAAGAGCTGGGCTTATTCAATCTAGGAAAAGATAATTTTGTGCTACTTTTCGTCTCTAAAGATACAGGGCTCAGCAGCAGGACTAAGAGTTAGAGGACAGTGCTGGCATGAGGATACATGGATGTTAACTAGACGCAGACAGAAGTTCACAAAGGCTTCCCAACCATTCTGGAAAGAGGCTCCAGAGTAGTTGTCCTGTAGGAGTCGGGCGGGGCAAATGGCCTCTTTGACTTTCTTATGGCACTGAATTGCTTAACCAAAGGTGGTTAATTATGTGAGGCGGTCACTTTGAGGTATCAGTGAACTGAAACACGTGGTGTTGAATGTTGCTTTCGGGATCAGTTTTTCTGTGTAGGGTGCCAATAATTCATGTTAAGTACTCTCAGATGTGCATGTGCACACATAGAGCAGCCTCCTTTTTCTCGTCATTGCCTCTTCTGTTCTGCTGTGCTCAAGGAGCCGCTGTTTCTCTGCTCTTGACATCCTCCATCTTTAAGCATCAGAGGCCCACCCTCCCTGCATGCTTCTAGGGTTATTTTCCTGCTGCCATTGCAGCCCAAGAGCAGGCTGCTTGGCCCAGAATGCTGGCTTATATCACATTTTCATTAACTTTTCTCCTCAACAAAGGCCTTTAGAAGATACCATCTTGGGGTTTGGGGCAGAAGGAACCCCAGATAATAACCTGCAGAGTCTCCTGGCCTTTTCTTTTGTCAGTATTTCACACTGAAGCCCTCTTGCCTCTTCTCAGAACACCATAAACCCTGCAAAGTAATTGGGCTTAGGTGGCTGGTGTTAGGCAGCACCCTGAGGAGCCAAAAGCTTGTGTCATTACCACCTATTTTGTTCCTCTGTTGTATTTAACCATATGCTTATTTGCTAAGCAGAGATCTATGTCTTGATTACATGGATGGAGAGTGCCAGCTATAACCTGAGCCCTATCTGCTAAGGGCCCCGCCAGGCACTACTGCAGCATGAATTATAAATGCTCTTTCCAAAGGACAGTGTCGCTTCCCTTTACAACAGTTGCGAGGGCAAAGCAGTTTAGGCAGTGAGGCCAGCTCATGTTTTCTGCACATTGGCCCTTTCAGGAGGTGGCAGCCATTTTGGAAAATGAGCATTTTCCATTCTCATGGTAGGGTAAAATAGCAAGGATACATAAAAACGAATGCAAAGACACAAATACCTTGCAATGTATAATCACATAATGAGAGCTGGCAATGCTGTGGAAGAGATTACCTAAGAGAAAATGATTGATATTTGAATAGGGAAAGTTAATGCTATTTCATTAGGAAAATAAACTTTCCCCTTTTCATTTCATAAAGGTGCTCTGATGATCAGCAGATAATTTAAAGGTAGTTTTTAAGTGTGTTTTTTTAATTGGGAAGGTTATGCTTCAAGCCTACCAAAGTTCTTACGCGTCTGCTTTTGAATACCCTTCCTGAGAATTCAAGGGATCTGAGTTCAGGTGAGACATGGCTTGGTACAAGGTTTGGCTTAGCTGAACCCAAAGGTGAAGTATTAGAAATATCTAGTTAATTGAAAAAATATAGACCTTGGTTTGGCATAATACAACTGGGCCAGGTGCTACACTAAAAAGTAATAATTGCAGTTGTATGTGGTCATCTAAGTCACACAGGGTTTTAGCCCCTCCTCTTCCCCTTTGCACATCTGAGTAAAATATGTAGTGTTGTGCTGTGGTGCGACAGTTTCATGCTAAGAGGAGGGATGGGCAATTGGTGTGAATTATATTGCACTGCGAATCTGCAACTTCTGTCATCATTCATGAATATTTGCACAGCCATAGGCATGTGTTTGCTCCGCTTTCCTTACCTGTAAAAGTGGGATCCCTGACTTCCCTTCTTCCTGCACACGGTATTTGTGAGGCTTACTTCATTATTGTTTGCAAAGCTTTCTGAATTTACAAAGCTCTATGCAAATACCACGTTGCTCACTCACACATATCCAGTAATGTACGGGCACTTTAGGCAGATAAGGTTTAATTAGAGATGTAGAATAGTGCAATAACAGTAGGATTTTAGATGTTCTAGTATATCACTGCCTGTGCTATGTGTAAATGGTGAGGCCAGAAATTATCATTGGAATTATCTAACATGGCTGCCTGAGTAATAAGCCATAGTACTGTTGCAACACTTTTTCTTCCCCATTTATTTACCTTTGGAGGAGGTCTCTGTATGGACATAGGAACAGGAGATTTTAAGCTCTCTAGTAATTGGTTTGCTTTTCTCATTTCTCTCATTAGCCCCATGGAGATCACAGAAGTTCAAAACCATTTTACTCCAATACAAAATTCAGATGAATATTTTGTTTTGACTTCCAAAGTAAACTTCTGCTATTCAAATGAGTGAGTACCTTTCATGTCAGCAAGATTTAACACCGTATTTCTAACAGAAATGTTTAGAAAGAAGAATCCAGGTTTTCCAATGTCTGCATGGGTCTCTCACAATTACTCAAATTGCTTAAAGCCAGGCCTTTTTTTCTTGGAGTTTGTATATTTAATATGGACTTGTCTTTTTCAGTTGTGCTTCTTCTGTTTGGGTTGTATTCATTCAACTCTGGAGTAGAGTCACATAAGTGTATGAAGAGCTGCTGTAGATCTTGTATGCTATAAATCATAGGGTTAGATTCTTGCCCCAGAGAAATCGATGACAAAACCTTCTATAGATTGGAAAGTACTTAAAATTTTACCCATTATGTTAGCACAAAAATGATGTTAAAGTAATGCTAAAATAAACTGTGAGAGCTTTTGCCTGGTAAGTTTGACTATTTGTTTGGATTTGTGGTCCATTATTCAACTCTAATGACCACTATTTATTTGTTCAGTCCAATAGTCTAAATTTTTGTTGGCACATCCTTATTTTCTTAATGCTCTGAGTCTGAGAAAAGGTATGTGTGTGGTCTTTATTGCCTACATGCAGTTGTGTGGTCTTTTCACGCTTTTACCAAATTATCTGTTTACTGGATTAAGCCTATCATAAATATTAGAGTTGAGCTAAGTAGCTTATATTTGGCTAGGTAAAACCTCACTGATCCATAGACTGTTTGGTTTTTGGTGTTCTCTGAACCCACCCACGTGAGATTCACAGAAAATATCTGGGGTTTACCTTTTTTTGTAAGCAATTCTCCTTAATAAGAATTAATATTAGGAATAATAGCAGCATGACAACTGTGGTCCCATGTCTTCTGCCGTGAAATGCCAGCCTTGATAGCATCAGAGCTGAGCTCTGTGGTCCCGAATTTAAATGTTAAATATTCAAGATCAGAGCAGCTCTAGTGTTTTGAGCTTAATTACAGTTTCACTTTGACCCCCTGCTAAAAAGCTGTGGATGAGAGCACAATTTTAAGAGCCTGCTCCTGTTTTACCTCATAGCAGTGTATGAGGTAGTTTAGATAGATTCAGCAGGGTATTTTTTTGCCTCAATATGCCATATGAAAACATAGAGGATAGGTTTTTTTCTTGCTTGAGTATGATACTGTTGTTTAAACCTTCACTCCCCATAAGAAGGTGTGTTTATGCTTCCTCAAATACAATAGCAGTGTGGAAAAATGAAATCTCTCTCGGTCCACTTTGACATAGTCACTGGGTATTATTCCATTGTTCTTTCAGTGGTGTGATTTTATTTTGTTTTGGGTTTTTTTGTTTTATTTTATTTTGTTTTATTTTATTTTGGTTTTATTTTATTTTATTTTATTCCTTAAGGTAGCTTTCTTTGTGTATGTGACACTTAATAGAAGAGGAATAATTAAATCAAATGGAGCAAAATCTTAGCAGATCACCCTTTCATCAACTCTGCTCCTTGGGTCAGCACTCCCAGCTTACAAACCGATTAAGAGCAAAAAACTCCATGAGAAAGATTCAGGCTTGTTTTGCTTTGTTTTGTGTATGTGGATAACTCCCTGCAATATATCTTCCTGCACACCATCCCTTTCACTCTCTGATGTTAACAAGACTGAGATCTATGCGTATACATACACACATTGTCTGTCTTGAGCTGGCAATGTCTTGATAAGAGGTTCATTATTATCCACCGCTGTCAGAAGCTGTTCTGAGATGATTTGCAAGGCGAAACATCACATATATATTGGGGATTTTTTTTTTAATTAAATAGAGAAAGTGTCATGAAACTTTCTTCAAAGGTGCCAGGCAGCTGTTTCTTCTGAGGCATGTTGTTCTTTTCTTAGGCAGTGGGTCTTTGATAAGTGTCTCTCAGCACACTCAGAAGTGTTTTCCAGGTTAGAAGGATGAGAGAGAGGAGATGGCAGTCATGATGCCACCGGCTGATAAAGCCAGAATGTAGACTAAGCCTTCAGATCAATAGGAATGCAGATGGCTGTAACACCAGATTGCCTGGTGTCAGCTTCAATTTTGCTTCCTGTGCTGGCTGCACCCTTGGAGTCGGAGGAAACCTCCCCCTGCTTGCCAGGCACCCGTTGCACAAGCAAACAGCTTGTAAGCATGGGAAGGGCAGACAGGCAGGCAGGAAAGCATCAGGAATAACCACTGAACACATGCAGTTGTTTTCCTCCCTCTGGCCTTTACCCCAGGGGTGCCCACGGGTGCTTTTGCCTTCATGTCCACTGTTGCTCCAGTGCCCTGCCCCAGCACAGGGCACTGAGCTGCCTGGGTACCAGCTGCCTAAGGGTTTAGCCCTCTCTCTTCCAATGTTTTACTCAGAATAAGATTTTATACCAGTGGATCTGCTGTAATTTTTTTTGGTGGGGCAAGCAAGTTTCAGCTTTACCCAGATTTGCAGGGTCTGGCTGTGCCAGCAGCTTGGCAGAGTGTGCTGGCTGGTGGCATCGGGTGGGACAGCAGAGTAAGGCAGGCTGCCCTCCACACACAGTTGTCTTGTTTTGGTCCTCCCTTTGGGATCTAAAACTCCCCCTCATGCAGTCACAAGTCTCATGTTAAATTACTGTAACTCAGGTGTTGCATGGAATATCTTGAGTTCCTCTATGGCTGCAATGCTGAGTAAAGGCAGTGATGAAATAAAAATCCTTGTTCTTCATGCAAGGCCGAAAGAGAGGCTTTGTTTCTGCTCTTTATGAAGTCGTTGGATTTTCAAATCAATAACGTAATCTAAGATTGAGTTATAAAGGAGCTAAATACTGAAATACAATTACAGAAAGGGTGATGAAAATGAAAAGAAGAAAGAAGTCTTTCTTTGAAGCCCCAAATTTTCAGTTTTCAAAAGTTTACAAAACACAGTTTATTTAACCATCTTTATTTATTGAGCACCAAGGGATTCCTGCAAGGAAGACATGCAACACTTGAATTTATAATATAAAACTTAAATTATGGGGAAATGCAAAAAGCAGGAGGAACTCCCCCAAATCATCTTGGTTTAATGCTGGAGATAAATACAACTTGCATGTTTGCATCTCATTTCTTCCAAATTCTAGGTCGGTGTAGGTGTAAATAGTTTTTAAAATCAATTCTAATCTTGCGACTGATAAGCCTGCTTGTAATCAGCTTAACAAAAGTCCAGCATTCAGGAATCATTTTCCTAGACACTTTGGGCATTCTGAACCTGACTGCCAAATCTGCAGTGTTAGCAAATTTTCTTTTCCTGTTGCTATTGTGTTGGACTCCTGGAAATCCTTTGATTTCATATTCATGTATATATAAATATAGGCACAAATAGTATATATATAAAATATTGAACAGCACCTTGAGGATTTAAGGTCTCTTCCCAGACTTACTGCATATTTTTTCTGTCTTCTCTAGCATATAAATTTTAATTTTAAAATCAATTTGCAGTGCAAATATATTTGCTGTTGCATTCTGGACTCATCTGAAGTTTTAAAAAAAGATGCTTAAAGGTTGAGTTGGTTAATATGACACAAGCACTAGATAGTGGTGAAATACAGCCACAGGGTGATAGCTAAGCTGCCTTGTGAGGGCAGCTGGGGTTGGAGGCAGCTGATCATACAAGGAGCTGATCCCTGCAGTACACTATGGTAGGCATCTCAAGAGAGAAATTTCTCCTTATCCAAACTCTTTGAGTCCACAGGCAGATGAGAAACAGCAGAAAGAGAAACGTTAAATTGTGTCATTTACTCGAGTGGCTTTTAAAATTTGAAGCATAGTTACAGATATTTACAGGTCAATATTTTTAACTGTTTCATTGCTAATCATTTTACTAGGAGCTTTCAACAAATACCCTTATTCATTTTGGCCCATCTTCCCCAAACTGCTTACTTTCCCAGTTTTGAGCCACAGAACTTGGACAGAGTAATTCTTGCCAACAATTTCTGATTTAGTAAACTCAAGTATTTGCAGTTGCTAATTAAAAATATTAAGTTGTCTCTGCCATGACTACAAATCATCAGTATAGCACAGGCCCTTTGATTTTTGTGGGTACTCTATAAAACTTAGTCCAGCAGGAGCAAGGGTAATTTGATTTAATAAGCTAATAAATATGTTTGAAATATGCTTCCTGCAGGTTATAAAAACAGAAGGGTAGAGCCACAACACAGGAAAAGGAAAAATTATGCACATTAAAAAAATACAGATTTGGGAAAGAAATCCCTACTGACGTGACCAGAATTGACAAGGAATTTCTACAAGTTAGAACAACACTTTCCCTTTTACCTGGTGGCAAAGTGCTTTCTGCAGTAAGGTCCAGGGATAAGTTATCCTCTATGACAGCAGATAATAAGCTGTGTGGCTTCCTTTACTGAATGAGCAGAGAAGGGAACAAAACAAATGGTATAGATTTGCTTGCTGATTAATTTGACACTAATTTTATGTTGCCTCTAAACTGATGATTTCCAGTGGGCTGGCAACTAGATATAGAAATAAATTCATTGTGGAGCGATGCCAAAGTCAGAAGTGGAAGTTAGAAATTTTGGCAGCTGAAGGCGTCTCGTCTGTCTTCTAGGACCAAAGACAAAATGAGAGACATGCAGCCCCAAATTCCCAAGTCATAGAATCTGGGTGCTTCTGTTAAAATAACAGGCAGTGACATCATTAACAATGTTGACATTTAAATTGACATAATTAGGTTCTTGAAGTTAATAACCCATCTGTGCAAATACACGGGTGATGCTTACCTCTGACACTGTGGTTCCATCCATAGTGCAGGCTTATGCTCGGCTCACACTTGGAGCCCTGCTTTGGATATGTGGAGTCCCTTAATTTCATCTCATAAAACCTGAGGAGCCGAAGGGCGCTTCAACTGCTTGGTTGGGATCCAAAGCAAATTCTTGGGTAAGAACATGGTATGATGGACATAAGAGCCCGAGGATGCATCTCCCGTAAGAAGCACTTGGGTCTGGCTTTGGAAGGGCTCTGTTCCCCTGATCTCTCGCCTCCTCTGACGTATCTTTGCGGAGCCTTGTGCCCTTCCAAGCACGGGTCAAAACTGCGGCGCTCAGGCATCAAAACAATAGCATTAGCAAAATCTGGAAGTTATTTTGTCCGCATCCTGCTGGGCATGTTTTGTTTGTATTTGCGTAAAATTACTCGGTTAAAGTTATTGCTTTTGGGGAAGGACACAATTAACAGTGACAGCATCATTTGGCACCAAGGTGTACCTTGGAATGCCTCTAACAGAGTGATTATTTGGAGCAAACATGTCTGAAGTAAGAGCAGCGCTCTTGTGCTTTTGGCTGTCTCCATCTGACTGTGAGTCTGCCTGTCAGAAGGGACTGACACGGTGCATTACTGATAGAACACGGAAAGAAAAGGAAGTCTCATGACTCCTAATAATAACTTTAAAATGTTCATTTAAACAGTTTTAAATTGAACTGTTTCCTACTTATACATTTATTACATATTTAGAAATGAAGTGTTTATTTTTTCATCTTGAAGTCACCATTTTTATTGTAAAATAAGCACTTTAAAAAAAATAAGACAAAGAATGCAGCAGAATTTGCTTAGGTTTGAGATAAATGATTGTAGTCAAATGAATAGAACTCCTTTTCATTAACAGAAAGTTCAACCTTAGCTATGTCTTCACTGCATTTTCAGTGTCCTGCCTGAGTTTAAAAATATGCTCTTTACTGAGCTCCACCAGTACCCTCCTCTGCATTCCGTTGGGCAAAATAGGTATGAGATCCTAGTATGCACCACAACTAGTTTTAGAAAATCTCTCCCTAGATTAAACTATCAAGAAAAACCACCCAAGCAGCTGGCATATTTAAATTTTTGATCTGAATTTTGGACCTCTGTTTTAAACTGGTACAGGTACTTTTGGTACAGTTTTCATTCTGCTGTCAGCTGTTCACACTGACTCAGGAATGCCACATCATCTTGATCTGATTTGAAATTTTGTATGAAAAGAAACCCTGTAAATATTTGCTAATCAGATTTATGAATGAAATTTTGAAATCAGCTTGATTTGAGGAATAGTCTATGACTAGCTGATTAGCAGAAAAAGTTTTGCATGCATACCTGTGTTAGCACTCCCTTTCAGAGGAAACAAGTCTGTTGCAAGCTGGATCAAGTTTGGGAGATTGCACCTCAGGTAATAATGGTAGTAATAAGTGATACTTTCAATATTCCCGGCATCTAGGAAATTGCAAGGTTAATGACCACAAGTACAGAAAATGAGCATGAAATAATTTCACTTTCTGTGGGTTTAGTTTAGCTGGAAACAGAGCTGAAATGCAACTGCTCTGCAAGCATCTATTTCAAGCATTGCCTTCCCAAGGAAGACATGCTATTATGTGAAATGCTCCTGTCTATTAGAAATTAGTTAGGTAATAGCTTTTTACAAGGATGAAGGCATTGCTTAATCCTGAAATCTTTTAACACATGGACTGTCAAAAGGATCTGCTCTTATCTCATTTGTTGAGGAGGCAGTTTTGTATGGAATTAATATTTTCATTTGCTCAGGGTGTGGGCACATTTTTTTTACAAAACTCAGTGTCTGTGTGATGACAGAATTTATTTCATTCATTATTATTGCCACATATTGGAGCATTTTATTTCAATTCAGTAGACTATTTTTGTTTCCATAAATTATCCAGTCTGTTTCTCATATAAATGATGGGATGAATGCCTGTGGTGTTAAGGAAGATAAAAAGGGAAGGAAAGATATACTTGAGATTACCTTTAGTGTCATGCAAGTTATTACCTAGCAGTCTGAGAAGAGTTTTCAGAAGTGTCTGATAAATACGTTTAGAACAAGCCTGAACTGGAACTAGCAGGGCAGACAGTGAAGCTGCACATCCAGCTTTTGATTTTATCCATTTTCTCAAAATGCAGATGAATCACTGAGGGCAGAAATCCATCCTTTCCTAATCACTTTCTTAGTTTAATTTGTGTTGACCAACAAAAGGCACAGTATTATCTTTTCTGAGTAACTTTTAGTGCCCTTGATGACAGCTTGTTGGTGTATCATTGGACTTGCTCCATGTTTCGAGTACAAGCTGATGAATCTTCTGCCTTTGTCCACAGCATTGTGAATAGAGGGTGTCACCTACATTAGATGAATTGGCAAGTGGCAATAGAGAAAATAAAGTCTGTGGGGTTTTTTTTGGCAGCATACGTGGGCAAGGGACTGGGAAGGTCTCTCTTTGAGAGGACCTTAGTGAGGTGAGAAGGAGGGTCTGCATGATGTTTTTGATGTCTTTCTTCTGTAGAGGGTAGTGCAGGGAGGTTGCATCCAGAATGCTCTGAACCTGTCCTTCGGTACCTGAGGCCATGTCCCACACCACCAGCTCAGAGAGGGTTATTGTGAAAACCAAAATTAGTGCTCCTCCTGAGAAATGAAAGGGAGCATTGCCAGGGTCAGGAACTACCACAAATTGGAGATAGGCATAAATGGGTGTTTTTTGCAAGATTTCCTCTTCTTCTGAATCCTGGCACTAACCTAATAATTCCAGGTACTGGAACATTTGGCCAGTTCTGAATGAAAGTTAGTTTTACAAATGCAAAGCAAAACATAAAACTTCTGGAGCATCTCCAGTGTGGGTTGGACCAGGTTTAAAATCCAGAACACTCCTGGGTTTTAAGTTAAGACCAAGTAACTCTTGATATCTATACTACAAAGAGAACCTGAAAGAGAAATTCTTACTAGTAAGATGATTCCTTTCTAAACCTTGGCTGTAACTTCTTGGTCTTGTTCTTTCTGAAATCCAGTCCCAAGTGCAAACATAATGCCTGTTATTTCTTTCCTCAAATGTGTTGGCATTTGCTTGTTTGAAGGAAAGAGGAAGACCACTTTTCCTTTAATTAAAGAAAAAGGTTTAATCACTCGGCAGCCCTACAGTGGATGAATGTCAGTGTAATTTCACCTGAAAGTACTTGTGAAACCCAGCTCTTCCATTCTGCTGAGGCGTGGCTGCTGTCTGGGGAATTCTTTACTGGGTTTTTCAGACACAAGAACTGCATTGTGAATAGGGGGAGGTAATCTTACCAGTCAGGGAAAAGTAACATACTTCAGGGAGACAGGCACACCTGGTGGTACCTGGACCAAACTGCATCAACCACCATCTAAATTAACTGGAAGAATTTGGTGTTTGTACATATGCATGAAAATTGTTTATTCTTCATTTGTTAAAGGGATATTGCCAAGACTGGTAGGCCTAAAATTAGCTCTCCAGCTGTGTTTTGCTTTGCAGGCACGTGCATGTCTGTTCTGTTCCTGGAAGCAGCTGGGTGTTGAAATCCACAAGAAACCTGCTCTGTGTGAAATGCAAAAAGAATATGTGATTTCTCAAGATTCCCTCCCTTTTGTTTGTTTTTCCTTACTTCTCCCACCTCTTGATGATGACGGCCTTTTCTGGCTGGAGACCAGAAATCTCTTCAAAGTTTCTGAGTGTTACTTTTGCTTAGGAGGTGAAAGCCTGAATGCTGAGGCCAAATTTTCACCCATCAGTCAGCCAGCTACAGGATGTAAACTGCATAGCCTCCTCAGATCATGCTCGGCATGAATTTCCAGCTTGGATTCATGCTTCTCCTTGGCAAATTCGTGCCAGCATCTTCCAACTGAATGCCCAGCTTGATACTAAGAAGGGAACGTGCAACTGGAAGAAGGAGGAACACGGATTTTATGGTTACAGAGGAACTTACCAGAAAGCTATTTTTGTCTAGCCTACAGCCTTTCCTCAGAGACAAGACAAATAGATTTCTTAGACTCAGGAGAGCTGTTTTTCAGTGGCATTTTTAGATGACTGCAAACTAATTCTTGGCTTCTGAATTTTCACTCCATAATGCTTGAGCTGTTATGCTTTTACTCATATTTAGAAACAAGCAATTCTCTTTTCAGTGTGGAAATATGATTTCTATATACCCTCAACGGTGTCCCAGCAGTGTCTGTGTCTCATGGGTGAGACTTCCTTCATACATGCACATTAGTGAGGCAGAGGGCAGGTGGAGGGCAGTATCTGAGAGAGATGGATGAGATCTGTCGTCCCACTGTCACCTTGTGACGTATTTTCAATTCTTTGTGTTTCAGAAGGCACTTGGAAATTATCTCGAGCCTCAAAGTGTTATATAAGACCCCAAGGCCCTCCTTAGGGCTAGCGTGAAGAGTTTTTCTTCTTTCTTCATTCCTCTCTAATGATAATATCTGTGAAATATCTAAGGCATAGAAAGAAAAGAATTTTTCTTTTAATGGTAGAACTTATTCAGACTTTGTTCATACTGAACAAAGTGGTGGGCCAGGCATGGCTGTCTCTGGACTTCGTAAAATTAAGTATGATCCAGATTTTGACTGCTAAGAGAGCTACTGAAAAGCTAGACAGCTAGAAGTGGGTTTTCCATAGATCTATTTGCCCCTTGTGTAGTCAAACAGGAGACAAACTGCACCCCTGACAAAATCTTACGGCACTGAAACGCTGTGGAGCCAACTGCAAAGTTCAGTTACAACTTAATGGAAGAGAATAAACATTGCACACCTGTAGCCAAAGTACATGGGAGGGTTTTTTCCTATACTACTCCCAAGTTCACTAAAAGCTTATCATCTGTTTGCTTAGCTGCTCGTTCAATTTAGAATAATATTTAACTCTCACAGAATCTAAACATCGATGAAACTTTAACTTGAAAATCGACAATTCTTATTGCTTCCAGGCAGAAATGGAGGAAGATGGCCATCATACATTGCTCTTCAAGAGATTTACCAATAAATATCTTTTATGAAAGGCTTGATAAAGTAGCTGCTATTAACACTGTCAATATGGAGAAAGTGAAGTAAAAGAAATGGTAAATAGCCTGCCCAGATCTACGGGGAGTGTCAGGCTGTGCTTCTGCAGTATTGTAGAGTATCTACTGCTAAATCAAAACCACAGGAGCTCTATGGCAAAAATTGATGAACTGGAGTTTGTGTTTGATCCTGGCTTAAATTTACTGAAAAATCCTGAAGGAGGTCGTTTTCATCTGGACTTCATGCAATCTCCGCTGTCCTGTGTCTGCTTGTCCTTCCCTATAGACCTCCCACAGTCTGCTCAGCGACCATCTCACTTGTTCATTCTTGCCCCCCTTTTTCTTCTATAGATTCAAAGAAAGATCTTTGATCCCAGATGCCCCACATGTGTCATCACCATTGTATGTCAGCTCAAGTCCCTGTGACAGTCTCTTTTTCACAAAAGTGCAACTCCCCTGAGCATCCTACTTGGATTTTGCCTCACATATTTAGGAGTTTTAACAGGTGTTGTTACAGAGCTAGAAGCTCCAAGTCAGAAAGCATCTGAGAAGTGATGGGTGTCCCCTTGCCTTGCCTATCCATACTGGGCCTATGTGAAAATAAAAGACCTCATAGAAAAAGGGTTTTGTGTAGAAAGTTTGAATTGTAAGTGCCTGAAGTCATGTGATTGATCACATTATTTTTGTGCAGACACCAGTGAGATTTGTGGCTGTTCATGACCTGAACACAGTCTCAGAAGGAAGCAGAGAGCAGTGGTGATGACTCTGGGACTGCTGCTCTCTGCTGGAAGCTCCCCTCTACCCCAGGACAGCAGGCAGGTACCTTCTGAAAGGTGATCCTGCAGGCAAACATCCCCTTTGAGTGAACACGTTTTGCCACTTCCAGCACAGATGAGTACTCTGAGGCTGACAGCAAGGTCTCCCCTGAAGGACTGAAAGCAGTGGGCAAGGGCAAGCTGAGACTAGGGGAGCAACAAGCTCCAGCATGGAGTAAATGCTTTATCTGTCTCCTTTCTAGGGTTTTTATCTTTCCTGTGGTATGCTGTCAAGATCCAGTCACTTCCTCAAAAAGCAGATCTAGCGTCGCTGACTAGGAAGGATCCCACACTAGCCCTCCCTGGGGACTGAAATCTCCTTGCAGTGCTCAGCATCATTAGCTCTGACCAAGGCAAAGGACTCCTGCTCAGCCTTGTCCCAGATGGTGAACCCATTTCAGTATGGATGCAATTTCAGAAAAATAAATGCAGTTGCAGTAGCAAAGCAAAGGAGTAGTTGCTGCTTTTTCTAATTTTAATGCAATTTTGAAGGGACTCGTGGTTGCCTTGTTGTATTTTAATAATATGGCCCTTTAAGTCGCAACTCTATTTTACACTGTATTCAGCAGATAAACAGCCACTATAATTCCTAGGGCCTTCAAGGCAGTGCTTCAAGCTGCCATGGCTCCTGGGCTGCCAGAAGGTCTTAGCTCTGACCACAAGACAAAGCCAAAGAAAATAAGAGATCAGAGCAAGAGATGCAAAGATGATGTTTTATTGCTTTTAAGCCAGCTCACGTACAATTTCACAGCACAGCAAGGAGGAATGAAGGCTTTTGCTTAAAATCATCACCCAAGTATACCTCCTAACTTCTGATCTTCTCAGTCCTCATGGTCAAACAAATAAACTGAAGCTGTCACAAACGATGGCTGTCATTCAACTTGGCCTGCTCCAAGCTCAGCCTGCTCCAGCCCAACACCATCTGCTTCCTCTGGCCTTGCAAACTGCCTGCAGGACACAGCAAGATCTTTACCAGGAAAGGTGGGCTGGATGTTCACCTGAGGGTGAGGACCTGTGGTTTCCGTTGTTCAGGTACCCAAGCTGCTCATGTGTTCTGTGGTGAAGCAGCATCTGCTTGGGTGGCGAGCAAAGCAGATGGTTGGCATTGATGGGGAATGGCTCTGAGAGAGAGCACCAGCAAGTGCTGCTCACCCAAGCACAGCAGTGTCTGTACCGGGCCAACTTCAGAGGGTCCTGGCCAGCTCAGCCGACATCTATCAGGCCTGCATGCCCCACACCATGCTGGCTCTGATGCCTGTGGTTATCCTCTGAAAGGCCCCAGAGATCCAAGGCTTCCTGTTGATTACGTACCACTCCTTGCTGGGGGAGGAGAAGGTGGGGAAATGTTTTCCATCCATTGTGGTGACACACCAGGGGAACCCCATGGAAACAAAGACTTCTCTGACCTCTTGAAACCCACTGGGGAAGGACTGCATGTGCCAAACGCCTCCTGAGCCATCCCATGTGAGGCTGACTTCCTAATCCTAAACTCATTATTTGCAACTCAGGGGTGGAAGCGTGTGGCTGCCAGCTCCCAAATGACTGGTTCAGCCCACTCGGGACTCTCTGATCCTCTTGAGGTGGATTGCATCTTCCGCCCCACAAAAGGAGTGAGCTCACCATGGATCAGGCTGAGCGTGTCTCTCCCTCCCCTGGCAGTCCTCCCAGATTACAGCATGACCCTCAGCTATGAGTCACCTCTTTTCTCACAAACCCAGACGCTGTACAGAGCAGGCGGTTGCTCATCTGTGCCAGGGCTGAGAATTTACTACAGCAAAGTGAGTTTGGCCTGCAGTGACTCCTTCTCTGCACGTCACCTTCCTGACTTCTGCTGGTCCTCCTATGTAGAGCATCTTTGTGCAACTGCTTCCCCAAGCACGGATTAGCAGCAGTGCTTGGGAGGAGAGCAGGAAAATCCCGTGGGGCTCTTGCAGTGCCAAGGAACAAGTGACAGCCAGGTGCTGACCATGCAGTGGGGCTTTCCATGGATTAATTTCTGGCAACAACACCTGGCAGTTTGCCCCTGCCCCGCTGGCTGTAATCAATACTTTATATTGGGCCGTGATGTTGTTGGTGTGAGTGCTCCTTCCATGCATCAGCGGGGATGAGTAGGGTCAGTGCAACCAGTGACCACTGCGCCTGATCCTCCCGGCAGAGCACAGTGGGGAGCACCAAGGCTTGGGGGGAAGGCAGGTAGGCTGTTGAGTGGTTTGCCAACTTTGTACCCTCCATCAGACATGTGCATGCACTCTGAGCCTGCTGGTTCCTAGTTGTGAGCCAGAGGATCTAATTTTGAGAGCAATGCCAGTACTGCCTTTGGTATCAGTTTTGCTGTGTCAGTCCAAATACCTGCTCCAGGTCTGGAGGCGTGAGCAGTGCCTGGGCTATCCCAAGTGCAGGCAGGGTATCAGGGGCACCAGGCAGCCACAGGGCTGAGACCCAGCTCCTGCCACCTCTGCCGGCCGGGATGCACAACCAGAGAAGTGAATCAGCACCACTGTGATGCACAGTCATGAGAGCTGACTTCTCCTGCGAGGGCTATGAGGATGCCGGGTTTGAGGAATGGCAACTTCAGAGTGCCACTTCTGCTCTCTGCTTGTTTCTACACCTGCGTGCTTCCAGCACTTTCAAAGGAGGAAGAACTAGCCCAAAACTCTGTGTTTTGCTTTGGTTTGTTTGTTTCCTCTCTTCCGGAGCTGCGTTCCTCCTATGTCGTCTGGTTTAGCATTTTGCCAGCTTGGCTAAGTATCTTGTAAGGAAATCATTTATAATAAAGCTAGTATGCTGGGGTTTATCATTTATAAGTGTGGGTCAGGGTTTAGTTCACTGTGTTAAACTCTCCATGCTGCATGCGATTTTTCAAGCTTTGTCAGGAACAAAAAGTTCTGGGGATGTGCAAAGCATGACTGCATGGTTTCCATGGAGACTCTGCTAGTTAGGCTGTGGAAATCCTGAAAAGGCCAGAGGATGACTGACAATACAAGGTCTTAGCGGCTGATCTGAAGAGCCAGACTGAATTAATGAGATTTTTCACAGAGAGTTATTAGCAAGGCTAGCACGGTATGGCACTTAGGCCTCTTTCGTTTTCTCAGCTGCAGTCTTGGAAAATAGAAATGGAAATATCTAATTGCTATTTTTTAAGCCCTTTTAAGATTATTTCAACCTATAACATTTTAAGGATGTAATGAAAAGCAGGTTTGTTTGCTTTTTTTATCATTTGGTTACTGTTATTACTGTGTTTTTTGGTGGCAGTTGCCCTTTATCTGTACAGAGATGGGAAATTCAATAATACTTATTACATTGAGCAGTTAATTCCCACATACTGTGAACACATTACTGTTCAAAGTAGGTTATCTCGAGTTCCATTTAGAGCCAAGCATGAGATACCATGGCTTTATATCTCCTAGGGCCATATTAATTATTTATTACTGACTGCTAATACAAACTGTTAACTCTGGCTAGTGATAGTTTGTTCATTTATCCATCACTTACTGCTTCTTCCCTGTGTTTCTGCCTACCCGCTTTCAACAGTCTGCTCAGGCTATGAAGTCATGTATATTTTTGGACCCAATTAAAAAAACACCAAAACTATTATCAGTCTGAGATGCTGAGTTTTGATCAGGACCCGACTTTCCTAAAAGTTTTGCAGTGTCTGAACTGCAGGGTTTCACTGGACCCTTAACACGTGGACGGTCAGTAGTTGGAGGGAGATGTCTATGCTTTGCCAGTGAACTAAATGAATGTGTCTGCCTGATTCTGGTACGAGTAGCTCGTTTGCTGTTTCATTTTCAACCAATACAACAAAAAAGTGTTTGAACACTCTCCTCCTTTCCCTGGAAAATGCTGTATCTGCTGAAATCAGCACAGCTGGTACAGCGAAGCGGCATGTTGGGGACTGCTATTTCTTGTTGGTTTGCACAAGTGCACATGCCCATATGTTTCTGGGAGATGTAAAACCATAATGTTGCTGCTGAGTAATCCACAACAAAAGCACATGCGGGCTGCATTCCTTGGATTCCTGTACAGTAGACTAATCCACTTAATCTCGCTGTTCGCTTCTCTGGCTGGAATTTCACAGTCCCTTTTGATTTACTGGTTTGTAAATCTCTGATTAAGTGCCTGGGGGAGGCAGGGGGAGAGGATATCATCTCTGAAGCCCCCTCTTTCCTCTCAAATGGTTTTGTGGGAAGGAAATGTGTCAGTTGAAGTGGGGGTTAGGTAGTCTTATTTGGCCATTATTTTGTCATCATCTTATGGTTTTTTTAAAATATTCAGTAGTTTTCTCTGTTCTCAGCTGTTCGGTGCACAGGCAATGTCTCTTTTTGCCACATGGCAACATTTCCACTCCCCAAGCTTCACAATTTTCTTAGTATTCTTTTTTTCCTTTTCTAGTTGTGTTTTCAAACAAAGATGCTAACTGAGATGTGTGGAAGTTTTCTATTAGTGCAGCGATAGTTACTGACAAGCACAGAACACAGGAGCTAGATGTTGGCTGTGAAGCAAGTTCCCAGAAACCTGCATTTTGGAGGAGGCAAGCATATGAACACGAGATAAATCCCTAGCTAAGCAGGCAGATAAATGAGAGAGCTTGGCCTCAGAAGGTGCTCAGCTGATACAAATATCAGTTTAGGACCTGCCCTTGAAATATAAAAGTATAAGTAAATGATAGAGGTGGCTCACCTGACTTAATGAGTCATAAAGGATGGGAAATTAAGCACTGAGCTCCCAGAATAAACCCTCCGTTTAAAACAGTAAGTTACCACAACCCGCTGCATCCTCAGCCCCTGCGAGTGCCCCGCTTTTGTGAGTGTCGCGGCTGTGAGCAAGGCTGTCCCCCGGCAGGGTCCCGCAGCCAGGACTGCTCCGCTCTGACTCACCGCCAGTGCTCCCGCTGCGTGCTGCCGAGATGACTCCCTGCCGGAGCGTGAGGACACTTCCCAGCTCATCGGAAAATTCCTCCGCAGCACCACACTGCCTACGACAGCCTCGAAGGAGGATGAGCTTTAGGTCGCTGCCTTCCTCCCCCTCCTGCAGTCACGCATCCCACTGAGCAGCTTATGGGTGTCCCCAAACAGTGCTGCTGGTGGGAAGGATCTGTCGCTGAAGCCAGGCGTAGCTATCCGTCAAGAAATTAATCAGAACAGGTCTGAAGAAGTGAGCAGGGAAATAAACAAACATACGGGCTACCTGACAACACAATGTTTGGAATAGCTTTTCTCAGGCAGAAAGGATAAAGTCTCCCACGCTCTCCAGGGCTGTCCACAGACATTTACAATTCGATCCAAATTGGGTTTAGGCAACAGATTTAAGTCTGAGTTGAATTGCCTGGACTTGGATCTGAAGATGCCAAGTCCCGTGAACTAACCTCTGCCCAAAGTGATGAGAACTGCACAAGAACAACATCTCACACAGCACTCCTGCCATCTGGACTGGTGCCAGGTCCCAGGGCGTGGAGACACAGCCTGCTCCCAGGATGGACCACGCTGGTGGGATTTCAGCTGCATCTGAATGGGAAGTGGAAAACAGATTTTTCTAAACTTTGGCTGTAAACCAGAGCTAAAGCCACTGGGGCAGTCAGGCCCTTGGGTATCAAGCCGATTTTATTTGAAAGCTTGGCAGTTTTTTTCTGATATTTTGGCTTTAGCATGCCTGAAATGCTCAGAGGAAGCACTGGGAACGCTGTGAATCTCACCACCCATACTGTTAACCTCCTACAGCCAACATAGCCTCAGTCATCCTTTTGAAAAGGCTCCCTGGTAGGATTGCTGCAGCTGAAAGCCAGATAAGCAATGGGCAGTGGAAAGAAATAGGGTCTCACAAGGGTATTCCCACAGTGAATTGATAAGAAGGGTGATAGCTAAATGCCACCTGAACTTTGGGTTCAAGATGTAGAGCAGATAAGTGAACCACAATGACTCAGAGGCAATAAATCTTCTGTTCCAGACAAAATTAATCCAAGGCTGTCACAGGAGGCTAGAGAGGAAATTTGGAAACCCCTTTGGAGTGAATGTTTGCCAACCTTGGAAAGATATACATTGTGCTACGACCTGTCAGTCTGCATGAGCCCATGCTGCTGGGGTGCAAGCCAGACCCTTCGGCTTTCTGTCCCTCACAGTGCAGACAGAGCTGCTAAGAAAGGATAATACAGGAACTCACAGAAATTTTTTTTCTATCCAGGCATGCATCTGCTTTCAAATAAGCTTAAGTACAAGTGGGCAAGAGAGAAAAAACGCAGCAGCAAGACTTAATGTGATGCCAGCTGGTTTAATCAAACCCTCTCTCAGGTGTGCCCACGCTGAGAAATGGGCGCTTGCTTCCACAGGGCTAAGGCTTACCCGTGCTAAACTACCATGCTGTTTCTGTGAGCATGTTACAGCCTCCCAGCTTGCTGACCATCTGCTGGTCTCCCCTGTTAGGATTAGACAGGTCTTTGAGTCCTGTTCATATCAAGGCAGCTGAATGGTTTGATGCCACTCTTTCATGGCACGCAGTGCTTGGTGGCACTACGGGCTTGGCCGGTCCCTGCAGTGTGACCCGCTGGGTCTTGAGGAGATTGTGAGTGGGTGTCTGCAGACTGCAACTAGCTCCCCTCCACCTCCCCTAACCTCCCCATCTGCCCAGCTGCACCCACCCCTGTGGGCTGGGAGGTGGATCAGGGCAGGAAGGTTATCTTTGCCACTATCAGGGCTAGAGGCTTTGTTTATTTTTAGATTACTCTGTAAAGTCTGGACAGAGAGATGAAAAGAGCCAGCCCAAAGAGGTCTGTGCATGCCAGACTGTCTTGCTTGTGCTCTGGCTCCGAAAGCGCAGGACAGGAAAATGTGAAGGGATGGGCTCGATCTAGCCGGATTGATTAAAGATGGCTCTGCCCACGTTTTGAGTGGCAGATGTAACACGGGGGTGGGCTCTGATTCATTTTGGTGCAAAGGCAGCAAGGCTCAGCCAAATCCTCTGCTTGAGCCAAGCGGATGGATGTTGAGCTGAAGAGGAGAGATCCACCAGCACAGCCTGTTGTTCCAGTAACTCCTCTTAGAGCAACAATTTCCACCTGGGAAATGCTGAAAACACCTTGTGGGAAGTTCAGATCATCCTGAAGTGCCCTGTGGTGGGGGTCAGCTGTGAAATGGAGGTGGGCCTGAGCTCCAGGCTATCTAATGAACACAGAAAACCATTTTTCATCATCCTGCATTACACATTACAGGGAATATTTTAAAAGTATGCAGTTCATTGTCACTCAAAGGCCAAATTTAAAAGCAATCTGGAAAGGTTGTTGCTGCCTGCCCGGCTCCAGCGTTTCAGAGCTCACTGGGGTTGATGAGAGGGAGCCTGATAGCCCTGAACCCTTTCGGTCCTGCCCCTCAGCAGAAAAAGGTGCAACACAGGGAGGTGAAAAAGGCCACCCACCCTGTCATCCCCCAGGTGTGGTGACAGCAGCTCTCTTGCTGATTGTCAGTGAGTTTACTGACTGCTAATGAAGGGGAGGGAGAAGTGGCTTTCAGTGATATCCATGCAAAAATAAATGTGTGCAAACCACTGGCTATT
>VXBT01000742.1:973963-1062773 GCA_013400235.1 Oriolus oriolus
CCCCAGATTTAAGCATCATCCTGAGTGAGGTGGGGGTTTTTTATGACTATATATGGTTGTTGTTGGGTTTTTGCAGCAGTGAAGTTAATAAAGATGGATATCAGCAACAAACTGTCAAGTCTTGAGCTGGAGAGATTTTTCACTCAGTGAAATAGACCAGGGAAAATAAATAATCCAAGAACTGGTAGAGCTTGTAAATATTGACATGTACAAGCAAGGAAAGAAAAGTTATGCAAAATAAAAAATGGGTTAGGGATTGCTATTTTTCAGGTCATTGCTTGAAAAAAAAAAATCTACATTTACCGAGCGTTCTGTCTAGGGAAGAGTTAATATTTTTCAATTAGAAGGTTTTAAGTGTTTGAAGTGGCGTGTTGCTGTTTCTCCAAGACAGCATCTCTATTTGAGGGTCAGTCCTCCTTCCCAGACTTTGGGATCACAGTGAGCAATAGTCCTTTATCCCTGTGGTATCTATAGGAATACCCACGACAGAGAAGACTAAGGAAAGAGGAAAGAAATGCAAGGTGAGAAGCAGAAGAGATCAGAGGGAGACTGCTCTTTTCTCTGGTTTCCCACCAGAAAAGGGATCTTTTTAAGATCTCCACAAGAATACCTTTAAACCTCAGCTGGGGTCCAGGCCTACTGCCCAGTAACTTTGCCAGTGCATTGCTTGGGCCCGGCTCACACACAGGCAGATGCAGAGCTGCACAAGTCCCACTAGCTGTTGTTCTCTCTCCCGTACAGGGGACAGTTTTGGCTCCCTGGGGTCTGCCACCGTGACACATGGCTGCCACACTAGTTGAAACTAGTGACACTAGTGCCACCGTGACACATGGTTACTAACTAGCTGAAAACATCTTTAAAACACCTCCTGCTTTGTTTTGTTTTCCTCTGCCTTGTTAAAAGCTCTAAGAAGCTACTAGGTTTAGCATCTGTAGTTAACCAATCCATTGGCTGACTGGTTGTTTAACTGGTTTGTTGCCCAAGTCCTCCTTTCCTCAAGCCAGTTTGTCATCTTTATGACTGGAGGAGAGTTTGCATTGCTGCCCTGCTTGTACATACTCTGGAAAGGCTCCAGACCTTTGAAAGTTGCAACCATATGAGGAGCAAGCCAGTGATGTAACCTTAAAGAGGAGAGTTTTTTACAGTCTTTTCAAGATGGGAAATCTTTTTGTTCCACCCTGGCATAACATAACAGAGTGCCAGTGAGCATAAATAGCAGTGGTGCAGTAGCCAGTAGTGTTTCAGCCTCTCGTTATACCTTAGTGGTCAAGTTGCTGTAATTATGGTAGGTGGAAATGAGGTTATTGGGGATGGTGTTCTTACAAGGCAGGCATAAAATTCTAAATAAAAAAAATGTTTCCAGATACTCAGTGAAATTAATGGAAGGGAAAGAATAGTGGTCTTTAATTATTTCAAACCCACACAGTTAAGGCAGATGTACATCATCAATCTTCTAAGAATGTCCTGGGGACATAGCCAAGACAGTATTTTTTCCCTCCTATCATTGCTGATTTAATATCTGCACTACTGCACACGCAAGAGGATGATATGACACTTGTGCTTTTCAGTTCAAGTCCCTGCAAATGACTCCCCCTTGGAGATTGTTAGAAATGGAATGGGGTTATTGTAGCACATGGGAATCAGTACTTCAATGCATGTGCCAGGAAGGCAAAGGTGGGTTGACCCCGTCTGTGTTAAGTCAGGGAAACTATGGGGTTGAGCTGAGCAGCTAGTGGAAATAAAAAAAAAACAAACCTAATTCCAAGCAGGCCCCAGTGAGCATGTTGTTATCCAAAAAGCAATCAGAGAGAGGAGTATGACCTACCAGATGGAATTGCTGAGGCAGAGGTGAAAGTTAAAAACAACAATAATGAAACCCGATCAAGTATAATTTTGACAGAATGAAGACATTAAACAGAAAAGGCCCCAGCAGGCAAGTTTGGCTCATCCTGAGCCAAATATTTCATTTGCTTTCAGGAGACCCCTGGAGAAAGCCATGTCACAGCACCATAAGATGTTGAGGCTGAACCAGGTTGAATGCTGCAGTGCCTGCAGCCCTGTGGTGGGGCTGAGGCTTGCTGGCAGCAGCCTTCCTGGGCTGGTGGGCCAGGTAGTGCGAAGGGCCGCTGTGCCTCTCCTCCTTACCGAGGCCTCTGAAAAGAGGGACTGGGGGTGCTGGGATCTGAGTCTCACTCCAATTTTCCCTGTTACAGTATTCCCCAGCATTGCCCCTATTAGCTGTTGGGAAATTCCATGCAGAGACACCAGACACGGACTCGAATCTCATCCCTTCTTTTGCTGTAAAAGAGATTTTGTGTGCTAAATGACACTTAGCCCCACTTTAAGACTCTCAATGCTGCCCAGCAGATATGAGAGCCTTAATGTAAAAGAGAATCAGACCCTCTGTGCCTATAAATTTTGGTCTGTCTTTTGGAGCCATTAATGGTTGACAAATTCACTAGGAAAACTAGAAAAAACAAACTGGAGCTTCTGTGAGGAAAGTGTGCTGGAAATAGAGGAGCATGTTTTAAAATTCTGCCGAATGTCTGGTTTGCTGTTGCCGTTCTGCACTGTGTGGCTGGGTACGGGTGCCCGGGACGGCCGCTGGCAGGGCTGCGGCAGCACAGAGGGGGAGTGAGGAAGTGTTGGCTGTGCTGGAGGAGGCGGCAGGAAGTGGAAGGGTGAAGCCACAGCAACGTGCAGAGCTCTGTCAGCTCCGTAATAACGGGGTTGTCTGCTTGAGCTTGGCTAGATACCAAGTCAAGGTTTTACGGTGTGAGTTCATCTGCTGGCTTTTCCCTGTACGTGATGTAATGCTCTCTGTGAGCGCGATATTTATTACACCCAGCTCTGTAGCGGGTACGTGTAGCAAGAGCCAGCCTCAGAAAGTTTGGAAACAGCTTCTCGATCTTTTTTGCATCCTTTCGGCTGACCTATGACATAATCGGTCGGCGCCCTGGCCCCCTCCTTCGGCTCCCCCCTTCCCTGCGTCCCCCTCCCTCCTCCTCCCTCTCCCAACGGTTTGTCAAACTGTCTGGCCTTTATCTCCTCTCGCAGGCTTCTCGACAAGTCACAGGATGATTTATGCCCTGATAACTTCTGCTTTTAAAGGCTGGCCTAATAAAAGCAGCCTTTGCAAAAACAACTTTTGCGGGAGGTGTGGGGAAACCCACCCATCATCGCACTCAGCAGGCGAAAGCACCGTCTCAGCAGAGACGCCGGGAGAGCAGGGCCGAGGGCCGCCTCCCTCCCCATCCTCATGTGGTGCCCAAAGGGATGTGGTGCAGGGAGGACGGCTGGGAGGAAAGCCTAGGCTGGCGAGTCGCGGCAGGTGAAGGGGCACAGGGTGTGCATCGCCCATTTCCCTCGTCTCGCAGTCCCAATATGCCCTGCTCAGCATCCTGCAGAGCTGGAACCCGATGTGCGCCTGGGCAGCAGGTGGGGGACCAGGGCTGCGTGTTTGGGCTGTTGGTGGTAAGGTCTGTGCTTTGCTGAAGGAGGAAAATATTTTATCAGTATGATACTGCTTTCAACATTTTATCTACAAGCTTCCTCCGTGCTGGGGTTACAAGGAGGCCAGGGATGAAGCAGGCAGCTGGACCTGTGATCCCACCGCACTGGCCACAGCACTGGGCATGCCAGAGCTGCAAACACACGTGGCTCCCTGCCCTTCATTAACTTCTGGCCTTGAGGTTTTCCCCAGAGCCCCCCAAAGGCACTGCAGCTGCACAGGGAGGCAGGCAGCGACCTGCCCCTACGCAGCAGGGCCAGCAGTGCAGCGGGGCTGCACCTGGGGAGATCTGTGCTGGCGTTACGGACCTGCCCAGTTAAATGCTGCTGGAACTTCAGCTGAATGGCGATCCACCCTGGAAGTTCAGATGTGGGCACAGCTGTAGGCACAGACCGCGTTTTTGTGTTTTAAGCACCATGGAGTTAAACCCTTAAATCAGCTCCTACTTCAAAGCACTCCCACTGTAATTACAAGACCAAAAAGATGAGGTGGGCACTGGCAAACATAGAAAGCATACAAATATTTCTGCAAGATCTAACATACTTAAATTGTTCTTATGAGGCGAGTTTATAATTTTATTTTTATTCTGCAACTAGGAAAGAGAAGATTTTCCTCTGACTGCTTGATTAACGTGGGCATGAAACTATTACGCCTTCCTGAACAAAAGCGAGCAAGCCATGCCACAACTAACACCAGCACACTGAGTTTTCTGCGGTGGAAAAATCACGAACAAATAAAAATCAGGTGTTGAAATGAAAGCTGAATCCTTGCCTTAACTGAAACCTTTGCAAGTAATACAATGAACACAGAGCAGGGAACAATTTAGATTTATGTAAAGATTTTTTGTAGTTATTTTTTGTGTGGCATATTTGATTTCTCAGAACTTTTTTTTTTTTTCCACGCTTGAAAGACACTTGCTTAAACTCCTAAACAAACTAGTTAGACCTGAGAAAATGTTCACAGCAAAATATTAATTTAGTTGAAACTTGCTTGGCTTCAGGTTTCTTTACAATTTCTAAGCTCAGCCTTGGTTCACTGGGAGGTTTGCAAAAGACCATGAACTTTTAGAGGGAACATGGACTGATTTATGAGTCTGCCTGAAAATCCATGTGAAATTTGCCTTTCGCATGACCACGATGCAAAAATATCTTCTTCCCCCCTCAACCCCTTCCTGCGGTACTGGATAAAAACTGATGTGTTTTATCTCCAGTTTCTGCATTGAGTCTGCCCAGCAAAAGCAACATCTTGCTTGTTTCTTTATAAATCACCAGTGGTGCTAACAACAAAATGTTCACAGCTCTGGGGTTAGCACTTGTTAGTTTGTTGCTGCTACCATAAGCCAGGCAGGATGAAAATGATGCCGATTTTGATTTATTTTAACTTGACGTTAATGCTGTTGTGCACATTTTGCTCTGGATTTTAACAGCTGAAGACAGACTGGGGCCTCACAAAGGCTTTTCAACATCTTGTGACACATGCCAGGTTGCAAGAGGGCATGTTGCTGTTGCATCTGGTTGCATGCTTGGGGAAGTGCCGTGGGATGGAAATGGCCATCCATGCGGGGCCACCAGGGTGCTTGCTGCAGTGCAGCCCCTTGGTCCACTGCAAGGACAGCTGTGGCACGTCCAGTGAAGGGTCTAGGGGGCAAGGGCCACTGGTGGTATGCTTTTCAGGTTACTTTCACAGTCAGTGTCTCCCACAGGGGTGGGACTCTCTAAACTCTCACCTCAGGAACAGTGCAATTTTTTGTTAGGAATAGGGGATTCCACAGCTTTTCTTGCCTCCTACACACATGCAAATGGTTGGATATTGACCTCACATCTTGATGTCTTGTTTCTTCATTTCCAAACTGTGTGAAAGACTTTATCAGTCATCTGCAGGCACCAAGACCTACCCACGGCTCAGGACAGTCCATCCTCTTTCAAGCAAAGGGCACCTCTTCCCACCTCTGTGTGCACAAGCTGCTCCCTGCAGCAATCTTTGCAAACGCAGCCACTTCTCCGGTAGGAGAAGCAGCTGTGTAGTGTCTGGTCTCTATGGATTTGACAGCATCCTGCGGTGCCAGCCACAGGGGCTCATGTTTAGAGAGCTGAGGATGGCCCATGGAAAGTTCCCACCTGGCCCTTGTTGCCAGAGAGGAAAGGGCAGGATGCTGCAAGTGAAGGGAGAGCAGGCTGCAGTGGCTTCAAGACCTCTTGAAAGGTGTTTGACATTGGAAATTCTTTGGAAAGTAGTCTGGTTACAGGAAAAGACCAAGTCTATCCCAAATAAACAGCTGAATTCTCCCTTATCGTAGGGATTGAATTCTCCTTATAGTAGGGAAAACACAGGATAAAGAAAGAGTTGTAGTTTTGGGGTTTTTTTAACCACCATGTGCCTCATTTAAAGGCCAAGTTGAAAATTACTTCTCCAATTTGGAAATGCCTTTCCATTTCACATTCCAAATTAATTTACGGTAAAACAAATTTGTCCATTTGTAATACTTTAGGGGAAATACTTGGAAGTCTCCCAAGCATTTTGATTCAGCAGATCTGACTTATCTCTTTCCCTTTTTCCCATCCTCAAATTTTCACTTGTTGATTTGGTTTTTTCCCACTCCTTTATGAGGTGGGATAAATATTAAATATGACAGCAATTCTAATGGGACCAACAAAACGATTGTCACTCAGCTCTTCTCAGTGGCTACTCCTCCAGCTCATATATCAGCTAGAAGGATCACTGCAGAGTTGCCTGGCTCATTTCCCTCTGTGGTTTGTCTGTGCAGATGATGTGGGTTAACCTGAGAGTCAAGAAACTGGAGTTGATCCTAGGCCCCTCCTGCACTTCTGAAGAGCACAGATGTGTGTGGAGCTTATAGGCCGGCTCACAAGTAATTTCCATTATTGGGGCTCTTTTGTTAGGCTAGTCTTACTCTTGATATATTGTATTTCTTCTGCTTCAGAGTTACTTATATTACTCCACTGTTTATCACTTTGTGGTTTTATTTTATATTATCCCTGGCCCATAATGACTTACCAGGCTGTGAACACATATAACGAAACTTGAGCTGCATTTTTTGTGGCAGAGCTGCAAACAGAACTCAGTTCACGGAATTTCCTGATCCTGTGTGCTTCATAAAGGCGTGAGGCGGTAATTCAAACCAACATCTCACTCGGTCTTGTTGTCACATGAAGTTAAAAATCCACAAAAGAAGTTCACAGCAACTAAGGGTTGGTCTCAAAACCATGACAAGAAGGTGCCAGAGCAATGGAGAAGTGAAGAGTTTCCAGGAACAGAACATTATAAATCCTTTTAAAATTGACAACTAATTGTTCAAATAGATTCAAGAAGAATTTGTAATAGAGTATAAGGTTAAATAATAACTTGGTGATAGTTGATGGAATGAAAATATAGCCCAGAGATACCTTAGATGAGCATAACACTAAAAAAGACACTTCTATGGGAATTTGTGTATGTAAATGGTAATATAAGGAACTGGATCAAGATCAGCACATGTGCATTAGGAATTTTGTCACACTGAGTGAAAGAAACCTACTTTAGGTAGTAGGTACTACTTTAGGTACTGAAAGTACAGAGGGAGAACAGGCAAATCTATCTTCAGAAATAAAGGCTTGTGAGATTGCAGAAAAAAAAGGAGCAATTTCAGGCCAGGGTAAGCTGTTGTTTTATTTGTGTCTAGTCAAAATACAGGAGTGTTTTATGTCAGAGGAGTTTTTCCCAGTGGGAACGAATGAGAAATTCTAATGGATAATAAATGCTGGGGGTCAGGAGGTTTTCAAACTTCTTTTACATTGTGCACTGGCTTTGAATGACTCACAGTCCTTTACCCTTTTTGTTCCAGGGAGCATGCATCACCTTCCCACCTCTCCCGTAAATGAAATGCAGTGGCAGAGCATTCAAAGTAAGACTCAGAAGGTCTAAACTGGAACCTCCAGTCTTGCCGTGGATTCCAGATGGAAAATCTGGAGATGATCTGGCTATTTGTAGGGGTCTGGTTGTTTGAACCGGGAGTCAAAAGGCCTGGCGGGGATGTGACTGAGCATGCCATAAATCCTGCTGGTCTGAGAGGCTCACTGCCTTAGGAGAACCCTTAATCTTTAACACACAGCTCCCCTCTGGCTTTCACAGATGTTACTTGCTGTGAGAACACAAGAAGAGATTTGGAGAACAGTGTTCCCAGCCACTCTCATGAGAATTTGGATGTGGGAGCAAAGGGGAACATCCTCACTTGTGCAAAATTCAGGCCCTCTGCAGTGTCCATCAGGGTCCCTGACGGAAACCTCTGTCAAGCTGTAAGCTGCAGTTTGGGAATGCCTGTCCCACAGCATCAGTCGACTGTGTTGTATCTTCCCCACTGACCTCAGCATTTGCTGCAGTGCCTGGTGAGATCCATAGCCATGATGGCCTTCCCTTACACCAGCTGAAATAAAAACCTCCTGGGTCAATCCTGAGACACATCTCAACCTTGTAAGAGTTTCAAGGGACTAGAGGATGATGGAGAGTTTTTAGCCATGTCCAGTATCCTCGTGAAGCAGACGGCAAATGACCATGAAGGAGGACAGGAAGATGTGTCAGTACTCCTGTCTGCTTCAGGTGTGATCCTTTCCCTTTCCCTCTTTCCCTTTCCCTTTCCCTTTCCCTTTCCCTTTCCCTTTCCCTCTCCCTTTCCCTTTCCCTTTCCCAAAGAACTGTAATAGGACAGCTGGCTGAAGCCAGGCCCTCATAAATGGAGATGTCCAAAATACAAAGTCACTTAAAAAAAACCCAAATACAATCACAACCTGATCTTTTGCTTCCTTCAACTCCTGACTGTTGAGTGAGGGTAATAAATGCTTTCTCACTTTGTAGAGCAGTATGACACTAAATATATTTTCAAAGGTGTCTCATGGAACAAGGATGACGGCCACAGTGAGAAGGAAAAAAAAAAGGCTTCCTCATCAGTTTGTATCTTCTTTCTGTAAACTCCCTTAATAGCTACTGGAAAAGTGCCATCACTTCACACACAGGCTACCAAATAAGAGGAACCCCTCCTTTCTGTGGTGTATTTCCCCTCTGCAGCCTGAGCCCTGACCCTGGCCCCAGCCTTGCCTCTCCCAGGGGCCAGCAGTGACTCAGTGGGGTCTTCCCCTCCAAGGTTTGGGAGGGGTTCAGCCCCAGCTCTACATTCCTTCTGGGTGGGAGCACGGGTTAAATCAGGAATCTCTTAGTTGGCCTCTGGTTCCTCCCACGTTGCGTGAAGCTGGCTAGGTCATTCTGCTGCTTTGAGGAGGGCTCTGACAGCAGTGTACTGAGCACAGAAGCCTACGAGGTGACAGAAAATAGATCCCTCCCTTGGCGTCAGTTGAATATCACAGGAGATTTGTTAAATCTGTGCAGAGTTTTTCCTCTTATGGAGAAGTGCTCAGCCTCACTCTCCTTTCTGTAGGTGCAGAAGCCTCTCACCTCCATGGGGTGGTGCCAGGTGGGCGAGTGATGCCGGGTGGGCGCAGGCATGGGGGCAGTCCATGCCTGACTCAGCTGAAGGAGTGTGAGCAACCCTGCTTCCTCTCACATGGCCTCGTGTGCGTGAGGGAGGGAAGGGGGAGTAGTGCCGAGATGGTAATATCTTACTGTTGTTTTCCTCATCTGATGGCCTGGTAAGCCGTCATCCAGGACTGTGAATTCAAATCAAGAGAGGGCGGCTAAATCAAAGAGTGAAAAAGTAATGAACTAACCCTTGCCGCTTCCCTGCGTAGTCTTGATAACAACAGATCCTGAAGCATCCCAGGACTGCAGAGGCAAGAGAGAGTAAACAGCCTTGTTTAAGAGAGGAGCTGATAAAGGCAGGGGCAGATGTGCTTCTGCCATCACTGTAGACGTTACCTGGAGATAGCAGAGGTGCAGAGATGGCTGGCCAAGATCAGCAGCCTTCTGCCTGCAAATGCATCTGGGGAACATCTTTGTCCTGGTACAGGGATGTTCCTTTGTGCAGAGAGCCTTATAGGCTGCATGAAAGGGCCGAGGCTGACGTGCCTGTGATGGGTCAGAGACAGGGCTGGGACCCTCTATGTGCACCACAACCTCCTGTAAGTGCTCTTTGGGGTGGCACAGCCATGCTGAGAGACCCCACTCTCCATACCACGTATACTGTGGGGCTCACTGCTCAGAGCTGACACACGTTTGGACTCCTGCTGCTGTGAACTACCAGCAGCTGCCCCAAATGAGGGCCAACAACCCAAGTCAAGAGATTGCTCTTTGAAAACCTGCTGCCACTGCCACTCGTTTTCACAGTCCTTTCCCCTACGATAGTATAAACAAGCTGTCATCTATTTTTCAATGAAAAATACTTTTGCTTGGCTTGGTTTCACATTGCTCTGTTACAGCTTTGCTGTCGCGGAAGCTGCTGCAGCTATAAATAACCTCACCACAAGCTCCTCTCATCCATCCGTAAGCTCGAGCGCTCACTTCAGAAGAGGCAGGCGAGATTAGGATCTTGTTTTGTAGGGCCGAGTGCCCCAGCAGACGTGATCACTGGGGTGCTGGTACCCCATGTGCCTGAGCCTCCAGTTGGCTTCCTGGCAGAGAGTGCACAGTCCAGAAGCCCAAAACCACCTTGCTTGTCACCCAGGAGGTGACGCTCGTGTCAAGAGCGAGGATGAGAACTGCCAGCAGGAGTGCTTCGCTTCCACATCCCACTGATGGAAGCAGGGCAGCACTGCTGCCCATGGCCCTCAAGTTTCTGTCAGCATCTTGCACACAGCTTGGGAAAAACATCCCAGGAAGGCCACAGTCCCACTCTCTCTGGGACCTGGCTGCCCTGGAGTGGGTGACATGGTCCTCTTCACTCCACATGGGACAGAGGACTGTCCAGAGGGTATGCCAGAGCACATATGCATGCCCTGACTGCGGGGGGGAGAGCCAAAGGTTCAAACTGTCAGAAAACTGCTCATTTCTGGGGCTTTTTTTGACTCATTTTTTTTCCTTCCAGATTTTCTTTCCACATTTCCTTCCAGCCAGCCAAGTCAGACTGGCTCAGATGAGAGGGTCAAATGAGCCTTAGGTCTGGAGCAAGGAGAGAAGGGGAGGGCAGGCCCCATTTTGGGGTGAAACAGGGCAAGAGTGACATCCTCCCCACACATGCTTGCATCTCTCTAGGTGGTTGCAGAGACCTCAGACTGCTGAGAAACCATGCACCAATCGCAGGCGTGTGCTTCGCAAGCGTCTTGCTCAACCTCTGGTGCCAACCAAGCGTGAGACGCACCAGACAGGTTTCATACGCTCCCCTCTTCCTGCAAGCGTTTGCTTTGTTGTCCAGGGCTGTTGTTTTCTCTGCTCTGTTCGCTCTGCAGTCCTGCCTTGGCCTCCTCTGTGGTGACAGCTGCATCCTCCCTGGTGTGCCGCCACTCACGGTAAATGTGTGCCGTGGGCAGGGGACATGGTGTGACTTGCCCCAGGGTGGAGTGATGTGGTTACACTTGTCCGGATCATTGCCCATGCCAGAATAAGTGCCCTGAGCTGATGATGCCCTAGATCGAGCTGAGAGTGAACTTCAGAAAGGAGAGCTCGTTTTTACTGTAGGCTGAATGAATACGGTGACTCATCTGAGTTCCTAAAAGAGAGAAGTGTTTGTTTCCATACAGTGCGAAGATACTTTAACTCCTTTCAAGGTCTCTGGCTGTGGTTTCACATATATAGCTGGCTGCTGCTGAGCAGGACAAGTCCCCCTCCCTCTCCTGTCCCCAGCCTCGCAGAGTCCTGCCCCGCCCTGATGCATGTCTGACCATCACAGTGAACTGACATAGGGAATTTGACACTGCAAAAATTGTCCCCTTCCTCTTTATTTTCCGTAATCTCAGTTTTCTGTTGGTTTAGCTCCGGTATCAGGCATGAGGTAAAGGGGTATGAGGCCTATCCTGGGTGGCAGACAGCCTTGGTTGGAGTAGCCATAACATGTACTCACTATTCCAAAACAGGGACCCTCACCACGTCACTGCTGTCTGCTCTTGCATGGTGTGCGCAATGTGGGCAAAGCTGGCCGAAAGCGCTGGTCCCGCATTGCCCAGGGCTCAGGCACAAGACCAGAGAGAAGCAGGCCTGCAGATTTATTCCTGAGCCCTTTTGTTTTTGTGATATTTTACTTTCCCAGCCAGACAGGATGAGAAACAAATACCACCACAATATGATGAGAGAGGCTATTCTTGAAGTGTTTATAGCCCAGCCTCGCTGGAGAATGTTTGGCTTCCTCCCAAGACAGCCAATTCTCACTGTGTTTCCAAGCCAGTTTCTGAACTTTCAGGCACTTACCCAAACAGAATCTGGACTTTTTGAAGTTTGCTTATCTCTGTTTACTAGGGCCTCCTGCGAGGATGAGTCAGGGAAGGGCAGCCGAGGTCAGGGGTGTGAGGAGGGAGCAGAGCAGGGAAGCTCTGGTGAGCTCTGCATGTACCACTCATGAGAGCAGTACCCCTGTGCAGTCTGAACACTGAGCTCTGGTCTGCCTGACTCAGTGGTCAGCCTGACTGTATCTAGCAGATCTCATCACTGCAAAAGGTTTTTAAAAGCCCTTAAGTCCTTGAAGCATTTTTAATTCATGAAACTGAAAGTCAAAATGATGGGGAGGGGTATGTGCCTGATTGAGTGAGTAGGGGATGATCAGAGCTGGAGCTTCAGACCAGCACCCTCCTGCAAATGCAAAGGTGTCAAGGTGAAAGCTGTCAGTTCTGGCAGACTTTTGCAAAATAGTAGTTGGTCTCAGCCTGCTTAAGAAAAGGGGCCACTGCCCCCACCTTTCTTCTTCCCTCTTCTTTTCCAGACACTCAACTGTTACTTATTAATTTGGAGGAGATTCTGCCTCATTAGTGCTGGAGAATAGCAAGAGTTTGCTAAATTCTCCTGGTATTCTTTTCATTCCAGGTTGTTTCCTGTGATGGTATCTTGGGATTTTTCTGTTTGCTTACAGATACGGTGTGTGAGAGCTGTGTCAGTTTAGAAGGAATAAGATCCAAGCCAAATTATGGGTGAGAAATGAGCTGTGTGTTTTAGTGAACGGTCACAAATTTGCAGTCTGCAGAAGTACTTTAAGACAATAGTAACCAAAAGCTTGTGTTGCATATTTAAGGTGAAATACAAACCAATCAGGATAGGATTAAATGAAATATATGCTACTGTTGATAAAATTCTGATCCATTAAAAAGTTATTTAATTGCATGCAACTATCCAATATCCTCAGCTGCCACTCTCAATTACTGACATTATTAGTCTAACATTATTGTACTCAAAATGTAATAAAATATCGCCATTAGTTTGGGAGCAACCTCATCACTAAGAAAAAAAGATGTTTGATAATGCACTGAGTGATCAAGCAAACACAGGGATTTTATTCTATTAATCGGCTGTCAGGGCAAACGTCAGCATTTTATGAGCAGCAAGCGATGTCAGTGCTATGTTTGTTTAAACTTATTGCTGTTTGAACTGACTGAGCAACAATAAAAACCCTTTGTTTTTAGATAAACATTTTTTCTTTATCCTACAGGGAGCTCGTTTTGTTTAGCATGTGCCATGAACAAATTTCGCTCTGTTGCTCCTAGTAAAGCATGTCTGTTTAAATCAAGTAAATTAAATGTAATCCTGAGATTAAGGAAAAAGCTGTATTTTCATTTGGAGCAGCTTGTTTTTCCTAGTTGGTTTTGTTACAGTTTTCCAATGTTATGTAAACAAATAGTTTAATCAGGAACAATAGTGGGGAGAAACCTTAACTTTCCTTTTTCCTCTACCGGTGCAAATAAATAACATATGTAATAAAGATACTGTAATTATGAAACAATACTATGCAGAAGATAACACAGTGATTATTTTCAGTTTCAGAAATGTGGCATGAGCCACATTCAGAAGTAAGGTTGCGATTTCACAAAGACTTAAGTGTGGTAACCAGCCCCAGTGAAGTCAGAGCAGTAATAAACAGGCCCGCAGGTTTCCTCCATGCAGAAACTCCAGCTAAGTCCTTGACACAGTTGAGAAATCACAACTGATGTTGCAATCTGCTCCCCACTTTTTGGATTTCAGTCTCTCACGCACGCAGCATTGGTTAGCCATATCCAGGCACGAGTGCAAGTGCGTGCACGTGCACACGTAGTCCAAAATGAAACAGTCTTCTGTGAGCACTTCTACCTCAGGGAAAAGATGATGGGAGTAGATATGTGACTGATGTTAGTCATGTAGCTTAATACGCTGGTGGGAGGCATCAAGATGCTGCTTAGATAAATGCCACGCAGGAACCCAAGGATCTGAGCAGTCCCTCAAGTTTTGCTCTCAGCGTTTCACATGAACCTGCCAAGAAGGTGCAGTCAGTGTGGTCACTTGTGACAGCGGGAGTAGAGATGGATCATGCTGAAACTCTTTAAAAATCTGAAGCCTGTAACCCAGTTCCTGCCTAAATTTAGCATGGTGCATTGTGTGACAAGACACTGACTCAGAGGAGTTACTCATACACTTGAGTCTTTGTGAAGTCGGTACCTTTCTGGTGACCTTCCAAACTGTTGCCTCAAAAGCCACCTATTGTTAATTTGTGCATGCAGCTTTTCTGAGAAGGTTTTGCTGAAAGAAATTTGAATGGAAAGCGCTGTTAACATTCTCATGCCCAGCCCTAACACATCATTTCTGAGTATACTTTATTGCCACATAAACACTGTGGTTAACTCATAGCTCTATCTACAAGTTCTTGAAAAAGTCAACACCTAAATTAAGTAACCTTTTCTTGCAGTGTATTAAATGAGAGAGGAAAATGTGCTTTTAAAATCTTCTGTCTAAGTGGCAAGCAGGGCCTGTAATTTTGCATATGTTCCAAAACAAAACAAACATTTTATTTAAACTTTAAAAATATCTGTGTTGATTCTCATGTCCTGTGGTTTTGCATTAAGGTTTCAGAAGTGAGCTTTGGGGTTTCTTGTCTCATAAACAAATGAAGTGCTAATTCTGTTATGTGGATGATTTTATGGATAGGTGTTTTCCTAAACAAATTAAATTGTAAACAAAGATGGAGGCTGATGAAAAATTACTTTCCTTCTGACTCCCATGATACAGCCTGTTCTCCAGCCATCCATGGAGTCTTATGGGAAATCAGAAAATCTGGCTTGCAAAGCAATAAAAAAGCAGCACATCCATTTTTTCCTGGCCTATCAAACCTCTGTAAGAAGTAAGAATTCAGATTTCTTTTTTAATGAAACGAGCAAAATGTTTTATTTTCTAGACTGTTACATTTTATTTGAGTTTTTCCTTTAACTGCGGTGTCCTTAAACAAAGGCACCCTGTGTCCAGGGTAGCCCAGGGTGACAGACCTCCCTCGCTGGAGTGCTCCGCAGAATCTGAATAGCAGTTGTTTTTGCTTGTGTGCATTAACTCTGCCTTTGAAAGACATACGCCATGTCAGCACTCTACTATTGCCTCCCATCCATTTGTTTCGAGATTAATCTTCCCTTTTGACAAAGGTAATTTTTAAACTTCACAGCCGGGCAGCCCCTCTGTGCTGTGATGTGGTGCAGAGGACGTGAGCTGACACCAAGCAGCAGCGGCTCCAAGGAGTCGCTGCTGGTGCCCAGGGGACAGGGGAGGAAAGTGGCATTGGCCAGGCACAGCAGGGATGCCGCAGCCCCCCTGGATGAGGGAAGCCAGGAGGGAGCCAGCCCGGAGGGCCTGAGTGGGGCTGAGCCGCCGGCTGATCGGAAAGGAGAAGGCAATGTGCTGGCAAAAATGCCTGAGTCCTGCTTGAAGCTGCATTTTCACCACAGAGAAACGATGGGCCCGTTTCCCTCAGGACCCTTGTTAATTGGTTTTGTTTAAAAAGAACAAAAAGCAAAGTGCTGACAGGGTATTGTTGGCCAGAGTAATCAGATTTTAAATATGTTTTAAATCAGCTAACAGAGCAACATAGATACTAGATTCATTCTCTTCTGCTTTGTGTGCCCAGGGAAGGAGGGAAAGAAAAACAGCAGAGCCAAACTTACTAATAGATTTTAATCCTTCTTGGAGTTACTATCAGCTAGGCTCCTGCTACTGTTTACCCAGCTGAGGAGTGTTTAAATGGGTGTCTCCATTTGCAAGGATCTCGTTCCATTGTGAATGTGGCAATGACTAGACAATGAGGCTGTTACAGAAGAAAGATGAGCTGGCTGCAGCCAACAAATCTTGCACTCTCCATTTACAGGGCTATAATTATCCAAAGTTTTAAAACACAATGCTATCTGCTGAAAGGGACCATCTGGGTGAAGACCAAGACATCCCAATTAAGTGATTGATAAGCAGCTCATGTGCTGGAGGAGCACACACCGCCCATACAGTGCAGTTCTAAAAATGCCACTTGCGTTAACAACCGTCTTTAAGGAGTTTGAATGAAGCATGCACTGTGGGAGGGAGGAGATCAAGTGCGTTTGTGTGATTCAAAGTCAGGCAGAATAAATAAGATCAGCCTCCAGAGCACGGTGGAAAGTGCTCTTAGAGCACTGAGGTGCAGTGGCGGAGCAGTGCCCATCTGTGCTTTGCAGTCTCCTGTGTGAGGGCAGTGTTTTTGTCCCAGGGGTGTTGCGAGGAAGTGTTAGCATTAGAGAGGGGAGGGAGAACAAACCTCTGCTCATGGGAGGCCTTTGTGTGCTAGGCATGAGGGCAGGTTGTCCATCGGCCTGCATTACGTTATGAGTATAAGCATGAGGCTGGGATGGGAGAGAAATCTGTGCTGGTTTACTCCATCCACCACACACTTTGACTTTGGCCTTGCCCTGCAGTTCCCTTTTCCATCTGCAGTGAAAGGGTGTCCATCTGTCCTCCTGTTCTTGACCCACCGGTCTTTTTTAAGTTTGAGGCTAAGCTCAGCTCTTGCTGAGCACATACACAATGCCTGACTCATTAGGGCCAGTGTCTTGTGTGGCACTTTGTCATACCACAGCAACAAAAAATGCAATTTTGGCCCCTAACACCTTCCCAGCATCTATCAATACTTCTTTGCATCTCTTCAAAGCAGTAACTGGCACCCTGGGCATGGATATGGTCAGAAGTGTGACTCAGAGTGCCTGCAGTAAAATAATGCAACCAGCCACAGCTGATTTGCTCTTCAACAATTGCCCATTGTTGCCATCCCCAGGTTATAAAGCTGGATGGGAGTTTGTGTGATAATCTAAGATGACCGTAAGCCTTGCCTTGATTAGTTCTTTTAACCTGCAAAATGGTCCATCTTGTGTGTAAGATATATCTATTCATGGATATAATATTTTGCCTCTGAAACTTGAATCTTGGGTTTAGTACTGCTGTGTCTAGCCACACCTTTGAGGCTTTGTTCTGGCCTGTGGCCCCTCTTGCTAAATTTCTCTTTGGCTATTGACTGATCTCAGCCTCTCCATTTATTCTAAGATAAATTGATTGAGCCACGTGTATCTTTAAAGTAGATTTATTTTCCAATGCTTTTCTGTAAACCCATCTTGATTTACCAGCAAAGTTACTCATATATGAGCATTCAAATGGGATGTGGCCTTTATTTTCTATGCCTAGAGAATACATGTGACTGCATTTTTAATCATATTTAAATGCTGTTTTGCAGGTTACTGTGTGAGTGACTCGTCATCTTCATTTGTGAATCACTTTCCCTAAATCTTTCTCTTATCTGCAAGCTTTTCATGTAGGATTTGTCGTCATCTTTTGCTGTCTTGCCTGTCTGGCAAAGCCAAATAGAAGGACAGGAATCCAGCTGGGTCTCAGTGGAAGCAAACCCTTGTTTTCCCAGCAGAAAAGAACCTGGGGATGCTGGCTGACAGCAGCTGAACATGAGCCAGCTGTGCCCAGGTGGCCAAGAAGGCCAGTGGCATCCTGGTCTGTATCAGCAACAGTGTTGGCCAGCAGGACCAGGGCAGTGATTGTCCCCCTGTACTTGGCACCAGTGAGGTCGCATCTCACATCCTGTGTTCAGTTCTGGTCACCTGTAAAAGTGAACATTCTGTGATGGATCAAGGACTCTGCTTTGCTCTAGGGTTGCAAGCCTCTTTTAAAAAAAGGGTGAGATTAAGCCACCTTGAACAAAGAGGTCTGCAAGTGAAAACATCCCCAGAACCCACATCACCGAAACAACTGGTGAGCAAGCTCATGTGGTGTAACCCTCTACTGCCCAGATGTCCTTCAGGGCTCTAGGACTATTCCCAGTATGTGTAGAGGTTGTATGGGCCAGGCTGTGCAGGGTTGGCTCCCTCTGCCCCACATATGCTCCAGCGCTATCCTGGGGGGCCTTGCATCTTAAAACCTTGTTTTGACAAGCTTTGATGCCACGCTGCCGTGTATGCAGCACACGCCTCTGCTGTGAATATACTGGTCTGGGAGGCAGTAACACTCCCAGCACTACCAACATTTTTGAAGTAATCCCACTCCTCATTCACACAACACAGAGGGCGTCCCAGTGTCAGAGGGCCTCCACAAGGTGTCTAGAAACCCCATAGCGCCAGTTCATGTCACACAGGTCCCTGGCCTGTTTATATGTACCAGCAGAGGTGACAGCTGCTGTAGCAGCAAATGAAGTTTAGAGAAGGCAAGTTCTTTGGCCGCCATTTGTCCCAAATTATTTAGGAGCTTATATGCCAATGTAGTGGATGCTATTTTACGGTAGGAACCGTCAGAAACCTGGCCGTAGATCATGACTGTACAATACAGTCTGTGTGAAACAAGGCCTGATGTCAGTATCAGGTCTAAAAGATGTTTCTGAAAGTTGACTGAATTTAACAGCCTTTTACAATGCATTGTTTAACCTGCAGATGACAAAGGCGTTGATGAAGTGCCCTGAGGCCAATAAAAAAAATATCACACCTGTTTGTGAAGCCAGGTGTAAAAATGCAACCATACCCAGAGCTGAGGCTTCAACATTTGAATCAGCTTTAGGAAAACTCCAGTGTCAGAACCTCAAAAAACTATAAAAGATCTTCACTTGAGGAAATACACAGGGCTGCTTCAGCATCTCCTAGAAGCTGCTTTCTTCAACTACAAGCTCTATTTTCATGTGAAAGATGCAGCTGTTTCTGTCCTCCCACCACTCTTTCCTCCCAGCCTTGCTGAGCTGGAGGGATGTTAAGACCATGAGTTCCTCAAATGATGGAGTAGGCAGGAGCTGCTTTGCACCCCCTTCATGTTCATCTTCAGGTCTGTATATCTTCATGGGAGATATGCTGTAGCCAGATGCAGGTTATTTTGCTCCTTAAGAAGATACTGGATGATGCTCTATGGCACTTCTGTTACAGGAAGTGAGGCTTGATTTTCTTCATCCCTAAAACTCCTATGCCTCTCAAAAAGACAGGAGAAAAGCAACTGTAAAGTCAAGTAAAATGCCAGCTATACTTCACTGAAATATTAACGTCTTTGTTTTCCTCTTGATCTAAAATAAACTGAATTTTCTTAACTTAATACCAAAAGTGGAATGGTTGATTCAATTGGCTTATGCTGTTATGGAGGAAAATAGTATTTTTCATGTTGATTCAATTGTTGGACCTTTCTATCTTCCAGTGGTGGAAACATTTGAAAACAGAGAATTTTCCTTATAGTGAGACGTGGACTTAAATCATAAAGTTTGAACTTGTCTAAAATATTACCCAGATTCAAGGTCCAGGAGCTTAATAGTGGGAGTTGGTTAAATCCTCCTAGGGAAACTGGAATTTAAGGTATTTTAAATGAGTTTCATGTAGCAGTCATAGCATTTGCATCCATTCCATTTGCATCATTAAAGGCTTGGTTACGAGAAAGGGAGAAGTATTTGGGTGTCAGACTTCAGGTTTGTCTACATTTGTCTGTCTTCAGCTCAGAAAATGTCTAAAGCATTTGCTAAAGGCTCAGCTGTGATCTGCCCATTCTTTATGCATTCAGGACAATCGCAAGGCAATTTCCTCTTCTGTGAAATAGTTTTTGTTCAGATAGAGGGTAGCTATGCTAGAACTTGTTTTTTTTCTAGGCTGTTTTCCCAGACTTGCCTCAGATCCTCTCTTTTCTCCAACAGTTTGTGATCCAGCCTGTTTCATCTAATCTGATCCGTCTTGACCTCTATGCCATGCTCATCCCTTGATGACATCTTGAATGTCCCAACAGCCTGCCTTTGTTGCCTTTCTTGCCCCATGAGTCTCACTGCTTCAGTCAAGAAAAACCTGGGACAGCTATCAGATAAAACCAACAAATTTGGCTTTGCCTGATAATCTCCATGTAATCAGCCCGTCCTTCAGCTTGGTGGAGGAAAAAACCTTCCAAGCTGTGTCCAGGAAAAAAGGACAGGTCTTTGTGTCCTCCATCTCCTTTGGGCAAGTTCTCAGATGACTTGGCTACCCCTGGAGATGGAGGCAGCAAGCAGGCTGTGGGAACTGCTGCCGTGGCACACTCTTCTCCACCCTGTCACAAACTTGTCATCAGCTAAGCTCACAGTTGGACCTCCTGAAACTTCCCCCCTGGCAGCAAGTGCTAGTGTTGGCCAAGCACGTGTTCGCATTTCCCTGTCGTGGTGTGCTGGATCCTGGCTTAGTCTGGGGTCTTTTCACTTGCTCCAGGGGTGAGGGCTGGGCCAGCTGCTCCAAGATTTCAGCTGGATCTGGGATGGCCTATGTGAAGAGCAGGCAGCTGCTGGCTTTCTTGGTGGATGGCACTGGAGCTTCATGAGGACCTCAGGTGCCTGAGTGCATGTAGCTGTGACTATGCAATGCTTTAACGCAACGAGGATATGATTTCTCAAGTGACCAGTCCCAGAAATATTACGGTTCTCGGAATCTCTGCCTGAAAAGTGGCACCTGGGTAGAAGTGGTCCATCTGTCAGATAGCTGTTCTGACAAACACCTACTATGCATGTCAGTCAGAAAAGGAGCACACTCAACCAACACATCAATCTGACAGTCTGAAAATCATGTGAATCGTTGTGTGTGTGCTACTCGGAGCTTGAGCATGTTTCCACCTGGGAAATACCATGTACTTTTGAGGCTAAAGGTCAACATTATTTGTAATAAATTAAAAAGCTACACAAATACTTCTATAAATCAAGGGCAAAAGTTGAAATGATAGTCTCATATTTCTGAGGTAATTTTGTTATGACACTCTTTAATCTTTCAAGGAGAATGTCTGGCAAATGTCCCCAGCTGATCTCCTCTTTGCTTTCCTACACCCTGCAGCATGCATATGTGACTGGGAAATTGAGGCACCCAGCAGTTCCTGCATGGAAAGGGTAATATCCCTACCAGTTATTTTAAAGGCCAATCACTGCTATCAGGAGTATACTTCAGACAGCTTAAAATATTCTTATTTCACTGAGGAAAAGCAGTGATTGGTGTACAGGCTATCCGGTTCGTGGCAAGGCTGTCAGAGCTGAGGTCTAGGATGGGCATAGAGCATCTTACTCTTTGTCACTGTTCAGATCCAACCATCCACTAAAAATGCAATTGCCAGAAGAAATGCTGGCACAAGATGTAGAAAACAACCCTCTTGTTGTTATTTCACCAATTATTATTTCAGAGAGGGGACCGTATAACTGTGGGGCCTCCAGAATAAAAAGTAACAGATGCACACTGGAGCAGAAGCATTAATGTTTGATTTATAGCACAGAAGCATTTTCCTCCGCTGCCAGGTGTCTCTTAAGTCTGAGTACTTCTTGCTTTGTTAGATGTATTCTCCTGTAAACACTTTGTTGCTGCTATTACATTTTCCCATGCTGAAAGTCTATCGCAAAGACTTTTTTTCTGAGGCATTGGCAGATGGCAATTAGCACCCTTCATATTCTTTCCCCATAACTTCAGCAGTTTTTGCCTGCATCCACTTAACAGCTCCAGGCATGCCAAATCGCACGCTTCTGGAGGACTTGTTGCTAGTAGCAGATCTTTGATTCTAAATGCCTAAGTAGCGTCTGAACTATATTTAGAGCAAGTACACGCCTGCCTATTCATGATCTTTTGTGTATAGCCTGGACAGCTCAGTGCCAGCGTGCAGCATAATCAGCTTCTCCTTTAACGTTCAAATTCCACAGCTCTTCAGAGAGGAAGGGAGAGAGGAAAGAGTGGTGGGCAAGGAAACAAGGATAGTAATTAAATATGACTTAGGAAAAAAATCCCTGAATAGCAAATTAGCCTTGCTGTTTTACTAATGTTACTGCTCTCTTCATAAAGTCCCAGCCATGTAATTATTGCACACTCATAACTCCTACAGGCTTTCTAGAGAGTTACACAGTACTTAGTGAGGCTGTGAACATCAAGAAGTTGTCCTCGTTTTCCTGGACTGCTAAGGAAAGACGGAACTGACTACATTTTCTGCTTAACAGCATTTCCATTAACTTAAAAGGCAGGGACCTCTTAAAAAATTCTAGGTAGTTATCCCGCAACCTTGCTAGGTAAGGACATCTGGAGTAACAAGGACAAGCCTACAGCAGATGTAAGACGGTAATTTGGCTTTGGCACTTACTGACTTGTATAAATGCTCAGAATTTACGTATTCCAAGCGTCTGATTTTTCTAAGTCATGTTTGTAAGTACTTCGTTCTGCAATGTTAGAGCAAGATGTTTCTACTGTGAGACATAGACGAATTCAACCAATTTGGTCATGTAGCAGTAAATATAAAGATGATCAAACCAACCTGCTCATTCACTTAGAGGAAAATAGGTAAATTTGAGTTTATGACTGACTGTACCACTAACTTTTTTCTGTCTTGTGAGAATGTCCCCATTAAATTTCTAACTTGGCACCTCTTCACAGGGAGACAACCTGTAAATATTTTCCTTATAAGCCTCTTAAACAATAACTGCATCTTCCCCTTGAACTTATGTAAAATCAACAAAATACAAGATAAGCCTGGAATTCTCTACTGAAGGAAAAATAATTAATAGAACCAAGAAGGGACACTGCTCTGGTTTGGCACTGTTAAATTTTTCGGCTATCCTCATTTAACTGGTCAAAGTGAAATCTGAATGTGTTCAGATGTTCAGTGTGGGTGGCTGGAGAAATTGGTGAAGAGCTTGTTCAGCCACTGATATCCAGTTGCAGAGCACAGGCCCATCTCGTGAAAACACAAAAATGAAAACCAACTGAAATGTGTGTACATTTCCCTGTAAACTGCACTACTAAATGAGAGAATATAATATGTTTAATGATTTTCCTTTTTCTAAATGCATTTGCTGTTGATTTGCCTTGAGAACTGGCATGGTCATTTCTTTACTGATGCACCATAGGTTCTCTCTGAGTCAAGTGCAACACTCTTTGCATGTTTCTGGTTCTTATGTTCCATTAAAAAAGGTTCTGTACTTCCACTCTTTTTGTGGTAGCGCTGCTGCTAGAGATGCAAACTGTGTCTGACTTCTTCCTGCACGATGGATTGTAGGTATCAGCCTATGCCAGGAACACAGGGCACTGTGCCTTCAGCTGTAAGAGACAGCTGAAGCTTTTAATTCCTTCTGAACAGATGTGTGGGGTTTTCCAGCAGAAGGCAGGGGGAAACAACCTGAGCTTGCACTTTATACTAGAGCCATCTTACCATTTATCCAACAGTTGTCACATTTGCTTCATCGCAAATTGAAGCTCTGGGAATTAAAGAAGGAGGATTTCTGTCTAGACCTTATTGTTGACAGTCTCTGTGGAACACATCCAACGTCCTAGGGAAGGAGGTCGCTTTCTTGAGTGCAGATGGACTAAGGTTGTAACATCTCCTGCTGGCCATGTTCCATTTCCCTTCTGTCCTGCTTTTCTTGAGAGGAGTTCAATTTCTGTCTTCTCTATATTCCTCTGATAATATAATCTTGTTTGGAAGAGATAAGTATAGTCATTTCACTATTAAAATTGACTGTGTACAATTTTTTCTCTGAGAGTCAGAAAATTGGACATGATTTCAGCACTGTGCTTTGGGAATGGTAGGCGATTGATTAATCCTCTGTCATACAGATTGTATTTGAAAACAAGACAGGTCTATAATTCTTTTCTTGACTGACATTTCTGAATCAAATAAATGAGTTTTATTTGTGTTTTTGGATGAAATGTTAAGTAGAAAATGTTCTGGTGTTTTCCCCCGGACTAGAAATCCACAGCTGCTAGGGCAGCAATGAAAGTGGTTTTGTTTAAGTGATGTATGGCCCAAGATAAAGAAGTGAATTTGGAGCCTCAAAATTAAGTTTATGGCTTGTTCCCATCAAGTATAATCAAGAAAAAATGAAGTCCTGTTGGGTTTCTTTGTAATTTGAGGACTGATTTATTCTTATATGGTGGGGAATTTTTCCTAGAAATTTTAGGTGGTGGGGGTTGGAGTGTTATTGCACAGATACTTGAACAAGCTCTAAACATTCAGAAATAGTTTTGTAAATGTACCCAATCCACCACGTTATCTTGAGTTCTGCCTTATCAGGGAGTGTATTAGCCATTTTTCTGTAGCGAGCAGTGTTGCAATTGTAGCAAAGCTCAAAGTTAGATTTTTCAGAAGAGAAAGGTGATTTTATTACAAAACAACAGATTTTACTTGCTCATACTCCCCTACTTGCATATTCACAAGCCTTTTGAACTCTTCAAGAGCTTACAGTGAATAGGAACTTTCGTCTCTGTATCCTTTCCTACCTCTGAGAGCCATTATAATGACTCATAATTTTCTCATAAATTTTCATCTCTGTGTCTGGGTGCTTAAAGCTCTGACCTTGTTCTTCATCTTCTTCATCACAGTCTCTTAACTGCTGCACCTCTTTTTTGGCAGTCCATTGTTTTCCCTACCTGGGTCTCTTCAGAAGTTGCACATGGCTGTGCTGTGATTTTGATGACCTGCAGAGCAGGGTACCCGCAAAACCTTCTGTCACTCCTTCTGGTGCTTTCCCACCTCACCATTCCCACTCATTCTCCACAGGCCAACCTTAACCCTTCTATTCCAACTCTCTATACTTCTGTGCCTGTTTTGCATTTGTTCAGTTAAAAATCTGCACATAATTTTCTTTGGTACTGTAACACTTTTATGAAATAATGATGGATTGCTGAACTATTTCTAGCATTTCCTTAACACTGTGCCAATAACCTGGACCTCCAAATTAACTGTATCATAGGAGAGAGTGTCCTGGTCCTGATAAAAGCAGTCAGAAAGCCCGGAAAGTGCCAGCCCCTTAGAGTAGAGGCTTCAGTGTTCATCCTTCTGCAACTTGGAAGTCGTTTGAATTGAGGCCATATTTGGACATCAAACCTGAGGACCTGTTGTCTGAATGGACTTTCGTCCATGTCAGAATAATAATAGTCCTTGGCATCCCTGATAGTTGGTCAACAGGTAAGTGATATTTTAGGTAGTGAAGTTGAAAATGCAGAGCTTTGGTAGTGCACTTTTTATCCCCTGGTCATTCTCAGGGCTAAGACAAATGCAAAATGAACACCCTTAAATAGAACTGAGCCCAGAATGGGAAGCTTCCAGTGCCTGAAATCAAATGCAGGTAACAAAATGTGCCCTGAGCCCACCCATCTCAGGTGGCACTGGATACCTATCTGGAAACAGTGAGCAAACAAAGGACCAGCTGCCTCATCTGCCTAGTGTGGGGTTATACGTAGGGCTTTTTGGAGCAGGAGGAGGGGAGGTTCATCCATTATTAAAACATAGATAATAGAAACTTTATGCCCCACTGGTCTTGCATTAGACAACATGAACTGAAAGATGAGGTCTCTGCTAATTCAGTGCCTGGTACTCCTGAGACTGGCTCCCATGTGAGGGGGAAGCAGACAGCACTTGTCTGTCTTGTTCTGTCTGATCCCAACCACCTGAGAGTTCCTGCTCCTTCCCTAGCAATGGCCTCCTGTGACAGCTTCACTTTGCTGGAAGAATAAAGGTGTCAGAAAGGAGAAGGCCAGCATCTACACGAGCCAGGCCATGGTTACAGGATGCAAAGTCAGGCAAAATTAAACAATCTCTACTCGTGCCAGATCAAGTGCTTAATGTAAAACACATCTCCAGCTCTCTCCTTCAGCAGGCAGCGTAACAGCAGCACTATTCTCAAAAGGGAAGCGTCCCACAGGCAAGATTTGTCCTTCCCAGAGGGCTGGTGAAAGATGGATGTCTTTACATTCATTTCTTGAGGAAGAAATTAGGATGCCATGGGTTATTCTCAGTAAATAAGAGCAAGTTGAAAAATCCCATGGTTATTCTCTCTTTCTGGCGGCCCCATAACTTAATATGATATGGGCCTTTTTCCTATTAAGCCATAGACTTTGAGAAACTCTACCCTATGCATAGCTACAAACAAGTAGAGGAAAGAATGCTGAAGCTAATTGGGCTAGCAGTCCATGTCTGATGCAAATATTTGATGTGACAAAAACTGCTAACACCCCCTGCCTCCAAAGAGAATGTTCCAAGCTCCCCATCTTGCAGTTTCTGAAATTGAACCAAAGGTCTGTTTGGGACACTCTGTAATTGTGGGGTGTTTGTGAATCAGGGATGGTTTTTTTAACATTTAGTGCAATGAGAGACCAACATGTTTTCTGAAAGTGAACCATTCCATTCTGTCCCATGCAGGGGTAGATTTGTTTTGGTAATCTATGATTTTGGCTAAGGTCCCAAACCACTGGCAATGCAAGTCCTAAGCAGATGACTCTTTATGGTAGTTTTGGATACCAGAAGCTTAAATAATGAAGTCCGTATTTTTTCTTCAGTAGGAAAAATAAAACCATCTGAATGGTATTTAAAACAAAAATAGATTGAGAATTTCATCTACTGCAAAATTTGAAATGTGTTTCACTTACTTTGAATATTTTCAGATATGCTGGTTTCAATTAGTCCACAAAATTTGAGCCTGATGTTCAGATAGCAATATTTTTCACATAGTTTTAGTTTCACAATTTTACTTAGGGCAGGAGGAGAGAATTGGAAGAAAACATCTACTTGTTTTCATTTCTTATTCACAATTCTCTTGTAAATGGCACAAATCAAGCTTTGAGGTGGGATTCACTAAAGTGTTGCAATAAGAGACATTAACTGTACCCAGGGTATATACCATTAGAAACAACCATTATTTGAAGCATTTCAGGATGTAGGAACAGATCCCTCCCATGTGATTAGAGATAGAAAGCCTCCCTTGTTCTCTCAGAGTAGTGTAAAATGGACTCCCACTGTTGTCAGAGCATCCCTGAACGCACACTTTTCCTTCTCAGGAAAGTGTAAAGCCAGAGTGCAGGCATCCAGGGATGTTTCTTTGTTTTCAGGAGAAGCAGAAATAAGCCCTATTGCCCCAGTGGGTCTTTCTTCCTCTCGTCCTGTTTCTTCCTCCAGTTCTGAAGGATATAGTATTTTGAATAATTTGCCTAATTTCAAGCTTCCTTTCCCACCACTCCCACACAAAAGTGGCTTGTACTTAGCACAGAGATTGTGTGAATACTGCTTTCTTCCAGAATGAATTTCTAGGTATTTCTCAGAGCTATGGTTCATCTAAACTTCTTCCACTAATGCATTAAATATTGTGGCCACAGCCACGATATGCCTTTCCTTTCATCCTTTGCCTAGTGGGAGACCTGAATGCATGGAGGTGGGCTTTGTTCTTGGGCTAGAGAGGAAAGCAGGATTAGGAAAGTTTTATCTCTATGTCTTTTGTTTCCTTTAGTTAATACTAATTTGTAATGAGTCACTTTTGAGAAGGCAAAGGAATAAGTCTAATGCTGGTCCTTAGTCCCTGCTGAAATTTATTTCCCCCGTGCTGGACAGCCTCTCCTAAAGGTCTGCTGCCTGAACAGTCTGCAGCTTCCCCCAGGAGGTGGACAGGGCAACACACAGAGGTGCAGTTCCCTTGCATCTGCTCCAGGCAAGTCAGACTCTCACACTGGGACAGTGCCCTGAAAGGGATGACAGATTTGATGAGAAATTTTATGGCACATGACTTTACAGACCAGCTGGCAGGTTTGGTTGCTGCCCTAGCCAACGTTGGCAAGAAAATGTGTGATAACATGGTGCACAAAATGTGTCTTCTGGTGGGTCAGGAGGTCCTTGATCAGCAGCATGGCCTAGTTTGTGGATGAGACAGCAAAGGTGTGTTACTCTATTAGAGGCTGCCTGAAGACAATGGAGTCACCACAGACTCAGAAAAGCTCCTGAGTTACCAACTGGCTCAGCCAGCCATGCACAGATAGTGGTGGAGGAACCAGCCCAGCCACCTGCACCCGGCAGGGTGGAAGCTTGCTGGGGCCTTGCACTGTTGGCAAAAATGCTGTGGCTGTTCCCTATAGTGTGTAATGGGTTGTCTGCCCTCCGTGAGCCCTTCCACTCACCTCAGGGGTGAGCTGCAGGCGGCAACAGTGGGGAGCATGCTTTACTTCATGTCTCTGGGGGATGTTATAGTGTTCATTTTCAGCCTCTGCAATTTATTTTACACCCTGTGCGTTATTTCCAAAGGAGAAAAAAAATTTTGGAAAGTATTTAGAACGAGAGAAAGGTTAGCCTTGAAACATGGGGAAGTCACAAAGCAAGGAGATAAACATCTTGGGAGGCTTTGTCAAGGCCGCCTGTGGCTTGGGCTTGGTGCAGAGGCATCAGAAATGGTAACAACTTTGTTCAGTCTGTGTTTCTAATTCCCCTTCCAGTGGAAGAACTCCTTGTTTTCTCCTGCTCCATCCTTTACCAGTGCATTTGGGTGATGGCAAGCAGGTAAATCCGCAGCAGAGTATTTTCTGTGAGCATCTTTGCCTTGCAGAGGAAAGCCCACAGTACCTATGGAGTCTGTGCTGTGGGCACTCACCTCCAGGCAGCGTCTGTTGCCCACAGATGCACTCAGCTCTCTCTGCAGACAGCTGGGAAGGGGTGGCATTCATCACTGCTGTGCAAAGGGCTCGTCTTCAGAGCTTCTTGTGAGGAATTCCCTTCACTTGGCCTGCAGCTCAGCTTAAGCTGTTCTTTCACATGTTTTTTTCATTTATGCAGTTAATGGGAAAAAGCAAAACAAATGGAGTTGGCTTGTTTTCCCCGGATTGAAAGGTGATTAACCAACACCAGTGGTTGCCAAGCAGGTGTATACATCAAAGATGATACTAGTGTAGAGAGAAGCTGACATTGTTGCTGGTTAGTCCATATTTTTAGTATTTTTCCATGTGATTAATTAAGGATAGGGTCTTTTCCGTGTACATGAAATTTCCTTTCGTAAACAAGTGATATTTTTCCACAGAATGAAGGCCAATTCTGATCTCACTTACACCTGTGTAAACCTGGACTAACTCCACTGGAGCCTCTTCATCTAATCTAATCTGCCTGTTTTCAAGTGTGCCGGGCATTAGGGTATCTGAACATCCGTGCTTATCCCCAGACATAAACTGATGTCACTGGGTTCAGTCTTACTCACCATGCCCCGTCCTTCATATATAATTTATCAGCCAGAATGATGTTAGGTGATTTGCACTCTGAAGTAATCATCAGTCAGGCAGCAAGATGATGGATAGGTGGAGGGAGAGCAGATGGTATGAAAGATTAATCAAAAAGTGGGAGTCCATGCCACTGCTGGTCCACAGCTAAAGATCCTCTTGGGTGTGAAAAATGCTAGAATAATGGTGAGGTATTTGTCTCCTGAATTTGTGCTATTACTAGGAAATCCTTCCATGCTGCACAGCTCTGGAAAGGCCAGGTGCTTTTTTGGGAGCCTGTTGGGGCAGATCTCACCCACAAGCGTGGGTGCGTCAGGGTGGCTTGGCCTCCATCGTTTCAGTGATGCTGCCTCCTGCTTTCCCCCCCTCATATACCATTTACTCTGGCACAAACACCGTGCCATTCCTCCCTGGCCATTATTTGCCATTAATTAGTACACAGACCCCTCTCTTCCTTGTCAGGTCACTCCTCCTGCTTGTCTACTTCCTCCTTAGCTGGGTGTCTCTTTTTCCATCACATCAAACCTCTCACCTCTGGATAAGGGAGATCATCAGTGCTACTGAGGCAGCTACTGCTCTGTTCCCTCTAGCAATGGCTTTTCCCATATATTTCTGGAAGCCAGATCTCCTTCTGTGAAAGATGCTTCACCTTTCCCATTTGCATTCTTTTTCTCTGGTCATTGTTTTCTTCTCTAGCTTCTTCCTGAATCATGATTCCCCTCAGACAATTTAGGTCCTCCTTGAAGAGAGGTCACGTATTCTGCAAGAGCAGTTGAGAGTGAGCAGAGGTGAGTTTCCTGCCAGAAACCAGGGTAGGCCAAATGCCAGGCTGCAGCCAGAGCCAGGCAAAAGGGAGGAGGGATGAGGGTTAGAACAAAGAGTTAGGAAGCCAGTCCCACCATCAGCCTCACTGTCCCCACTGCCACCACAAAAAGCAGGGTGGAAACAGAAACTGATGCTGTGAAACTAGACCCGACCATGAGATTTAGGCAGGACCTGAGGGGAACCACTGAAGCTGGTAACAATAAAAAGCTGAGAGTGATGTGGTACACTAGACCTCAGCCAGTGATGGCTGAGTATGGAAAAACAGAGGGGAGAGGAAAGTGTGGATCTCACACCTATGGCCCTGACCGTTAACTCATCAGTAAACACTGCAGCAGCTGCTTTTTCTGCAACTTCTGGACATCAGTGTCTTTTTAATTGCTTTCATGCAGCCTCAGCACTGTGGCATGCTTGGCTGATGCCTTCAAAGGATGTCTTCACAGCATGAAGGGCAATAAACTTAAAGACCATTACCTGTACTGGGCCACTCACTCCAGCTCTGTTGGAGCTCATAGGCATTAGTCTGGGCCAGGAATGACTATACCTCAAATTTATTTTAAATTAGAGCTTCTGGTTTTGCAGGAACATTTTATTGCCGCAGGCAATAAGAGGGATGGAACAGTGTTCCACCCTTCCAACATAAACCTGTGCTGGGCAAAGCCCACTGTGCGCTGGCTGTGCAGTCCTCCTGCAGTGCTTCCTGTTCAGCTATTTAATTTGATTGCCATTGGCCAGCTTTAAAACCTGGGGTTTTAATCTGCTGTAAATTGGTGCAGCTCTACTGAAATGCGGTTTTCAGCCTGTGGTCTGTCAATCCCTATGTCTCTGTGGACTGCTCTGAAAAGATCTGCAAAAGGTAACTGAAAAAAGCAAACCCTAATGTCAATAGCCTCTGAACTGCCAATCCATGGGACTTCCTCCACTAGGCCATTTTGGGGTGCCAAAAAATGAAAATGACTGAAGATCATGAATAGAGTACTGTTTGGCACTAGCTGAGGGTCTGTTTCTGACTTTTCATTTAGTAAAAAATTCGTTTTGAGGAGATGATCAGGGTAGAGTAAGCAAATGCTACAGCTTAGGCTCAAAGTTCTATGTGGTTTTTGAAAGCAGACTAAAATGTCACATATATCATATATCTGTTTGTAAGCTGGCCTGGTTGAATAGTAGGAGATAGCAAAATGCAACTGCAGTCACTAGAGTATGATATTTGGGAAAAACTGTTGTTCCAAATATTGCTTCAAAAGGCCTACACCCATCTCTCCTAAATTAAAAAATGAGCATTTGATGTAATGTTTTAATATACTTTTATGTAACATAACCTCAGCTAGAAAAAAATACACATATAACCTCTTAATAACTTCAAAGCAGTGAAAGATCTTTCATTCTTTTCCAGTAGTGTCACATTAATTTATCTTCTTCCTGAGTTCCAAGGGTTTTGTATATTATATAAGCAGGCACAAATATGTTCTTTGCAGCATTTTATTTATTCTTCTCTTAGAAGTGGATAAAGGATACATATGCTGTTTCACGAAGGATTTTGAGACTTAGTGTTGTCCTGCAGAGCAAGAAAACATTCAGAAAGAAAATTCAGGATTTCTGAAGGCAACCGTTTCCTCCAAGAGGTCTAAGCAGCTTCCTTGGAGACTGTCACAAGTCTTCTTGTATTTCTTCTTGACTGTAATTTTAAAATATTACTTGATTCTGTAAAGCATTTTGATTTTACAGATCTGCAAGTTCCAGTGGAAAAGGGCTCCATACAAACCTCTTCAAACAGTTCTATTTCATCATAGCACTACGACTGTAACATTGACTGCTGGGAGAGATTTGGAGCTAGAGCCAGATACCTAACAAAGGCTGGAGCTGTTTGGATCTGAAATCTAAATTCTGTTTGTGACCAAACTCAGATTATTCTTCTGATATTCTCTAGCACCCAGAGAAGAAAAGAAAATTTCTTTCAGTAGACATTTAGCAATCAAGCCATCCTGGCTAGGCACGAGCAAGTTCCAGTGACTGTACTGAAGTAGATGCACGCAAGCAGCATTCAGCCTGCTGTGAGGAAGTGATGCTGCTTCCCTGAATCTGAATTTTCTCCCTCCCTAAGTTGGCACTGGTTTACAACTCCCTGCTTTGTGACTTGCCCTGAACTTTTCTATTCTCCAGCTTCAGGGAGTGTAGCCAGTCATTTATAAATAAATATACTTATTAGAAAAGCAACTGTAACCTTACACAGGCTGCAGAACCTGATGTGCTCTACCAGACAATGGAAAAGCAAGTGAGGCTGCTGCAAAGCAAAAACCATTTTGTCTCTGTGATTCCATGTATGTTCTGTCTTTAACCTTTCCCCTCTCTGAATATTTGCCATGTGCAAATGACATGTGTTTCATTTGGAACTAAAGCATGCTGTGTTTTTATATAGATTACCTATGAGTAGTGAGTACAGCCTGCGATGAAAAGCAGAGGTTTCCGTTACTTCATATCAACACACGATCTCAGCAGTATCTAAAACATGTGCTACTTCCCATAGCATTTGCATGTGCATTCATATGTTTTTGTTCCACTTGGGCTGTCTTAGAGCCTTAGGCCCTACCCCATTTGCACGTGTTTGAATTAGATGGATGCAAAACCACAATATGAAAATATAATTGTGGAGGAGAGGAAGGAGGACACTTCAGAAATGTGGATTATTTTCCTCCTTTCCTGTCAATTCTATGTCTGCATCTGCATTTATATTCATATGTTGCTGTCACAGGTTTACCTGGATTTACTTTCAGGACAAACAGTCCTGAAGCTGCATCTTGCAGCATCATTTAAGGCAATTTAAAACAGGGAATATAAGACTCTTCTCCCATTTGACATATAGGTGGGGATTCCTATTTTCCTATCCCCTTTATTCAACTTTTTCCACTGTCATATGTGTACCTACAAGCTATTTTCCCCATTACTAACTGGACCAGTGGTGTGTACATGAATATTGACTCTGGAGGTTACAGTGAGGCAAACTCACAGTATTTTCTCTTTATGGAGCAGATGCATTGGCAGTTCATAAGTTATTCATGCTCATTGCCCTCAGGGATCCATTTATATAAGCTAGAGAGATGTACTGGGTGCCTGAGTATCTCTTATGCCTGCCTATCAGATGGCCCTCATAACCATAATCGTATCCCAATTTATACTGTGTCATCACTGCAACATGCTTTTGAGGAAGAGAATTGCAACTCTTCCTAGTTTTCTCAGGGCGAAAAGGGCCCTGGGGGATTTGAGCTGGTTGCCCCATGTCTCAAGAAGTTCATCCTGGCTCTCTGAAAACCCAGACTAACTCTGTTGTCTGTTGGACCTCTGTTACCCTCTCTGCCAGGGTGTGTGAAATCTCCTGTCAAACACTTAAGCAGCAGAAACTGGCAGATCCCAGCTTGGCTGCTGCAACGTCAGCCCTAAGCATCGACCTTGTCATTAGACACCAGCTCTTTTCTTAGAGGAAGACACTGTGTTCAGTATGTTCCACTCAGCTTTTGCCAGTACTCTGCAGGGAAGGGATGGGTCACAGGTTTTGACATTTCCATCACTGGACAGAGCTATGGATATAAATTCTTTTGGTTCATTTGGTTTGATTTGGTTTGTGTTTTGTAACAGATTGAAAACATTATGCAAAACAAATGCATGCTTGGGTGCCTTCTTAATGCCTGTTTGGAGTTACGTGCATCATTCCTCATGCTTTATTTACTGTTGGATTTGCCTGCTTTTCTAAATCAGCTGTGGATGTCCAGCTTCCGATTTATATACAGCCAGAGATGCACTAGTTATCTCTGAGCCTAGTTTTCCTGTGGAAAAACTCCAGGGAAAGTCATGGATGCACTGTTGAATTAATCAGGAGGAGGAAGTGTTTTTGGAAGAAGCAGAACTTCCTTTCATGCAGGATAAGACACGGCCAGATGCCAAGGGTGGGGAATAGGGACATGATTAAAGAACTAGATATAGAAGGAAGTGCTTTTCTGTGCAACGATGATGCATTTTCCTAAAATTTTATTTCCTACATTGCTTGGAAATCAAGTTGTTCCACCCTTTTTTTTTTTGCTTTATCTTCTGCTTCAGTTGCAAATTTTCCCTCTTACTCAGCAGACCAACCAGTAGAAACTAAATTTCCTTCCTCTTTGAAGCTTGCAGATGCTCGATTCAGGAAAGGGCAAATGGAGGAAGAGGACACACCATGCCCATTTTTGGCTGCAATTTATCCCCCCAGGCGTGGATGACGGAGGGGAACACCATGGTCCTTTCCAGCTTTCTTCTCAGTATTAGACCACTGATGTCACCAGAATTTGTTCCACACTCAAATTTAGCCTCATCACTGTTACTTGCTGAGGATCTGTAATTTGCATGGGTACATATGTGCGTGTATGCACACACAGAGAGGGATTGATGGAGACAGTAGTGTGTTTCATTACTCCAATCACTACCAGGTGTTTAAGTGTAATAGGGTTACAGACAGCTTGATATTTATATAGCAGCAGGACATGAGTTCTCACCCTCCATGTAAATCCATTTGATTTTGTAACTGTATGACCATACATTTAATGACGTAGGCTTTCCCACCCGACCCCCATAGCCTTGCTCTCGCTGCCTGTATGGATATATTTCCTTTCATTTCCATGCAGAGCGTGTCACTGTTTCATAACTCAGTAAATCAGCTCACTCTTTTGATTTCTCCCACCAGTGCAGCTGTACATCAGAGCAGAGCCTTGTGTCCCCCTGCGTGGGATGCCAGCTGTGGCAAATGAACAAGGAAGCCACCCGAGTTCTGCACTTCTATTTTCTTAGCTTCTATGTAAAAACATATATATATGAGGGGTTTTTTTCACCATGCAGACATCCGCCGGAGCCAGCATTGTTCTCATTGATTGCTGCTGCTGGAGCTCTGGAGGCAGCAGTACTGATCCATATGGAAACAAGGTTTCCATAAATCTGTCAGACTTGAATTCTCTTGCAGAGCCCCATCCGGTTGCTTGCTCTTATTTTCTTTTCCGTGTTTTCAGTTCCTGACTGAGTCAAGTTCAAACAAGCCACTTATTTGGCAGTGCCCTTGAAATAAAGATCTGGTTTAACTGTGCCTTGGGAAGCCTGGGAACATAAGGTTTCCTCATGCATTCAGAAAAAGTATATTCGCAGGTACATGTGCATCTGCTGTCCCACGTCCTCTGGCACACTCAGGGTAGAGCTCTCCCACATGCCTCTTTTTCGCATGTGGGGGCTGAGTGCTTTTCAAAGCCAGGGATTAGACTCTTTCTTCTGTTAAGGAGTGGCTATTAGCATTTGATGCCTTCTGTCCTGCCTGCTGCTTTTATGCTCCATTGGCGCTGTTTCAGAAATGACATTATCATGGGATTGAGCAGCTCAAGGGATTGCAAACCAGCAGCAGAGTCTTTCCCCTCCAGGTCAGGAGTTCATCACTGACCTGGGCTAATACTGGCTGAACATCATTAGCATCTGAAATGAATTAGGGATCTCCTTTCCAGTGCCTACCAAACAGGTATCTCATGGCTCCCCGACACAAAATTTTGCTTTACCGTACAGTCTCTCAGGGTGCTGCAAAGACACCCACAGCTAGAACGTGTCCTTTCAGAGATGGTGTCAGGGACGAGTGGCCAGGCGGTGTGAGCTTAATATGCATACTATGCAGATGTGTTCTCCACCATTGCCCCTCTCTATCTGTCACCAGTATCAAAGTTAACTTGCACAGCCTTGGGCTATGAGAGACATGATGAAGAGCGGGAGACTATGCTAGACTGAGCGGGTTGTTCATAAGCAGAGCCATTTGCAAGTAAACTAAAATGTCTGCTCTCAATAAAGACTTCAGACTTTCACCGCCCATTCCTGTGTTTCTGAGGAAGGTTATCGCTGTGAATCGGAAGGAAATTATGCTAATTCATTGTCACCTTTGGGGATCAGAAGATGGTGTGGTGATAAAATCAAAGAGGATTTTTTTTTCTTCATCTGGAGTAAACCGCGTGAAAGAGAATTTGCTTTCCATATGATACAAAATGCTACATAGATACCACATGCCTGACCTGCTCTAAAACCATCTGTCATCAGCTCTAGGCAGCGCTCATTTACCTCGGTGGAAGATCTCCTCTGGTTGGTTTAGTGGTCTGTCTGTTTATATTCATAAGCCTAACAGTGCTGCAGCTGGCTTACACAGCTTATTAGTGTTGTTTACTGTACTTTGTTGTTTAATCAGAAATACTGATAAGCAATCTAAAAACTAGTGGCTTTTCAAAGCCTTTCACGTAAGAGTGGCATTGGCATGGAAGTACAAAATCAAGTCTTGTGAAGATCCAGCTGAAGGCTCTGTCCTTTGCTCCTTCCCTTATCTTTGTATTTTCCCCCTCCGGAATGCAGAGCAGCCTTTGAGTTCTTTAGCTGTGGTGGGTTTATTATGTGACCTTTTTTGTATCTAAGGAGGCTTGCTCATATAATTTCTACAAAGAGTTCATATTTCAGGTTCCCTTCTCCTCTGGCAAGCATCAGGGTGTTTAAACCAGTGCATCCTGCTGGGCCCCATTCCTACAGCTTTTCTGCCCTCCCCTCTTCTCTCCAGTACTTGAGCATTGAACCTAGAGCCAAGCTTGCTCCGTGGTCTGTGTTCATGGAGGTTACTGTGCCTGTGTGGGGGGACCTACCAAATACAATCTGTCCTGAAACCTGTCTCTCAGTATGAATCAGCTGGTGGGTGAGCGTGAGGAACCGCTGGACAGCCACGAGAGCAACCACATTATTAATTCCTGGCACACAAGAAGGAAAGGGGTGGAAGACACCCAAAGGCTTTCTTTGGGCTCTGTCACACATGGCCATACATGGTATTGCTACCCAGACAACACCATGGCTATTTGCCTTCCCCTTGCCTTTTTCTGTAATGCTGTCTCCATGTGCAATATTTGCCTCCCTCCTTAGTTGCCATGCTACTGTTCGTTCCCTTTTAATCCTCACTAAAGAGTCACATTCTCCTGTGATTTCCTCAGGAAATGGAACAAACCTGAGTTAGTTCTTGAGTGCTCTGCCCACCCCCTTCCCCTTCTGTATTCTGCACATCTGCCTATTAGATTATAAGTGATTTGTAGAGAGGCTTAGCTTTGACTGGGGCGTTGTACATTGTCAACTTCATTGTTGTCAGTAAATGCTTACTTTACCTGGGCTTCTTGCTTTCTTCTTTTCCTTTTAAAAATGAAAAATCCCTTGAAGCTCTAAAATAAAACTACAAATCCACAAAGGTTTAACTGCAGTGCCTTAAACAGGTGCTTTATCCACTGTTCTCTTTGAAATGTGGATTCTAGCTTTTATGACAATCTCACAGCGATGCTTTGTCCACTGGAGAAAGCCTAATTGCTCCCCATGATGGCAAATAAATCCGCGGAGATTTTCAAGTTAAATTTTGGATTTCAGACTAGCTGCATTGTACAATGCACAGCACTATCCCCACATCACAGATTCAAATGCACTACCAATTTCCTGGAAAAGCAATGTATTTTCTCTTTTTATTCGTATTTATTATTTGCTTTATCTAACTGGAGTACTTGTTGAAAGAATATTTGTTGGTCCAAAATGTAAATCAGGTACTCTACACTGTGAGAAATTAGTTGGGGCATCACTGTGAGAAGCTGGTGTGACCAGAGGGGAGAGGCCAATTTATTCATCTGGGCATTAATCTTGATATTGGAATATGAATATATCTTTGGGCATTTCAGCAAGACTTAGGGTTAGAGGTCTGGAAATCAGCATCATCTCTCCTTGCTTAAGTTCCCCATATGAACAGTTTGCTTTGTCCAGCATAAAGTGGACAGAGTTCTACCATGAAAAATCAGGCTTTGCATTGAGGCAATGCTTTGTTTTCAAGAATTCACAGATGTTGTTGGTTTAGGGTCATTTTGAAATTTTCCATGATGGCAAAGCAGCTTGCGAGAGAATATTTAGACAGCACAGGTCCATCTTGAAGCTGAATAGGTATGAGGAAGCACCTAACCTTTGGGCTGACTGGCACCATTCGAGGCAGCCAAAGCTAAAGCAGATACCTGGCAGTCTGGAGACCTGGGCTCTCCTTCACTCTGCGGTGGAACTGAGGTGACAGTGGCCTCAGGTTACATCAAGAGAAGTTTGAATTGGATATTAGGAAAAACTTCCTCGCTGAAAGGGTTGTCAAGAATTGAAACAGGCTGCCCAGGGAAGTGGTTGAGTCACCATCCCTGGAGGGATTTAAAAGATATGTAGATGTCGCACTTGGAGACATGGTTCTCTCTGTGCATCAGCAACTTTACATCATCTCCAAAGGAGGTGAGAGGGTGATGGTCGCTGTGGGTTTGGGTCTTGCTCTGAATCTGTGCAGAGCTCACTCAGGATTCAGCATGCTGTGTGAATTTTTGCATGAATAAATTTGGCTTTGTTGCCAAGTTGATGGACATCACCCACACGTCCTGTCATTGTTTTGGAGCAAATGCACAGGCTGGCATTCTGAAGGAGTGCTGTACGTCCAGTTTGCTGAGGTGCATGGAGTGTTTAAGGGCTGACATGCAGAGAGCTTGCCCTGCTAATGGACCAGGATTTTTATAGACAGAAGGGATATGCCATTGTTGGAGTGGTAAATCTGTAATGACAGACGTTCGTTCTATATTTGTGAATGACCTGATTTGGCATGCATGCGGTTCATTCTCCTGACAATAATGGAAACATGGTGTGAGACAGACAGAGAAATAAAGCTGTGGTTAAAGTGAAGCTATACATTTATAAACGTTTTGATTTAAAGTATTTTCCCCACTTAATTTCTTGCCTTGTTTAAAAAAAAAAAAAAGCAGCCCCTGTTTGAATAGTCTTTGTAAAGCTTTCAGCTCTCCTCCTCCTTGTTTTTCCTCCTCCCTCACCTCCCTCCTAAGCTGAAGAGATGAGTGTAAGACATCTGTCAAAGCTGTGGTAGCTTATTCCTGCTGCTCCGTGAGGACCCCAGGAATCTGTCAGAGCATCCCCGGCTGCTGCAGTCCTGTTGCTGGGTGATGGCTGCCCCAGAAGGTGAGAGTCAGGCACTGCTGGGACACAGACCACTTTGTCCCAATGTTAATTTGTCCCTGAACTGGAGGGAGGGGAAGGGGAGATTTCACTATGAAAAGAGAGAATTTTGAGGGGAAGATACCGGAAAGTTTAGGAAACATTGGAAAAGGCTGTTGTGCCCTTAAAGAGCCCTTGCTTTCTGCTTCACATTTCTCCCTCCCTCCTTCAGGAAAAATTCCTAAACTGCTTTGGCTTGGTACCAACTATTCCTTTGGCCTCCCAGCCAGAAAAGCTCACTGAGGATGGAGAAATAGCCATACACAATGGTTTTGAGAACTAATAACACATGCATGCGGTCCAGCCTTGAATTATATGAAATATGGTGCATAGCTTTCAACCCTGTTTTGTCAGAGGCCTTGACTGCTTAAAAGCCTTCCAGTCCCTCTCCTGCCTCTCTTCCCCCCCAAAAATAAAATAAATCCCACACATTTTCTCTCAACTTCCAGCATGTGTGACCGTAATTGTGTCTCAGATGCTGGCAGAGTGCCCGATCTGTCAGCCTCACATGGGAATGAGGAAGGATGCCTGCTGGATCAGCTCGGCTGGGAGGGGATGTGGGGGCCAGAGGCTGGGACACTTGCTCCCACGGCCCCGCAGAGGAGTGGGAGGGCACGGTGCTGCCATTCCTCTGGGATGCACACAGCAGGTCAGGATCTGCCCCAGTGGCTGCTTCCTTCTGGGGGACCTGCTTGGGGCCGGCAGGTACAACTGAGAGCAATTAGTTAAACCAAGGGGCCAGATACAAGTCAACTAATTATATCGGTGGATTGTACTCCAGCAGCTTGTAATTCTTGTGCCCTGTGTTAGTACAGATGGGTCCTCCCTCGGTAAATGAAGACACTCTATGTGTTAGTCACGCTGCTGGATCAAGGAAAGTGTGGTACTGGGTTTGCAGCTGAGCCAGATGAACCTGCTCAGTACCTGGCCCTTTTTGCACGGTCTCTAGCATGGCTGTTTAAGTTAGTTAAAATACACAAAGGTGTGGATCGCACAGCTCTCCGGAGAGGATAACTCTTGGAAGTTGTGTGGTGCCTGGGGGAATAGTTATCTCTCCTGATTATAACCTCTAGGAACTGATGTGATAGAAAAATCAATTTAATTCTGGAAGAACTTATCATTAAAAGACAACTTGTGGAACTTAATTGCTTGAAATAATTTGAGGTAAGCACAATTCCGGAAAATCTATCAGAGATAACAGCCATATACCAGTGGGGGTAGCATCATCCTCTAGCTCTTAAGAAACTCCGTTTCAATGGATAAGGCTTTCAGAAGGCTTATGCTGTGATCAGTAGTGAAATAATTAGTTGTTGTTATCATTAAGCGTTGGTTCCCCACAACATGAGCTGCCAAGTGAGCATTACTGAGCTCTTACTTCTTGGCACTTAAGCCAACTCTTGTATCCACTGGCATGGCAGAAGCGTATTTCCCTCTGGATTGTCCTCCAAAAGCAGGTAAAGGAACAAGGGTTCAGTGTGTGGGACGTGGGTGCAGTGTGATGCCATGGCTGGAAGGGAGCGAGTGAGCAAGGAGCCGGTGTGCACAGCGAGCGTGATGAGTGTGCCAAAAGGCAAACTGCAGGAGAGGTGCTGGACCTATACTGGAGACTCCAAGCCCTTGTTCTCACACTCGAAACTTCCAGGCAAACAAGACTCAATCACTTTTTCCTGCCCCTGCAAGGAAGATGAGGGCTCAGCTCCACAGCAGAATAGTGTTATCAGTGGACATTTCTGCCACCTTTGCTGGCATTTTGCCTTGGTTTACTGTGGATGTGGTAGATCCTGAGTGTACACAAGGACACTGTTATGCCAGGCGCTTAAAAAACACCAGTAGCCTGAAGATGTTGCATCCTAAGGGAGCATCCTTTTCCCTGAGGACAGCCAAGGAATGGAAGAGCTTGCTCACAGATGCTATGAAGTCTCCATCTTCAGAAGTTCTCAAGGCCAGACTGGACAAAGCCCTGAGCAAACTGGTCTGATCCTATTGGTGGCCAAGACTGAGCAAGGGGTTAGACCAGGGGCCTCCTAGATTCCACTACCCTGATTTATGATCCTGTGATCTTTATCTGGGGTTGTTTATGTTTTTGTAGAGCACACAAACACTGTGCCCCATCTGCAGGCAGGTACCTGCCTACAAACTAACTCCATGGCATTTTTCCTGTGCAGGGCCTTCTGAAGGAAATATTATGCATATGGATGTAGGCAGTCTCAGTTTCTTCTCACATGCATCTTAATGATCAGGGCAGGTCAACATTAATTGGGAATATTTCTTAGAAGTATTATTTGTTAGTTACTTGGTACATCTTCCTTAAGCTCATTAAGTAATTACTCACTGTTCTGTCACTCCTCTGACAGAGGCTGAATACAGCAAAGCATTTTTTTTTCCTTTTATCTGATGATGCTATTTTCTTTCCTGACAAATGGATACTTCCTTTGCTCTTCACCTTTCTTCCTCCTCACCCTCTCTACCCGCCCCCATGCCTTCAGTGCCAGGATGGCAGCTCTAAGACTGCTGGTAGTCCCTTGGCTGTTGCAAACCAAGGACTTTAATCACAGCTCGATGCCATCATGCAAGCAAATATGATATTGATAGTGTTTGATAAATGAAACACCATTTAAATTCTTTAAATGAAAATGTTAAAAATTTATCTTTTGGGGGGGTTACATATTAATGTGTGGCAATTTGAATATGTGCTAATACTTTTTGCATTTAGAATGCTTAATTGATAAAGATTATGTGGATAAAGATCTATAATTAACTGATAAACGTTAAAACATTACCAGATAAAGATTTATATTGTTCCTGAGAAAAATGATAAAAGTTTTTCTTCTCTGCTGCACTCTTTTAAGGAGCAATAAAGGAAGAAAAATAATAATATGGCATTTACTGCAGCTTAAATGTAACTTGCTTTATTGTGTTATTGCTGAATTGAGGTAATTAAACTTTGCACAAACTTTTAAAAATTATTTTTCAAAGAGACAGAAGTTAATTTCAGCCTAATTGTTGTACTTTATTTTTGGGACCTAGAATTGCCATAATCAAGGATCAAAGCAGACAGACAGTTTTCCTTCATCTGGAAATCAGCAGACACCACAGCTTGCATAACAAAAGCTCAGAGATTAAAGGCTGTACAGTCTGTCTTCATGAGACTAAAAATTTGCTCACATATGAGGAAGTCCATCAAAGCTTGTCTAAAAGTTGTATGTGACAGAAAATACACTAACTTTATAGGCAGAGTGGTTAAACAGATTTTCCTACCAAATCAAAAGTATAAGGAAAATTAGATCCAAATCCACCCACCTGTGGGACTTCAGTGAAAACACCCGCCTTGACTCTGCACCTGGGAATAGTCTGTCAGACCTGCAGACCTCACTCCTGCTGATCCCACCCTGGACTCACCACATTTTGCTGCAACTCTGCTAGGGAGGCTGCAGCCCTTGGCTCCAAAGGGCCAAGGGCTTGGCTCACTGCTATCTGTTCGCCCTCAGTGGCACACTGAACCATCCATATTATTATGCCAGTGCCAAATCCATCCTACATTTTTAAATACATCTTGTATGCTACTGTTTTCAATCATTGTTTTCTTTTTCTCAGCTTTCTTAAAAGGCTGTTCAATCCAGATGTCTTGAATTAGTACTCCTGCAGAACAATGCTCAGGTGTAATGATCAGTACAGTCCTAATGATGTTGCTCCTTTAGCCTCTGTGCTCTAGGTATTTGCAATGTAGAATGTATTTATGATCACTTCTCCCAGTGGAAAGAGTGAGCAATTATTAGTAATGTACAGACTATTTACCAGCTTTTTCTTTTCGCTGTGATAATCTACTCCTGAGCCAAGGCTTTTTCATTCATCTAGGCGAGCACAGTCTCTCTCACTAGTTATGTTTCAACATTAAATTAATGCCTTAGTACTTCTAAATGTCTGAGTCTTGAATCAACTACACTGCTTGTGGAATAGCGGTGAAATCCCCAGGGTCTCAGATATTTTTTGAAAGGCAGGATAACTCACCTCCCCGCCAGCACCTGTGTTTTGTAAGGAAAGAGGACTGTTTCATTAGCACAGAACCAGGGTGGCTTCACCATACCAGGATGTGCTGCTGCCAGTCCTTTAGCCTCCCAGAAGGGTGGTTAAATGCTGGCGTGGCCTGCCCAGGGAGGTGGGAGAGTCACCATCTCTGGCAGTGTCCGAGAAATGACTGGATGTGGCACTTCTGCTATGGTTAAGTTGGCATGCTGGTGTTCAGTCAAAGGTTGGACTCCATGATCTTGGAGGTCTTTTCCAACCTTAATGATTCTGTGATTCTGCAACTGGCCACATCCAATCTTTCATGTTTCAACAGCAATCATCATCTTCACCAATTCCCTTTCCCATCGCAGCCCTGCCTAGGAAGGCCAGCTGTGTTCAGGCAAGTGGCAGGTCCCAGCTCTTCCTGAAGGCATCACTGGGGACTTCTAACAGTGTGATGGGATACATCTGTGCCCCTGGTCTTTCTGACTTCAGGCTCACCTGCAAAGAGAAGGGCCCTTCCGACATGACCCAAACAAACAGAGGTGTGATAATTGTGTGATTATATGCAAAGGAGTCAAAACCAGAGTCCCAGCATATCTGAGCATAAAACATGGGCACTCTTCCCCTGGAGTTTTTGCTCTCTACTGTCAAAGAAGCACAACTCAAACTCCTTTCATTTTATTTCTTAAAGCCAAAATAAAAAGTCTGCTTGCCTAAAAACATTATTGTGGCATGACTAATTCCTAGATTTTTTTTTTTTTTAATTCTTGGTAACTAACTGGATGATTAACTTTATTAAGAAATCAGGTCCAAAACAGGCAGCTACGTTACCTTTGATCTCCCTACCTGTGCTTCAAAACAGCAACCTATTTGGGCACTCTTGAGTTTAGCTTTCCCTGGCACCACTGACTAGAGTAACTTTGGTTGGAGAAATAGCTTTAGGAAATGTTGATTTAAAAAAAAAGAAAAAAAGATCAGTCACACTGCTCTGCTAATTACATTTGCCATATTAATGGCACAGACTGCTCATTTTCAAGCTCTGTTGGAAAGATTACCCAGAGAGGTGTTATCCTCTCAGTACAGTGTCAGATGTCACCCTGTGGGATTTTAAAGCCAAGTCAAGATTGTGCTGAAAAATATTTTTTTTCCTTCTGTACAGTAACACATACAGCACTAGATTGCATTAAAAGAAATCCCTTTGCAGAAGAAATGTTAATGTGGGCTGCCAAATGGGAAAGATTTTCCATAGTTCACTGTTAATGTAAGACCTCAGCTCTTGTGGAACATGCTGCTCTCTAATGAACAGCTCCTTAATGAGAGCAGAGAATCAGAGTTTCAGATCTAGACGAATGACAACAAAGTTTGGAAGGTGTTGTTTCTGGTTTTCTTTCTTACTCTTTTTAATACAAGCACTAATTGGCCTTAAATAAATGTGAGTAGAACACAATAGATTTATGATATTTTTTGTGAAGCAAAACCAGATCTCAGGCATTCAGAGAAACAGACTCCCCTTTTATGAGGTAATTATGATTTAGTGTTTTCTCTCTCCCTGTTGAGTCTGTGGGTTGCCTTTAAAGTGGCTCTGGGATGAATGTCAGAAGTGGAATTTACCTTTTCAACATGTAAAATGCAGAAGACATATATTATTTTTGTGAGTAATATTTCTTCTCTGCTGCTACATTGGTTGGGGTTTTTTTCCTGAAAAAACACCTATAAATTATCCCCAGAGGACAGGCTGCTGCATCATCAGAAAATGGTTGTTTTGGAAGAGCGTGGGGGAGTTTCTAAAAGTTCAGGTATCTCTTCCAGTAGTAGCTACACTCCTCCAAGCTTCGGTCTTTCAGTTGGAAATCAAGTTTTAGTTTATTTAAAAGGATGTAAATTAAATATGGAAAGTGACACCATCACACAGGCTTGCCTCTAGGTTTGTTTCTTGTTATTGGGAGCAGGCTCCTTTTGAGGTTTAATTTCAAAAGGCTGTGACCCAGCTCCAGGATTTCAGTGGGAGCTCATTCTGCCACACAGCACCAGCTCAGCAATGTCATTCTGGAAGCACAACTGGACAGTTTACTACCAGCTCTCAACCTGACCTTTTCCAGGTGTCCTAGGAAATGAGGCGTATCTCTCCTTCTTGCACTCTCTGCTCTTTGTTCCTGGAATCATCCTACACATTCAGCAACCCACCTGAATGGCATGCTGCAGTTGTGTACTCAGCAAACCTGGCACCTCACTCCTGTCTAAACAGCTCTCACAGACAACCTTCCAAAAAACAGTCTCCTCATTGCTAATTTCCCACCTGCACAATTTATTTTTTAAGCCCTTTTCCCTTCCCTTCCGTGATACCAAACTCTGAAACACTGAATAGGATTTAGGAATGGTTTAGGGGAAAAACCCCACCAAACAACAAAAAAGATAGAATTTGCAAATAATTGCAATAGCATGGCAGTGGACACCATGTACTCCATGTGTAAGATGGACTGTGGGCTACCTGTGGATTTGGCAGAGCTGTAGGAGTTCAAGTCATGTGTTCATGCAGTCTAGGAGATTTCTTCTACTTTACAGTCTTCCAGCACACAACCAAGGCTGCATCAAAAGAGGTGTGGCCAGCAGGTTGAGGGAGGTGATTCTCGCCCTCTCTGCTCTCATGAGACTCCACCTGGAGTGATACACCCACCTCTGGGGTCCCCAGCACAGGAAGGACACTGACCTGCTGGAGCGTCTCCAGAGGAGGGCCACAAGAATGATGAGAGGGCTGGAGAACCCCTTCTATGAAGACAGTCTGAGACAGCTGAGGTTGTTCAGCCTGGAGAAGAAAAGGCTCCAGGGAAACTTTAGAGCAGCCTTACATTACATTAAGGGGGCCTGAAAGAGATCTGGAGAGGGACTTTTTACGAGGGCATGCAGTGACAGGACAAGGGATAATGGCTTCAAACTGACAGAGGGTGGGTTTAGATTAGATATCAGGAAGAAATTCTTCACTATGAGAGTGGTGAGAGACTGGCACAGGCTGCCCAGAGAGGTTGTGGATGCCCCATCCCTGGAAGTGTCCAAGGTCAGGCTGGATGGGGCTCTGAGCAGCCTGGTCTACTGAAAGGTGTTTCTGCTTATGGCATGGGGGTTGGAATGAGATGACCTTTAAGGTTCTTTCCAACCCAAACCATTCTACATTTCTATGATTTCCAAAAGCCCAGGGGCATTGAAAAAGTGTGTTTAAACCCTGAGGGAATGTATCAATAAAAGGTCCAGGAAGGCTATTATGCTCAGAAATAAAGGTAGAGATGCAAAGAACACAGACAAATGGTGAATCTGCATCAGCTCTTGGTTGTGCGTAAAAGAGGATGAATCTAACGTAGATCAATGAACTGAAACACTGACTCATTAAAACCCAGCATAAAATTCAAGTGGTTTATCGAGGAAGGTAACTGATGGAAGACACTGACTAAAAAAAAATCTGCTCAGTGCATATGGAGGATGAAAATCGGAGTTCTCTCCCACTATACTCTGGTAGTATTTGGCAGAAGCAATTTGAAATTTACATGGCATTGCTACAAACAGCAGTGGGTGGTCAACAGAGCTCAAGGAGGACTCTTCTGGAAACCCACACCACAAAGAACCTTTATCCCTTCAGGGGAGGAGTGCCAGGACTCAAGGGTGCAAAGCACAGCCCAGCTTATGTATTTTAGGGTGATGCTGCTGGCTCCCTCCCACAAAACCTGAGGGTATTGCAGGCCTACGTGACCTACATGGGCCATGGGTTAACTAGCTCTCAAATAAAGGGGCAAGGGTGGTTTCCAGCATTTTCAGTATTACAAGCCTTGGTGATCCTCGGGAACACACTTATCCATTTATCTCACCCAGGTGATTTGCATCCACACGCTCAAGTTGCATTTTTGCCACCACCCCAGTTGTGCAAGCACCAGCCCGAGGAGTGATTACTAATTCTAAAATGTTTTATTTATGACAAACAATGATGCAACTACTTGGCGTGATGGACAAGGCAAGCAGGACACCAGTCAAGCGAGTTTTTGGAAGAGTTTCAACATCTGATGTGTCTTGGAAAACATTCTTGCTGCGTGGGACTCGATAACCAGCAGGACAATTAATGGTGTTTGGAAAGCCACGCAGAAGGAGCGCACTCACAGATCTGGAGGGTCTGAGGAAGAAGGTGATCAAAGAATAAGTCTTGGATGAAAACTGCATTTGATGAAACAAAAGAGATGGCTATTTAATAGGTTTACCTGAGGCTGAACCCACTGAAGAAGAGAACACAAAGAGAGAAGGCATTGCAAATGTGGAATGACAGTGAAAAGTTTTAAATCTTTCTAAATTGATCTTATACAAAACCTATTGCTAATTCTCTTTGTGTTAGATCTGAACATAAACTGAAGCTTGAATATAAAGACTACTAATGTTACTGCAGTTGATCAAGAAATACATGAACACAAAAAGCAAACAAAATAATTAACTTCATGGGGTTTTTCTTAAGAACCCACAGACCCACTGGAGCTGCCTTTCCTGTTTTAAGTGGAATTCACCCAGTTGCACCTGAAACTGTTTTGCTTCCCTGTTCCTACACCGTCTGTGCCTGATGATGACCCAGACAAACCTTTATTGCCATTCTACACCAGCACCAAGTAGTTTTAATGGTATCTTTCCCATCTGTCTGCAATATGTGTATACATTACTTTTCTTTCAGGTACATTATTACTGCCCTATATTTATTCTTATGTCATTTCAGCGGCTTATAATTAACCATTGTGCTCATACTATCTTTTATTTCAATATACTTCTATGGTGATAAATGTGTATGGGATGCATTAGGGAGTTTGATGAAAGGAGTTGAAGTATATTTCCCTTACTTCCCATTCAAATAACCTTTTGCAAATGGTGGCTTTGCTACTATGGATTTCCCTTAAGAAGGTGTGTATCAGTACTGGCTGGGGGAGTGCTGATCCTAATCCCAGCACAACCCACCCTGACCCAGCACTCTCACTCACCTCTTCCTGGTAAACTATAATTATTTTAAATTTCTGGAAGTGTTGACACTGTGGGAGAAAGATCTCATGTGCTTTTCCCATCCCCTTCCCTATTTGAATGTGAGGGGAGAAAACTGAAAGCTGCAGTAGTTCCTTGTTTTTAAAAAATAATCTTTTATTTATTTCCTGAATAGTGTGTACTGTATTCTGTAGATTTAGCAGTGCTATATAAAATAGCACACTAATGTAGTTCATGGGTATTTTTGGTCACTAAAATAAGGGAAGGGAAAGTAAAATCCTGCAAATAGAAAGTATTATAGGGTTCATATATAAACCAAAAAGCAAAGGTATTTTATAGAAAGCTCATAATGTAGCCACTGTAAACACTCAGGTTTCTATAGAAAAATTCTGGAAAATAAGGATGATGTTCACAGGTGCCTCTGTGCACTTTTGAGTGTTGTTAATATTGTAGTTAGAGTAGCATCATATTAAGAATCAGCATTAAATTTCATCTGTGTCATACAGGAATTGGAATGACAATATAACAGGATTTTGAAAAGAAGTAACTCAATTTGATGTGGTAACCATAAAAAATAATAACTGAGCATGCATCAGGAATGTCTAATTTAAAACCATATTCTAAATATCTCTTCAGTGACTATACTGCGCTTGTGTATTTCACACAGCAGTTTATTCATTTTTTTTCCTAAAATTACCCTTTATTTCTGTATCAAGCCCAAGGCATAGGTATAGAGGGAAAAAAAGTGTGAATATTTTCTCAAAACTGCTTTTTGCTGCTGGCTTTGATGTCTATAGCCAGGGTAGGATAGATATGAACAGGCCAGTGAAACTGGATTATGGTAGGACGACAAGGAAGAACATTCTTCTGAATGCTTCGGACCCAACACACCTCCTGCTTGGCAAAAACTTGAATATTTAGTGAAAAATCAAAATAAATAAATATATAAGAGGCTCGTAGGTGCTGTTTCAGTAAAGGCAGCTGGAAAGATGGGTATCTTCATCATGCTTACGGGTATCTTCACCATCATCAAAGAGGTGACAGTCCCAGCTGCAGAACACAATGAGGGGCATGTGAAAAAGACTAACACAGGGAGTCAGGAGAGCTTTGGAAGCCAGGTAGAGCATTTTGAGGTATATAAAAGGGGGTGCTGAACCTGATAGGGATAAAAATAATGAGTATGTGGTCTGGTGTGTGAAGGACCTTTTTGTAGTTACAGTAAACTTAAAATTTTGGAATATCCTCTCAGAAGAATCTCAGAATATAACTGTAGCACTTGAACAAGAAAATCAACAGCTGGCAAACAGGATAAGTCCAGATCAGAGTTTTAAATTATATAGTTTTTACACAGAAAAAAACCAAAAAATTTTTCAGAGGCCAAATTAAAGCAACTATACATATTGGTTTTAGTACTTACATGGTCAACTAAGCTTGAAAAATTGAACCTTCCAGACAAAGTACATCAGACTGCCATTTTAACAATGGTCTAAAAAAGGCAGGCTCTTTTTTCCAAAACCTAACTGAGAACAAATATCAGAATGGTTTTATGCATGAAGGCAATGTGTTTCATGAGGGAGCAATAAGCATGGAGAGAAGGGACAAAGTAAGTGTCCCTATGTAACTGGAGCTAAACAATGTCACTCCTAAGAAAACAAATGTTATTGAATTTTCAATAGCACTTTAGGAAGGCAAGACAAGACCTTGAGAATAATTACTTTTGCTAGTTTTATTCCCCAAGCAAGCAAGGAATTAAAACACAAAAAATAACATTGAACAGAATTTTAACTTTTTTTTTTTCTCTACTTGCTAAACCAAACTCTGAAAACAAACCATGGGACAAGAAACCTTGGGTGGGACCCCAGACACAGCACTTGACATGTGTAAGGAAAGCAAAAGGGAATGTCAGAAGCATGACTTCCCTTGTACCTGGGGGAAATTTGAAACTATGTTTGTCATTTTTCAGAAAGGTGCTCCAGCTGTCAGACTAGGCAGCCAAGAGGGCCAGCCATGTCCTGGGGGGCATCAGGCACGGCATTGCCAGCCGGGCAAGGGAGGGGAGTGTCCCCCTCTGCTCTGCTCTGGGGCGGCCTCACCTCGAGTGCTGGGGGCAGTTTTGGGTGCCACAATATAAAAAAGACATTAAACTATTAGAGAGTGTCCAAAGGAGGGTAATGAGGATGGTGAAGGGCCTTGAGGGGAAGCCGTGTGAGGAGGGGCTGAGGTCACTTGGTCTGTTCAGCCTGGAGGAGACTGAGGGGAGACCCCACTGCAGTTACAAATTCCTCATGAGGGAAAGCAGAAGGGTAGACACTGATCTCTTCTCTGTGGTGACCAGTGACAGGATTCCAGGAAATGGCATGAAGCTGAGTCAGGGGAGGTTTAGGTAAGATATCAGAAAAATAGGCATAATAGGCAAATAAAGTTCCTCCTGCTCCAATAACAGGAGTCCAATAGAGACAGACTTTGGCATTATGCAATAAATACACTCCCTTCAGGAACGATGTCAGATATCTGGAATATTCTGCCAAGCAGAGCGTAACCGAGGTGAGCTTGCCAATTTATCTGTGCTACTTTTAAAGGTAATTTGCTCTGGAAGTTCCCAAACCCTTTTCACTCTCTGACTCCAGGACTGTGTGAAATAAAATCAGGGGTTTTTTATTCATTGCTGAATTTCCATCAGGGATAATTAACTTCGTAACCTCCCCAAACCTGCATGCATGTGGGTGAGTGTGTGTCTTTCCTCCTCATAAGCCAACATCCCTGATACATAGATAATTTATGAAAACAGAGTAGACGCTTTTTAATAATTAAGTAATAGATAATAGGAGGGGACTTTTTCCAACAATGTACAGTGGCTTTGAAGTAGAATACAGCACTGAAAGGTTACTGGCTGTAGATAAATTACATTTCAAAGAAGAAAACCTGAAGAAAGCTGCTACACTTACACTGTATTATTAAGTAAATTAAAACACTGAAAAGGTTCTTTTCATTTCGCAATGCATGCACTTCATTGCAGTAACATGTGAGCAGTAGTCCTGTGGCAAAAAGCCAATTGACTGCCCCAGAGTAAATCACATAGCATCAACACGGCCCATTCTCTCTAAATTACAGGGCAAACAATAACACAGGTAAAATTAGCCCCGGCCGTAATTATACAGCAGAATTGTGCCGAGGACGCAGAATGATAAACGGCAAACGCGGAGCGTGTTGTGTCATATCATGTAATCTCTCCTGCTGCAGAGTTGAAAAACAAAGGGAGAGTTGTGCCTTGTTTGTCTAACATGCTCTATATCACAAATTAGAAATCCTTCCTAATTAAGATATTGTTAAATTTCCTTTGTTAACAATTTTTTAACAATGTTAATTAGTGATCATTGATGACATTTTAACAATGTTAATTAGTGATCATTGTTCATCTAACAAACAATTAGGGTGATTTGCACTGCAGTTCTCAGGCGCAGAAGTGTATCCCAGAGCCTTCCTGCCTTTTTACCCCCAGGCTGCTTGAGCCGAGGGAGGGCATCTGGGAATGCTAATGCAATACGTAGCCACTCATTTAGCAGAAGCATTGCAAGGAAAATCATGTCTGGCTTATGAACATTTAATAGTTCGAAACAGCTGTAGCTTCACAAGGGTGTTCTCATCATACAAGTGCTCCATGAGGTCACTCAGGCCATTTTTACCCTAATGTAACATAATACAATACTAGAGGCACACGGACATTCATTTCCCACTATTCCATTAATTCTCATCTAGCTGTGCAGTTGGCAGTAGCTCTCAGAGGCCTGAGGTTGTGGTGTCATCTAACTCCAGCCATTTTCTGGTCTATGTGTTGGTGACAGTAGTAGCAGCAGCAGCAGCACCTGCTGTGACTCATGTCCCTGATGCCTTTGTGAAAACTGGGACCCAAAACACCAGAACAAGAACCACTGTCACATTTACAACGCCAGCTTTGGGGGTTGCAATATCACTTTGATTTGTAAGAAACGTCCCTGAGAAAGAAGGATGTTAGCTGCAAGAGTTATGAAGGAGCTTGAGAAATCAGCTTGTCAGTTAGACCACAGGAGCATAGAAATTGGACTGCATTTCCTGGCAGAGACAAGTGGAAGGCTACAGGCTCTGACAGATGTCGGGCTCAATGCACGCTTCCTCTCCACAGTGGTCAAAGCATTATCTCTGGCTGGAGCCAAAAGATCTCTCCTACCCGAGAACTTCAGGGGAAGTTGGGTTAAATGCTAGTTCAATTGAAAAAAAACCCCAACCAACCAAAAAGCAGACTAGCACTGAGGAAAACGGACAGTCTGGAGGTGGAGCAGTGGGATAATATTGCTTGAGACACCTCCTGCTGTTGTCCTACTGCCAGTGATAGCAGCACTGGGGCAATCAGAGGCAGGGACACCACACAAGCATTGAGCAGTAATACCATCAGGGCACCAGGAGCCATCCATGTTATCACTGTGCCTCTGCTCCAGATAAGGTTAGACAGCCTAGGTGATAAGACATCAATGTACAGTGTATGTCAGTGCTCCTGCGGTGAGTGCTGATGGTGGACCACCAGAGTAGCTCTGCACTGTGGAAGGCCCTCAGCATGGATTTTGCTGCTGAGGGTGTTACCACGCTTACCATAGGGCCTAGCAAGAGGCATAAATGCACTTTTCTGTGAGCCTTGCCTCAGCAAACATGCTTGAACCCTGCTGCATTACAATTCCATTTCTCATTTTATATTTCTTTACCTGCTGTCTACCCGTAGCTCACTTATGTAGTTTATCCATCTTTTCTTCACATTCGTAGTTTATTCCCTCTGTGACATGAACACTGAATTGTTTGCATGTTGCTATACATAAATGTTGCTGCAGAAAATGGTAGATGGAAACAAGTGCCAGAACCCACGCAACATGTTCTAAATGTTAACTGCAGATTTGGAAAATCACTGTTAATACAGGGCTGACATAACAGACATGTTCTTGCATTGTGCAGGTTAGTGGATGGCATTGATATGATTAGATTATAAGAGTGAACCATTAATCCCTCCTTTTCCTGATTCTTATTGACAAAATTGGAGTGTAAACTAACACTAACCTACTCAGTTCCAGCTACATTCTCATGAATATACATGCATCAGTCCATCAAATTTACAATTATAAAATGCCCTTCATGCAAGGACCTCAGAATGCAAGAGGCAATCAATATAAAAATAAAATTGTTAAGCTTGATTTGGTAAGAAAAATTCAGCTTAGGAATTCCAAGATTTTTTCTACTAGCACTTTCTATGGCTGGAGCTGAGTAGGATATGCCTGAGTTACGTCTTTCACCTCGCCACTTGGTCTTGTGGTTTGTGTGCAAATCCAAGTGCTGATAGAAGCAGAGGATTAGTAGCACTTGCTAGGACAAAGCTCTGTACCTGTTTTTGCAGCAAAGTAGCGCTCTTTTCCCTCACCGTTTCCTGGGAATGGCTGGATGTACAGCTTCCAGCTACTCTAAAACAGGCAGCATTTTGGAGAGGCTACTAAGTGGCTGCAGGTGAAGGCTGTGAAGATATTTGCCTCACTTTATGCACAGAAATCAGACACCAACCCTTGGAGAAGATGCCAAATGTGCTATTTGTATGACAGTGACATTTTCCCAGTTTTCCAAGTCAAGAACCCGCAATTGGGAACCTAAAATCACATTTTAAAGAGGAAATGCATTTCGATGCTGCAGGGCTCATCTATGGCAGGTTTGGGCAGAAGTATCTAACTTTAAACGTCCACATTTGGTGAGGTGAGGTGAGAGAGGGAACTGATAAATGTTTGCTTGTATTTCTAGGTACCTTTTGGTTGTAGAAAATTTTATTACCGTTTGTATTATGGATTGTGATTGTCAGACCCAGATATGAAAGTCAAAATATATTTTGACTTCCATGGGAGCAGATGGAAACTGTAAACTGATTTTCACCTTTAAAAAATGACCAATCTTACTGATAAATTAGATTAATTTGTTCTGTTGTTATGAATTTGCTGTGTTCTAGATCCCAAGTAACTGAGATTTCTTTTTCCAAAACAGAAGTAGGTATCCCCTAAGGGAAAGCGTAGATGTTTTGTGAAGATGATGCTGACAATATGGTAGCTGTGGGGGAGTGGGCTATAACTAGAGACCCATTTGCACCCAGTAATTTTCTGTTACAGTTTGTAAGTGACAGTAAAGTGTGCTGCATTTCCACCATCCTGTGGGTTTACACATTTACTAATTCACTGAGTCTTCACACTCCTCAAGTCATTTGTTTCTGGCATCATTATGTGACGGGTTTCTAAGCAGAATATTCCCAAGAGCCACAGCAGAAACACAGGTCACCTCAGCAGGAGAAAAAGGCTAAAAATTCTCTTTGTGCTCAGACTAGCTCACTTTGCTTGCTGGCCAGAAGTCATCAGTAAACATTACCCACACAGCACCTCTATGACCACTGTCTTGTGTTGTAATGTTAAACCAGGCTTTGCTGACGTTAGGCAAAGGTAGCAACAAAAGGTAGTAAGCAAAGGAAAAGAAAGGTTCCTCAGTATTTGATCTGCTTCTTTTGTATTTCCTCATGTACACCAGCTCCTGAAAATCTGTTGGACTCTCTTCCTGAGGTTTTGAGATTCTTGAGTCTGAAGGGGTTGAAGAACAGGACAAGGGAACATCCTTTTTTTTTCGCCCCAGTGTATCGATCTCCCCTATTTATCTGCTTTAACAAAAGAAAGGCAAATACCAGCTATGCAGACATGCATTTTTCGAGGTTACACTCAGGGCCGCTCAAGCAGCCTGGGAGTGAAATCATCAAGGATGTGCCAGCTCTAGGTATTTTAGTGACTCGAGCTGCGTGGATGCTGCGGTGGAGATGCAACACCAACCAGTCAGCACTGGTTAAATACCAGCAGTTGCAAACAGGCTGCTGACTGGCAGGATGAAGTGAAGCTTCCCCCGACACCTGCAGAGCCACTGGGCATGGCTGTTATGCACTCCCATGCAAAACATTCAACTTAACTGGAATTAGTTGCTTTCAACTAAAAACTAACAAGTCATTCAAAAAATTAATTAAAACAAAACCAAACCAAACAAACTACAAAACGCCAAAAAAGCCAAATCCCAAAAAACCCAACCCAACTCAAAATATGCTGGTGCAAATAACTTGCACATTGCAGTATTTAATGATAAATCTTACATTCTTGGTCATTCTCCAGCTGGAGCATAGAGGAAGAACGCACAGGGAAAATGCAGCATTTAGATCCACATCACAGGGAGAAATGCTGATAAATGGTCAAGAAAATTCCAGTAGATGTGTGTATTTGTTTTCTTAAGCAGAGATAGATAAATAGTGTAATGTAAGAAATCCATATCCACTATTTTCTGTTTGGACAGAAAGCTACATCTCCTTCTAAATTCAATTCTTTAATCCGTGGAAACTGTACCTCATAGCACAAACAGAAGATGCTATTCTATGTTTTCATATTTAATGCCAGATACATAAAATCTCTGAAATATAAGACGCCAACTTGAAACATACAGTTGTGTTGTTTGCTCTCCCCAGTTCCTTCTTCTCTCTCGGCTTTGAAGGCGGCTGCTTGGGAAAACATGTGGAACATTCTTTCTGAATGAAATACCGCTATTTTATATTGTATGAATTTATGAGTGGATAATTATGTTCTAATTCCTCCCAAGTGGCCCTCTTCTGCTCTGGTCCATCTTCCTGAGCTTCACTACGCTTTTCTAGCCAGTTCCCACACTTATTTTTTCACCAGTCTTTATCTCATCAGATCCCACTGCTACTTTGTTCACCCTTCCTGATTTCTTAGTGTTCCACCTTATAGCCCTTCCTCTATGTGTGATGGCTCTTCTTCACCACATCTTTCCCTGGCCTGCTTCCAGCTCCCTCCCTCTCTCACTGTGGTCCTGTGGTCTTCCTTTTTCTGCTTATTTCTTCTTTCTTCTCCTAAGTTTCCTTTCTTCTGCTCTCATGTGTGAGAATGTAGCTAGAGACCACCTGCCTTATCAGGAAGGTAGGTATTTTAGGAAGGCCCTAGTTAGCTTTATGGTCTGTGGGCTGCCTGGCACCAGCTCATAATAGGCTTTACCAAGACAGAAAATTAAAATGTAGCATGGAAATATTCAGTCCATCATGTTACTATGCAAAGTGTTATCTAGTGGCTCATCTTATCAAGAAAATTGCCCAGTACCATCACAGTTTTCTTCAGTCTTTACAGTCTGGTCATTGCCTCATTTTCAGTTGTGAAGGATTTTCTCAAACAATAAAACTATCCATAATGAGTCTGCTCTCTAAATTATACTCAGGCATGCAATCTCTCACTCTAATTTTGAAACCTGATTGTCTAAATGAAGGCACCTAGTTCTAAGTTTTAATTTTCAGGCAGGCATTTAGACACCCGAATACCCATTTCATTCCCCTAAGTGCCAATCTGAGCACTCCAATACAGCAGGTGAATGGGCACCCTCACCTAACCTGAACAATTCAGTTCGGAGCGTTGCTCTGTCTCACTGACAATGCAATTGCAGTGCTGTTCATCGTCCTGTGCCACCAGCACCCTCCTCCGCTGCTCCTCCAGCAGAGCCCATCACTCGGGCTGCGTGCTGGAGATGTGCTCCTGTGCAGCATCCCGCTGTCCCTCGCAGGGACAGGCTCCACTCTCACCTACCACACCGCGGACCTTGAGGTTGTTTGACAGGAACAGGACAAACTGGAAGGTGACTGAAAGACAACACGAGTGCTTTTGGCTCTGCAGCAAAGTTGTCGCCTTTGGGGGTAGCCGCTGAGCCCCACAGCCCGTGAGAGACGATGCTCACAGCATCACCCGGGAGCAGCACTCCGCAGCTGGACTTGCGGTCTGTAGCCTGTAGGAATTCTCTGCTTTAAGCACCTTCCCAGCCAATTTAATAACCTCTCTAGCACCGCCCCAGCTGCTTTGCAAATAAAATCTGAAAACCCCTAGCATCCCACCGCTCCCGGGCGACGGCCCGCTGGACTCCAAACAGGATCGCGAGAACGGCCATGCCTGGTGCAGGTGGCCGGCACAAGAGCTCGGCTGAGCACTGCGGGGCTGGGCAGGCCCGGCAGGCAGGGGACGGCAGCGGGCGAGGCCCGAGCTGCCCCGAAGCAGCCCCAGAATGAAGCTCCGCAGCCCATCGGGCGCGCACACCAGCGCGGAGGGCTCCCGCCTGAGCACAATGCGGCGGGAGATACGCAGGCGGCCGTGCCGGGGAAGCAATCATATTCTTTGTTCCCCAGTTTAATGGAAGCCTCCTCCAAAGCGCCCAGCGGCTGATTTAAATCACAATAAGGCGCTGACTCCGGCTCACAAAAAAAAACAAGGAAACAGACATTTATAGTTTAAATCTGGTCTGACACCTGACCTTAACTGTGACTGCTGTGCCAGCAAACAGCAACAACAACAAAAAAAGGCTCAATTTAAAGCCTGTTCTTGTTAACGCGGAGTGTTAGATATAACTGTGAAATTCCGGCTTTTGTGGGGTTAATTGCATAACTCTTTGCTGTGCTTTAACAAGATGTTTTGTAGCTGAATAGCTGTGATTTCCTTTGTTTCTTTCTGTGGGCCGAAGGTAGTTTAAGAGGGGAAATTAGCCATTTAATTATTATGAGTGCAGGAGAAGTAAAAAGACCATATGGTTTGCTGTTGAAATTAGTCACAAGAAACTTTTTTTTTTTTTTTAAATAATATGTGATATTTTTAACAAGCAGATGTGAAGCCACGGCGTCTCCCACAAGAGCTTTGCCAGGCTTATCTATTGTACCAAGTGCTGCAGGGGGGTATTTTTAGCTCAGGGGGTCGTTTCATGGAGGAAGAGGGTAAGGAGGAGTGGTTGCAAGGCAGGCTGGAGGCACAGCTAATGGGAGGGGAAGGACAGCAGGGACTGGCCCCTGATCCCAGCATGGCTGCTGTTCCTCTGTGGGACTCGGGGTCTCACACCAGCACTGGAAAAGATGCTGAACCCAGATCTCTGCTGCAGGGTATCTGCTCTGTTCCTTGGGGTCTTGAGCACCTGAGTGTCTCTTCACTGGCCTGGGCTGCTGCTCGTGCCCCAGCAGGTGTCCTTCAGAAAGGCCTGTGTTTCTCTGTTGGCTTGCTTCCTGTCCTGATTCCTCCTCCAGTTCCTCATAGGCAGCTCTGAAGCCTTTTTTCTCTCTTTCCACGACTTGCTCACCGTTCTAGGCTAGTCACCAGCACAGCAGGATTGTGGTGACATCCCGGGAGGCACTAGCTTTCCCAAATTACAGTTTAAAAGCAGCGGTAGGAGCCCTGTGAGCAGTGAACAGTGTTGCTCAACAAGGGAAGATGCTGCCCGTGGGGCCAGGCGAGATGCACACTCAGCTCCCAGCTCCCCTCGGGACTCCGCTTGGTGGGAGCAGGGAGCAGCTGCCTCTCACAGATGCACGTCTGCTCCTCCTTCCCCGTCCTCCTGGGGACCATTGGAAATCTTTGTGTGATATCTTTGGCACCTGTAGGTACAGTGTGTCGACCCCTCTACCTGATAACACAGATCCTATTGTGTAACTCTGGAAATTCATTTCTCGTGTGTGTTTTCTGTTTCTCAGCCAGCTTTATGTTGGTTGTTGGCGTTTTTTTCTCCTTCACCTTAATCTGTTTTCCCTCTCATTCTATTCTTTGTTTCTAAGGGAACTTTCATAAATGAAAACAGAGACATACCATTGCCCTTGTCTACTGTTTTTTATCACTTATCTAGATACAGAGGTTATAGATTAGAGAGGTTAGAGGTCACAGATTAGAGAGGCATAGATTTTATCCAGCAAAGTTGTGCTGTCTTTCCTCTACCTTGCCTGAATTTACTTTGTATTAAACTTTTGCAGAAGGCAGAGAAATAATAAAAGAAGTGAAGAGTAAGGGAAGTGAATATTGCTATATAAGAACTTCAGAACATTTGAAGAACAAGAATGACACCAGGTTACTTTTGTACTGGCTCTTGGCCAGACCAATAAAGTCCCACCCAGCAAGAAATACTCTGGTTTTGCTGCTAACCCATGCAATCCTTTTGGAATTGGTGGGTTTGCAAAAAAAAGGTAAGTAAGGGCAGGATGTGAGCCCTTCAAGAAATTTTGAACCAAGTGCTTGATCATTGCATTGCTCATGCTGCTGTTCAGGAACTCAATTAGGTTGGCATTTACTGTGTGCAGGAACACCTACGCTGCTTTTCAGGCCTCTGACACCAGAGAGCTGTAACACTGTATTGAATTGTAGGCAGCGCTCTTAAACAGTGCTGCTTTTTTGATTGGGCATTTCAGGGAGTTATCACTGCTCTGATGTTTAATTTGAATCTTCTTTTCTAGTTTTGTATTCTCCTTTGCAGTCAAAGGGTTTCTGATACTCCTCTAATACAAACAATCAAGGGGCCTGGTTTGCTTTTGCCTGAAATTCAGGAATTATTCAAGTCCCCTTATCAAGATAATTCAATAAGCTCTTCCTGTTCAAAATCACCCAATTGAACGGCCTGTGGTATCTGTTCCTTCCGTTCCCTTTTTTCCTGCCTGCCTGCCTTCTTCTTCTTCTCTGTTTCTCTACACCAGTTCTAATTATTTGACGCTCAAATGATAAATGAGTTTCAAATAATTAGAGGTGGTATAAAGAACCACAGCTGGGAGATTTATGCCAGCCGAGCCGTCCGAACAAAGAGCCTTCTGTGGGTATCGTTTTTCTCTCTGGACTTTGAAGCCCTGTTCTGCTGTCTCCACCTTCAAAGAGCTATATCATTTTTAACCCACATAATTTTATTCTCCATTTTCATACCTGGGCAATGTCACAGGCCCTTATTAAGGAGTAGACTAAATGTCAAAGTTTTGTTGTAAATCAGCAGGAAGCCAGTAACAAGTAGGGGTGAGAGGGCTCAGGGGAGGCCCTATACAAGGACCCAAGTCAGATGTGTTGCCAATTCATTAGAAAAGAGTGCTGTAAAAGATAAACCACCTCCAACTTTCTTTAGGACAACTTAGTAACAATAACAACATTGGATTATTTTTGCATGGGCCCCTGGCCAGACTGGTCCTGTCATCTGGAAATAAAGGTAAACCTGCCTGACTTCAGCAAATGCTAAGCAGGGTTCTTGCCTGCTGCTAAATTCTTTGAGAAAAAGTATTAATTTTTAAAGTAAGATAAATAAATAAATGGGCACCCAGAACAAGAACATGCTGCGAAAGAAACTTTGAGAGACAATATGTTATTAGCAATTCTCTTTCCTCTCTCTTACTCCCCTGGCAACTTCATATAAAGTTTGAAAGGAGAGAAACTTGCCCTATCATAAAACAACACAGCTGAAACCCCTCCTTCTTCCCTCTGAGACTCAAGCAAGGGCTTCATGCTCTGGCTGCGAAGAGCTTCTGCTGAATCAGAGCAATGTTTTGCATGCCACTGTCTAACAATTGAAAGACAAATTGCAATGCCAAGCTGAAGTGAAAACTGGTTTGGGTTTGGGGTTTTTTTTTTCCCTCCTCAGAGCAGGACTCTCAGCTGTGCACATGCGTTGCCATATGACTACAGGAGGGGAGGGAGACTGGAGAGGTGGGTTTAGCACAGAAGTATTTGGTGCAGACGTGTGGAAACTGTTTCCCTGGGAAAGCCTCCTGGGGTCTCCAGTTTTAGTATGTGGTGATGGTACTGGCATAAATACCTGTAATGTATCTTTTCTTGTGCATCTGTAAAAACTGAGGCGAAAGGCAACAATTAATATTTAGGGGAATGCCTAATATGATTTCTGGTATCTTGGCTGAAAAGCAAGTGAAGACGGCTTCAGTTTCTCAGGGAGATGGAATGGTAGAAAGTGTTGCCCACGACCACACCGGCCCTTTCCCTTAAGGCTTTGTTTTGCTTTTTTGTTTGGTTCTTTGTTTGGTGTTTAGGCTGTAAGCTCACTGTGCCAGCTCCTTTAAAGTCCTTTGTAGATCTGATAGTGTGGTGCTGTGCTGCTGCAAGCTATGAGAGGGTGCTGTCTGCTGCGGGAGTAGCTATCAGTGACTATCAGTACTTTCACAGTGAAAAAAAGAATGTCTTAAAACAGTTTATTTCTCTGCTGAGCTTTTCCACCATAACTCGCCTTGCTTTGCCAGCTGCTGGAAAATCAGAACTGAGAGCAGTGAGTGTGAGAGAGGGATGTATCTTCACTTTCTCGAGGATGAAGCCGCAAATTCCCTCTCAGTTCACTGGAACAACTGTGTTCGTGCAGCTTAGCATGGGAACACAACCAGAGTTTTTCCTCTCGTTTTTCAGCCAGGAAGGATGAGCAAACACACATGATACAAACAGAGTATTTTGTGGAAGTTGACTGAAACATGGGCACTATGTACAACAGTTTTGATCACAGTAAAACAATTGCCATGAAGATGTGCCATCCACATTTGATTGACATAATCTCTTTGAATCCTTTAGAAGAGTTAAGGAACTGTATGTCCAGGCAGCCAGTTGGATGAAAGAAGAGCCCATATTTTCAGATACAGCAACTTTAATGGTCTATTGCTTTGGCATATGAAAATATGCAATCTGGACAGAATGTAAGACAACACTATGAATCAGAATATGTGGGGTATTTCTTCCTAGCCAGTGCAAAAAATCCAATGAACACGAAAAAACAAAAAAAAGAATAAGCATCTAAAATAAGTCTGTTAGAGCATAGCTGTGGTAAGAAGACTGAATAAGAAACCAGGAGAAAAAGGGAAGGACGATCAGGTCTGTGGACTCTGCTGAAGGCAAGAATTAATTTCACATTGGGGAAGGGATGAAGCAGCCTGGCAAACTACACCTGCACAGAGGAGGCAGTGATGGTAAAAGTGGAGGAGAAAGGGATGTAAAAAAGGAAAAGGAAAAAAACCCACATTTGTCTCGGCAGGGCAATACTTCTAATGCCACGCTGGTAAGACTGATGTCTTGTGGATGTGATCCTTCAGAAAAATATCCCATACTTTACATGGCTAAAATACTTGTTCTAGTTAAATGGCTGACTTGCCTGGATTCTGTTGCATGGACCAGCTGTCTGTGCCACACTCAGGTGTTCAGTAATTGCATGTTATAGATGATGAAGCTCAAAGAAAGGCAATTTCATTGCACAATTCTTTGTGAGCAGTGTTAATTAAACTGCTTTTGACCCTGGCTCTCTATCTCCAAACCCTTTGCAAAGTTATGGCAAAGTTCGAGGGCTACCCAGAGGGGTTTCTAAGGGCTCCATGTCTGGAAAACACTGCAAACATCATCACTGAATCAGTATTTCCATGAGCTGATGGCTGGTGTGCAAGCACAAGACCACCCTGGCAAGGTGTGATCTAAAATAATAGGAGAATACTGAAGAAATTTTGCTAGCAGAGCAGTGCAAAATGATTTAACTCAGAAGTTTTTGTAATCTTGGCCAAACACATTTACAAAATCCAGCTCGTTCTCTAGTTAGGTGGTCTGGAGACTGAATTCATCCCGGGGGCCAAAATATGAAATATTTGGGAATTCTGGCAGGCTCCATGCAACTATTCATGCTTCTTGTTTATCTCGCAATGTTTCTTTGCATAATGAATGGGAAAGGGTGAAATAAACACAGCAATATTTAAAACAATAGAGTGTTTTGTATTGAGACATTACTGACCCCCATTTAGATTTTCAGCAACAAGGCAAAACAGTTGCTTTGGAGATAATAGTGCTTTTTTTAGGTTGGATATGTGTCCAAGAGCTCTTTCTCTGCTTTTAGCGCCACTTGGGAGGAAGTAGAAATGCCTTTGCAGGCTTAAATCCTGCTCAAGTTTGGTTTTTTTTCAGCTCAGAGTGCCACTTCTCTTGCTCTTGCAGCAGACAGAAGGTGCCCCAGACAAGAGATCCATTGCAAATTCAGACTGTTGCAAACACATTTGGCCAGCAATTCAAGACAAACTTTCCATCATATTTTCCAAGTCCATGGAGATGGTTTGGTTTTTACTATGGGCAGAAAGGTGTCAAAAGTGCTCAGCCTGTTTGTGGACGTGTACAAGGCACCCACAAGGCTGCACAAAAAATAGCTGAGGTGCCTGTGGGCAGCACTTGGGAGTACATAGCACTGTTCTGGGTACTCACAGAACAAATGGAATTTGTTGCTGAGACCAGCACATGGTGTCTCTCCTGCACATATTTTGCCCTCAACACTGCCCTCCTACTTATGGGGTTTCCATTCAAAAGGGACAGATCTATTATTGTTTAAATGACTGAGAGGGCACCGAGCTTCTCTTCTCTTCGATGTCCAAGTGCTTGGGCTGTTGATGGGAGAGGACTCAAGTGTCTATGCTTTTGATTAGTTATCTTTAACTAAGAAGAAGTTTCAATACTGATTTTTGGAATCCCATACACGGAACCATTCAGTACAATTTTAATGCAAGTCTGATATGCCATATTCTGCTCAGGCTTTAGGAGAATGTGGTCATTCTGGCTTTGATGAGTGTGCATACTGCATAAATCTGCATGAAACGTGGCTCACTCTGTCTGCTTATTCACAAGCCTAGTGATACATTTCGCACTGAGGGAGAGAATCAACAACTTGCATATACATCCAGGGATTTAGTTAAGTGCATCACCACATACAGACACGAGAGCTCACGCACCCAGGGCAGGTTCTAAGTGCACAGTTAATGCCACTTCTTGCCAGATCTTCCCTTGCAAGGAAATGAAATTCTTTCCAAAACTGCAAATTAATAATTAATATCCTATCAAGAAATTAACATTGTCCTCAAAGTGTTTTGAGGTAGCACCTGATCCTGCAAACAACCGTATCTTAATGAAAAGCAGGTTTCAGGTTCAGGGCATTCCTTGCCACGTCAAATAATCGTTAGATTTTCAACAATATCAGGGGAATCTGGTTTTTTTTCCTCTGCTCACTTTTGCGCACTGTCGGGCACTCGGATGCTCATTAACATACATGTCCCTTCCAATTTCGCTCTCATTTGCACTATGTTAACAGCTACTTTTTCATCTTTGCTCAGACAAACGATGGCCTTTGTAACCAGGAATAAAATTAGTGGCAAGTGGAAACCTGTTTTAATGAGGCCAAATTGTTATTTAACTCCAAATGTGTACAGTGTTTTTTGTCTAAACTCCCTTTAATTCCTCCCTAGTATTAATTATATCTTGTCATAAACAAACCTTGGAAATGCTTGCTCCTTCAGCAGAATTCAAAACAGAGCCTCATGCCAGAGCACCACATTAATAAGGTAAAATAAAAAAAGGAGAAGGGGGGAAGCTCCTTTTGTCTAATTTTCCCAAAACTTCTGATTAAAATAAATGAGATCACTGGAATTTATATAGGCAAATTTGGCAGCTCCTCTGTATTTACTGAAACTGTGACATAAATCAAAACCGAGACTCTCCAAGAATGTGTTATTTGTTATCAGAGTAATTATGTGTTAGTGACTCACACATGAATAAGGTACTTCTGTTACAGCTGTTTATTAGAGTTTTCTTGGCTTCCATTTCTTGCTCTGCCACTGCCTTGCTTCATAACCTTAGGGAAGTTTCTGTGTTTTGATTACCTCAAATGATGTGCATATGTATATATCTGCACATACATACACAGCTATATAAATATGGAGTAATTTCCTGCTAAAAAACGTTTCAAAATGCTGTAAAAGACAAAACAAAGATGACCTAGAGACTTCACTTATTAGCATACCTTCTTTATTTAACTGTATACATAAGCCAGAGCTATTCAGGTAACATCCAGGCAGTATGGACTTACAATTCTAGGATCAACATGAGTTTTTAGGTGAAGCAGCAAGTATCTCTCATAGCTTCCCCTCTCCCCACTACCCCAAAGTGACTTATTCACAATAACAACAAGAAGGTATTGTTTCTTCATTAACCCAGCAGTTCTTCACCAGTTAGAGAAAGAATTTGGAAAACTCTATGTTGTTACAGTGCCACCTGGTGATTTCAGCATACAAGTGGGTGAAGCTCGCTCATCAGTGTTATTACTGCTCTGCATTACTTAGCATGCTTCCTCAGGCAGCTTGTCATGCTGATTTTTTTTTAACTCTTTAGCATTTTAATGCATAGGAAATTTCAACAAACGGCAATCAAAACATTTTCCAAATGTATTCTTAATCAAGTTTACCAGTAGCAGTTTGATTTTAAGAAATTGAAGGTAAAGCAAAGAAAAAAGTGTTTCATAATAATTTATAATTCATCAGAAGTCTGATTGTGCTGGTGCTGCACCCCTGGACAAAGGCACGTGCTCTTCTTGGGACCCAGAAAGTGCAGTAGGTATGTTGTTAGCATCCCATATGCATTTACATAGCACCTGACTCGTTCAAGGTGATAAGTGAACATTATTGGCTACCATTTCTCAGTAAATTAGAGAAGCCTGGTCCCTGTTTTGCTTACGGGAAAACGAATTGGAGATGCTTGTTTGAGATGAGTCTTGAACAGAGCTGGAGTTAGGGCTGTGGGTGTCTGTTTGTCTTTTCCCACCTGAGAACTGGACATGCTGTCCCGCAGGTTGTGCACTTTTGTGACATAACATGGTATAGTGCTGCTTTGGGGCTTGGCATGCCTCTTTTGTCAGGTTTTTTGGTCACTTTGCCCATTTTCCCCTCTCAGAAGTAAGAATAATGATTGCTTGGTTCCTCTGTAATAACGTGTATCATTTTATTTAATAGACAATTAGGAATTTCCCCCAACCTGGGGGTCTTTTGAGGATGGTCTTATGTACAGTCCTCATGCAAAAGTGGAGTAGCTACTAGTAAAATTTAGCACTAAGTGAGCCTCTGAACCTTCAGATCCTTGCCTGAGATGTTCACATAACTGCAGTGATTATTTCCTTCATTATGATATAGATTGAAACAAAACAAAGAATCTTGTTGCAGGCAGAAGACCAGTTGGCTTCTGAAAATATTTAGTATGCTTTATTAATTTAGGTAGAGGCATATAAAATTCCAAATTTTGAGTATACATAATTATTGGAAAGCAGTAACAAATGCATCGTTTCCCTTCCATCTTTTGATAATCTATAGGGATAGGAGGTAATTTCACTCTCTTGCTTGCTCACTAATGCCAGAGGAAGTGCAGTCCCCTCTTCTTCCCTTCAGGTGTTAGTCTTTGTCTCCTCTGAAAAGCAGCAGTTCTCTCCATCCTAAATATCCACAGTGCCAGTTCACTGTCCTCGCATGCAGCTCAGTTCCAGCCCACTGTGAATGGGGTCTTGAGGCAAGAGGTGTTTTTGGTCTTCTCCCAGATCCTTCTGAAAAGTCAGTGTTCACTCTTTAAAGAGTCTGCAGGTGAGGGTATCACAGCTCAAGGTGACAATTCCCACTATTCCATGGAAATGGCACATGGTAGAAAAGACTGTTCATATAGTTGCAATGGGTATGAACCAAAGGGCATTTTTAGAAACACATTCCCAAGAGCTAATAAAAATATATGGTATATATGCTTCAAAAACTGAAGAAAGCAGTCAGAAGCAAAGAAGGTGTGATATCTGCAGGCAGGGCCAGCTCTGAGAAGAGTTTGCTGTTTAATTGGCCAAGTTAAACAAGATACAATTAGGGCTAACCTGGTCTCCTAGGATTCATAAACCCTTATTTGGAAATTTTGGGGAGATGGTGGGGAAGCAGTGGCTTTAATTGTATCTTGTTTAACTTGGCCACTTTAATCACTTACACTTCTCTGACTTGGCTTCTTTCATAGATGTCACACCTTTGAACAGCTGACTAGCCTTTCTTTTTTCCCCTTAATGTAACTTTTTCTGTATATTAACTGCTGCAAATCAGATGGAAGCCACATTTGTTTTCAATTTATTATATAACCAGATATGAATAATATTGTTAATATAATGGCTCGAGTTCTCTGCAGTTTATATTCTTGAGAACAAAAGTCTTCTCTGCCATTCACAGAATTATAGAATAGAATCATAACATTTCTCGGGTCAGAAAAGAACTTTAAGATCATCAAGTACAACCATTAACCCAGCACTGCCAAATCCACCACTAAATCATGTCCCTGAGTGCCACATCCACACATGCTTTAAATACCTTCAAGGACTGTGACTCAACCACTTTCTTGGTCAGCCTGTTTCAATGCTTGACAACCTTTTCTGTGAAGAAACTTTTCTTAGTATCCAAGCTAAACCTTCCCTGGTGCAACTTGAGGCCTTTTCCTCTGGTCCTGTCACTTGTTACCTGGGAGAAGAGACCGACCCCCACCTGGCTACACCCTCCTTTCAGGCAGAGAGCAATAAGGCACCTCCCGAGCCTCCTTTTCTCCAAGCTAAACACCCTCAGCTGCTCCTCCTAGGACTTGTGCTCCAGACCTCTCCCCAGCTCCACTGCCCTTCTCTGGACGTGCTCCAGCCCCTCAGTGTCTTTCTTGTGGTGAGGGGCCCAGCACTGGACGCAGCACTCAAGGTGTGGTCTCGAGTGCTGATTACAGTGGGGCAGTCACTGCCCTGGTCCTGCTGGCCACACTATTGCTGATACAGGGCAAGATGCAATTGGCTTTCTTGGCCACTTGGACACACTCTGGCCCTTGTTCAGCTGCTGTCAAGAAGCCTCACCAGGTCCTTTTCCACTGGGCAGCTTTCCAGCCCCTCTTCCCCAACCCTGTGGTGTCGCATGGGGTTGTTGTGGCTCAAGTGTAGGATCTGGCGCTTTGCCATATTGAACCTCATACAATTGGCCCCAGCCCCCATTCCAGCCTGTCCAGATCCCTTTGTAGAGCCCTCCTTCCCTCCATGAGATCAACACTCCTGCCCAGCTTGGTGTTGTCTGCAAACTGGCTGAGGATGCACTCAATCCTCTCATCCAGGCTCTTGATAAGGATATTAAACAGGACTGTCCCCAGCGCTGAGCTCTGTGGAACAGCACTTGTGACCGGCCACCCCCAGGATGTAACTCTCTTCATCACCGCTCTCTGGGCCTGATCACCTGGTTGTCCTGCATGTGCCCATGACGGAACTCAGGATGATCAGCTCTGTGACCTTCCCCAGCACCGAGGTCAGGCTGACAGGCCTGTAGCTCCCCAGATCCTCTTTACAGCCCTTTATGTAGATGGATGTCACATTTGGTAACCTCCTGTCAATGGGGACCTCCCCTGTTAGCCAGGACTGCTGGTAAACGATGGAAAGTGGCTCAGTGAGCACTTCCACCCGCACTTCCCTCCCTCCCCTTGGGTGGATCTGATCTGGCTCTACTGACTTTTGTGTGTGTGTCTTAAGTGGTGTAACAGGTCATTGACCACTTCCCCTGGCATTATGGAGGCGTCTTCCTGCTACCAGTCCCTGTCTTTGCGCTGAGAGGATTGGGTACCTGGAAAACAATGCTACTATTAAAGAAGGCATTAAGTACCTGAGCCTTTATCCTCATCCTTTGTCACTATGTTTCTTGCTGCATCCAAGAAAGGATGGAGGTTCTCCTTAGCCCTCCTTTTGCTCTCCATGTCAATAGCAGCCAAGAAGAAACTGGGCTGATCATGCACAGACTCATTGCATATTTGTGCTGTTCCCAGGGGCAAAAGCCACTTTCCATACCTTCTGCTCTCCACGTCAGCCAGTAACTGAAATTACGGATCCATTAACTTCTCCACCAGCAGGAGACTGTGGCAATCCATATGGGTGAGATAAGGTGATTGCTATGGGCATCTTACGTGTGCCTACCTGTTAAACACAGCTGAGACAGTTAACACTGGAAAAGCAGAGTTGGGTGCCAAAATCAAAAAAACATTTAGACCAACCATCCGGATGTACTTCACTGTGCCTGCTCTGACACATTGTGATTTTCTCTGTGTGCATGTGCTGCCGTGAGGCTTTGAATATCAAGAGGTACCAGTTTTTGTGTGATGTTCTTCACAGAGTTTTCCTGATCAAACCAGTTCCTGTCTCCACTTACAGAAACTGCATATATTTTGGGAGATGTGGTCTGAACAGCCTAAACCGTGGTGGGGAATGGAAGCATGAGACTTTTGGCTAACCTCTTCCTAGGGCATCATTTTCACCACTGGAGGCCAGAGAAATGTTTATCAGGGAAGACTGAGCACAGCTGATCCTGCCTTGGGGCAAGGCTCTGGACAAGGGTCTCTTGAGCGCAATGAAACTCTGCAGTTTTAAGATTTCTGGATAGAAATATTTTGTTTTGGAACTTTTGTTTTGTCCAGTCTTTCCTTTCAAAGGAAAACTTTGATAAATTCAATTTTTCTTTGTAAGGAAATTAGTCATAAGTAGACTTCAATTTTTCTAACTGGTGCTGTTTTATGAGGGAATAAAAAAATCCCACTGCAAGACTAGAGATTGAGTTTATCAATTCCTCTTGTCAGACACATGGTTTGGGCCCATTAAGGCTCAGAGTGTCATTTAAGGCTATAGCTAAGCTGAACTAATCACCTATGACTGCTCAAAGGGGCAGTGTTACTCCTCCCTTACCTCTTTTGTCCCTGGCTATCTGTTCTCTCCCATCTGTTTCTGTCTGAGCCAGCAGCGAGCCACCTCAGTGGGCTGAACCAGCACCAAGTGCCTCTCTGCTTGCAGTACAGTTAGTTTTCTCCCACCTGAGCCCCTTAAACCAGCTTGCCATGAGGTCAAAAGAAAGAGGATCCAACAGCCTGCAGACATGAAGAGTGTAGAGGATGGAGAGCGGAATGCCACTCCATGGACTGCTGTAACATAAAACAGGGCACTTCATTAAACTTGTTAGATAAATTGGGCCCTGACTTTTTGGCAAAATCTGCACGTGAAGGTCTCATTCCCTCAGGGCATAAAGCAAGGCCAGGAGGCTGTCTCCCCCCAGCCTCACTGACTGCCCATCCATTTATTCCTGGCTCTGGCACAAGCCATAGGGCAGAGGCAGTTTGGGACTGAAAAAAGTGGCATGTTTGCTCTCCTCTGAAGAGTGGCTTTTTTGTAACATGTGGCATGTCAGTCACGTGAGCCAAATAGCCAAAGGTAAAAGAAATTACCAGTGCTGCTGATGGAACTGCATTTATAAAAGCAGTGTGTCTCCAGATTTTTCATTTTCTCTTCTTTTTTCCCTCAGGGTAAAAAAAAAATAAAAGGAGTGGAAGGAATTTAAATATAAAGCCATAGATATTGTGAAATTTAGCACTCAAAAGTGTTCCCAAAGTTAAGATTTCTCCTACAATGGTAAATTTGTTATGTGATACACAAGTAGCATTTGCTATTATTTCCTTAGATTTTGATGGACAGGTGTGGTTTGGGGTAGATTTGTCATTCCCAACTGTCTTGCTAGAGGAATGTGTGTGGGCAGACATGTTGCAAGGAAAACCAAAGGCCAGTATGCTTATAATATGTGTACACAATACACACCTCTGCACCAAGCCTCCTAGTTACACAAGGTTTCTTGCAGTTCTCCTGAATTTACCCAGATAATTCAAGTATTCTTATATCACACTTACTCTTGGGAAAGGAGCATTAGGCAGCAGGCCCCATTTTTGTTGAATGCAATGCCACAGCTCCCAGCTCCTTCTATTGGTCCTCTTGTTAGTGGCAAACTTTGGGATCCTGACATAGAAAGGAGAAGAAAATCTCCCAGCTGAAAGATTGTGCTCTTGGATGGGAAGGGGGGAGGATGGGGAGGAGAGGGCTTTGAGTCACCTAGTGGTGTTTATCTCTGCTTTTCCTTTTTCTTTGTTGTTTGTTTGTTTGTTTGTGTTTGTTTTTGGTTTTGTTCTTCTGGTTCGGTGTAACATGAAGCCGGATGAAGGGAGAAGAGTTGGGAAAGCAGTGGAGGGGTGTGGGGGTCACAGAGGCAATTCACGTGCACCGTTGTCGCCTGCTCGGGAAGGACCTTATCTCACCAGTTCTGGATCAATTTGACTAATCTATTTTATCTCACCATCTAATCTATCTGTTTCTGCTGAGCTATCCATCTGCCTCGTGGTATTGATCCCAACAGTTTTGTAATTGTATTTATAAAATGCCCTTTCACCCTCCTGGGAAGAGGGGTCTTGTGTAAAGGCAGATGGGGGGGCAAGGGGTGGAAATAACACACTCCACTGCTCCCGATGACAAAGCCCCTGGCACCTGCTACAAGCCCTCCAGCCTTCCATTTCCTCCTCCTTGTGCGGCCCTTCCTCATCACCCCAGCTTCAAAGCACTGGAGACAAACATGCCAGGGGAGCCCAGGGCAGTGTGCAGTGGCACAGGGATGGCTGCCAGGAGCAAAGCCATTTGCAGAAAATGGAGCAGTGTCCCATGTCCAGCCTTGCTCCAAGCTGAAATACATCTGTTTCCAACAGTTAGCTAGAGAAGGCTGGAACTGCCAGATCATCTGAGGGAAGAAAAAGTGAGGGAAGAAGTATGATACTTGTGATTTGGAAGGAAACAGCTTTTTATCCCCACACAAAATCAAATTTAATCCAGGGATGTGCAATGACACCTTCCAAGAGTAAACAGATCCTTAGACAGGCTCAGGAACATCCTCTGGGTAGATAATCTGCACAGCAACAGAGCCTCCTCCTGACTGCGGGAACCAGCTGCCACGTGAAGCTCTCAGCAGTTAGCCTTGGTTCTTTCTGTTCGTCCCTATTTAGACAGGAACCCGTTCTCTGCATGGGGTTGGGCATTTTATTTAGAAATCAGTGCATGTTATTTTGAAATCAAAACTTACTTCAATCCTAAATTTACCCGCATTGACCTCCACACTTTTTAACTGTAGAAAACACTATAAACCAGCAAAGTTTCCTGCATGATGAACTGTGTGTGTGTGTGTGTGTGTGTGTGTGTGTTCATGCTTATGTATTCTCCTCATTTTCCATCCCTGGAGTGTATCATGTCTCACCTCTGAGATTTGTGAGGAGAGTAAAGGACACTGGGGTCACACTGGTCTCTGTTTACAGACTTTCTTCCAAGCTCTTCCTAAGCAGGAAGCACTTTCTGATTAGCCTCATTTTTTTCATATCAGCATAAAGCTTCTATCATGTATTTGTTGTGAAGGAATAATATGCTAAACCGTGGAGACCTACTGCTTCCACTCAGAGGTATTTCCCCACGCAAAGCACAGCAACTTCTGAATTACAGACTGGATAGACATAGGGATTGCAGGGAATCCCGCAGGCATCGCTGTGCAAAACCCAGGTGGTTCCCAACTCAGAGCACTGAGAAAGGCTGGTTCACAGGGATGCAGGAGCACCAGGCTGCCTCGTGCAGCAGAGCATGTTTGCCACCCTCTGCTGCCGCTGGTTTACTGGCAGAGGGAGAGGTTTAATTTGCTGTGTGAGGAGACAGCCTTTGAATACAGGCTGCAACCAGGCAGGGTCTGTGTGAGACTCTGCTGAGCAGCATAGCTGTTCACTTGGGCTCTGAAATACCTCAGCTCCTGCAGCAAGGGATCCTGAGCAAGCTAAAAACACTTTTCATTGGCCACAACACCAAAAAGTCCCTTTTAAATTCTGGCAAATCCCTTTGCTCATGGAAAGATTATATACCCATTAAGTATCCTGTTACCCCTCTCCTGGCTCTTGTTGGAGACACAGAAGCTGGCAGCCAGTGTAGGGCCAGGTCTTCTGGCTATGGAGGGGGATTGTTGCTGAAGGGGTGTCTCCAGCCCCATAGGAGAGGGTCACATCTACCCATCTGTTTATGACTTGGTCCATCCTCAGTTATCAGCCTTTCATTAGCGAGTGTGAAAGTAACATTGCATTTAAAAACATTATTCAAATATGCTAGTTGTCTGAAACTGGCATTTATAATGCAATTTCATAAAAGTTATATATCGACAGTGCAACACTTTAAAAGGCCCTTTCTGATTAACAAGGCTCAGAATGGCTCCCCTGATTCCCCTGGTTATGTTTTAAGAGAGGGAATAAAATGCTGTGGATCTTGAAACAGCTGAAATCATAATTTTCCAATATTATCTGCAGCCTTGTTGTTCTGAGAAAGCAGAGGCTGTGATCAGCAGCACCCCTGCTCCGGAGAGGAGTACAGCTGACAGGGTGGTACCGTGGCCAAATGGCACTTTGGCTGCTCCTGCTTCCATCTGAGCCTCGGGGACCATGGCAGTGCCAGGCTCCTGCCTGGGCTGATTCCATGCACCCACAAATTACACCACCTTTGCTGCCTCCAAGGAGTTCAGTAACCTCCGTGAGGTGGGAATTAGTGCTTGCATTCCTGCACTGATGGGCAGCTGCTCAGTTCCAGATATCTCTGTAGGTGAAAACAAATCAGATGTGCTGTATTTTCACCAGAGACCTCCCCTTGCCCCATGTTCTGGCAGTTCACGCACCAAACAGTGATGCAAGATCCTCAGGACACCTGAGTGAAGCTCCAGCTCTCCAAACAGCAGTGTTTCAAACAACAGATCTATTGGCCAAGTGGAAGAGCAGATACAGGCAAAAAACCTCATTATGTGGGCTGTGCAAGGAAGCTGATGACATGGACTCTGGGCTCTTGTTACAGCTGATTCTGTGAGGGCAACCTGAGTTGCACCCCTGCAGGCACATCATGGAAAAGGTGATTATTTCTGATTTTGTTGGTTAGAGGTAGATGGCACCCCTTCACCCAAATCACACTCTTCTCTCTGCCACGCAATGGAAAAACTGGTAGGAACACTGTAAGTCCTTTCATTGTCGCAGCCGTGGATTTACCTGGAATTTTAATTGCAGATTTTTTCTCTGTTTTGCTGAAGTTAATTTTACTGGTTTGGTCCTCTTACCCTTCATCAGCACATTCCATAGGGACTAGCAGCATATCATCACGCTGGCTCACCTGGAGGAAAGCTTTGGGAGAAGGGCACTGAAATACAGAGAGCAGTGTCTGCTCTTTTACTTAGGCAGTAAATCTACTGCTTTATTATTGCTGTTGGGAAACACGGAGCCAAATTCTTTCTTAGCAAAACACTGGCTTCGGTGGAGTTCAGCCAGCAGAGAGTTTAGCTTCCTGTTTTTGTTCCAAATCGAAGACTATGCTCAGCCCAATTGTTGTAGTTGTTTTGCTAGTTAGCTGTTTTAATTTAAAATAATTATGTGTTGTGAGTTGGTTGGGGTTTGTTGTTTTTTGTTTGGGGCTTGTTGGGGGGTTTTTTTGTAAATTCTCCTTCACACATCACTTTGTTTGTAGCAGTCAGAAACAAAAAAAATCATGGTATTGCTACATATCCCTTCGTTCATTCAGGAGTTATGAAACTTGAGGTCTCATCCAAAGGCAAGGCTTAGCCCAGGCTGAGCACAGCTTGGCAGGACCTGCTGCCCAGGTAGGTGGCCACATTACCAGCCCAGGGATGAGTCTGTAGCTGGTTCTTGCTGGAGACCCTAGGTACTCAGCTGGGTTTTCTAGTGGCACAGCAGCCCCCCAGAAACCCTCCTCTCAGCCCCTCAAAGAGTGGCAGAAATGTAACTCGTGACTTGCCAGAGCAAGCACCATCCCTCAGGTACTTGGCATGAAGACACTAAAGATATTTGCTCCAGGGGCTATTATTAACTCACTCCTTGTACAGGGGCTGGCACCTGAGGGTCCCAGCTTAGTTGGGGCCTGTAGCTGTTCCTGCAGTATAAATGTTATTTATACAGTGCAATTAAGCAGAGGTTTAATGTAAACTGCTGCCAGCACTGGGTTAGGTACCAAAGTGAAAAGACACCTTGTGAGACATTTTTGAAAACCAAAAGCACAAAGTTTTAAACTCCTATTAAACAAAGAGACAGCTTTCTCAGAGAGGTTAAGCAAAACAAATAGCAAACAACCCTTTATGGAGAAGTAGCTATCTCATGAGCAAACTAAACCTAAGTGTAAGCCAGAGACAGGAGCATAGCCATCTTGTCTTGTCTGTGTGCTCCCAGCCAGCTGCAGGCCGCCTTATTCCTAATCTTTGCGTAGCAGGCTTTGAGAAAACAACTTGCTGTGTTTTAGTACACCAAAATCAACATAGTTACCACTCTGTAAATGAATGTCAGAGAAGGACTAAAGCAAATGCTCATAAACATCACACCCTGCTGTTTGTACAGTTCTTCATCATACTTGGGTCTGGATTCCCCTGGGGATTTCCACATTCACCCCACCCAGAAAAAGGACTCAAGAGCAGGCTTTGCCCCCACAGAGGTCCTGAGCACCAGCCAAACTTCTGGGTTTCTCTATCTTCCTGTCTTTTGAAACAAGCAAAACAGCTGGAATCTCATGTCACAGGCCATGTGAACTTTTGGAGTATGTTTTCACTGGTGCAGCATTGATTTTACTAGGATCAATATAAATATTACATTAGCTTGCAACTGCTAATTATATCAACATAAACTTAATTTATAGTGATGATCACAGTCCTAATGCTGTGCTGCTGCCAGCCCTCAGAACTGATGCTTTGAGACATCGTGTAAACCCAGCCATTAGCAATCAAGTAAATGCTCCCATTACACATCACTGATACTGGCTAAAGAACTTTTTAATTGACTTCTTAGGATTTATGGCAGATGATGCAGACTGTGTGTTTAAGTTCAGGATTCTTTTTCATGTTTTATATCTGCTGCAGCTTAGATAGATGCTGGTCTTAGAGTAAATAGTGTAACATTACGTGCTTGAAATTGAAAAGACTGAGTTTGTTTCACTTGGAAAGAAGATAAAAAAGAGGGCTCAAGAGAAAAGTCTGTGAAGGAATGAACAGTACAGAAGAAGTTAAATGGGAACATCTCTTCCTGAACTGCTAAAATAAAACTACTGAAAGAGTCATTGAAATGAAAAGGTGGTAAATTCAAAAACGGTAAAAGGGTTTTTCCCCATAAACAGAAAGTGAAATTTAGAAATCACTAAGGTCAGTAATTCAGTAACTTTCGGATAGGGATTGCTCATTTACATGTAAAAGACTATCAAGAGAGGTTGTGCCTAAAGCTTATGCTCCCAGGCAGGAATGTAAATCTTTAGGATCCTGTGGCTTAAACTGCTCTCTAACAAGCCTGGAGTCAGGCTGACATCTTCAGAGAGGCTGGATTAGACAATATGGGTTTTCTTATCCCTTTCCACTGAAGCATCCAGCAACAGCCATAAGGAGAATTAAAAATGAGAAGCACACCACCAAACCAAAAAAAACCCCAAAAAACCCAAAACAAAAAAACCCACCAAAAACACACACAAAAACCCCCTAACCCACAAAACAAACAAACAAACCAAATGGTTTTTAGTCCTGAAAGGTTGTAGGTTTGAGATAAGGTACTGAAATTCCAGATGCTCCAGCACTGAAAGAAAGCTTACTGTATGGGGGATTTTCAGTGCCCCTGTCTGCAAAAAACCTCCCAGAGGTATCAGTGAAATAGGGTTATTGAGTTGCACAGAGGCTATGGCAGTGAGCCAGGAGGCAAATTATTGTAATAAACTCAGGATCTGAAGGCTAGGGGACAGTAAAATAGTGTCTAGGCTACTGGGGGTTAGAGGCAGCACTGAGGAGTGGGTAGAGCAGGGAAAAATCGCACAGAGTGAGATGAACAGCATGTTTTATTTCCCAGATAAATCACAGTGACAAAGTTTCACACCTTAGAGCAGCACTTGGAACACAAAGTACCTGCATAGTCATGCACCAAACTGACAGAGCTTTCTGTTTGTTTTTAATAGTAAGTATTTTTATGTCTCTCTCTCTATATAGATATATATATATATCTCTGTGTTCTTGCTTATTTAGAAAATTCATACTTTTATATTTATACATACATAAATATCTATACTAATTATGTGTATAGGTATTGTTTATATGCCATAACTTCTACGATGCATATTCATCACCTCAAAAAGTAGATTATTCTGCCTAGACTAGAGGTTTAAAATGGTACTTAAATTTATTTTTTTGAGAGCAATCTATCCTAGCCAAGATATATCCATAGCTGTCAAAAGAGAGATGTTTTTCAATGGAAAAATCTCCAAATAAACCAGTGGGCTTAAGCTCAGCAGGTTTTGGTAACTGCAGGTGACATTTCTAAATATTGTGTAACTCTGAAGCACTGGAGCAGAGATAAGTAATATCTTCCTGTGAGATGAGTATGGGGAAGGACTTTTCCCCCACCATGGATCTTGGCTTTCCTTTTTATAAAGGGGTATTATAAAATGCACCCTTAAAAAAGAAGCAATGAATAAGAAAGCATGCTTGCTGAGCCCTTTCAGATTAGCATAAATCTAGATTCCCTGCTAAGATGTATGTCACCATTTATAGGATGTTTATTGATCTGTATTTATCTTTGTCAAGGACTCTGCTAACTTCAACTACAATTGAGGATTCAGATGAATTGATTAGAAATGTATCCAGATGAAGCTGTTCCCTTTGCCTGGTTTTGTCTGCATCCCTGTCACACAGAATAGTCTGCATGCTAAATGGCAGCTGGATCTCGAGATGATTCTGTTTTGGCAGATTTTCAAAATGGTTTCTGTGTTTTGCCTACCTGATTTGCCGTCTGTTGAATCTGATGCCATTTGTTAGTGTGCAGCTGGGGGAATTTAAAAAAGTGCACGTTGCAAGTATGTGTGGATCAGTGAGTATTCTGTGCTTGGGTATAGAGCAGAAGATTGCTGCCATGGATAGAACAGACTCAAAAATACAATAATTTTCTTCACAGCAGGATGAAATTTATGGTTCGATTATCTGATTTCCAGGATCCATCACCTGTTGGCTTTTGGGTCTAAAAACCTTCTCCTGGCAAAAAAAAAAAAGTTCAAAGAAGATGGAATTAATTATGGTAACGAATCGTAGTAAGCAACAAAGGGGTTTTAACTCCTTCCAAGTAAGTTCAGCAATGTTCAACAGCCCATTTAATGGCACGAGACATTTGCCATCATAGAGGATTTCCTGTTCTGCAGACATAAATCTCTGCTTGCATGGACAGCAACAGGCTAAAAAGCTCTTCAGATCATTTTGCATTAAGCACATGCTGGCATGTGCATTAGAAGTGTCACGCACTCAAAGACTAAGACAGTTTAGAAGAAAATACTTTTGGCCTATGAACTCACAGTTTTGTGCAACTTGCAGGTTTTCTCCTGGAAATAATAGTAGCAGCCATATTTTCACATGCTTGAAGGGGATCCAGCATTCACCTTTTCATCATCTTTGTGTTCTTCGCTCAGTCTAGTGTCCTTCCTAAAAGCTAAAGCTACAAAATTATGTCTCATCCCCTAGTTGTGCCATTGCTTGGATAAGAAAGTGTAATGGACATAAATGTCCCTCCTGCTAGGCAGCCACTTCAGAGTAATTTGGGCTACAGATTTACTCTATGCAACCAAATGATTAAATTATGACTGAGACATAATGACTAAGACATTCTGTTGCAAGACAGAGTGGCACCCTCAAGGCTTCAGGCTGATACATTTACTATAGAAACACAGAGAGAGAAAAATATTTGTTTCATTAAAATTAAGACGGTTTTTCACCATGACATAACCTTAAAATGGAGAAATTTGCTTGTTAAAATGGAATAATTTAAGAACAGTTAGTTCCACAGCATGACGCACCCCACAATATTATGCCAAATTACAGGTTAAGCAATTGAAACGGCTTAAAAAAGCTTTAGCACAAAGATTAATTCCTGACTTTCCTTGTCTTCATTCAGAAGCTCTGAAAGGTTATGGCTGGGTCTAACAAAGCCCTTAGATGCAGGATAATACAAATGAAATATAATAGCTAAGATAGTGTGATGAGAAGATACTGTCCTAAAACCGGCTTCTTTTTTTTTAACCTACAAAAATTGAATTGAACTGCAATTGAATTGATCTTGGAATTAAAAAGATAAATTTGAAAGTGTTCAGTGGACCTCCAGCCCAGTGTGAGAGAGAAGTATTTTAATATTCATAAGGAAACACTGAAAGCAGAGTCTACAAATTTCAAAGCCTTTCTCTTCTCGTGCAGCAGTGATCCTTATGCGCACTGAATCTGGAGGAACAGAGTGGGTTCTCCTAAGGCTTTCAGGGCAATGAGCACAGTGCCGTTCTGATATCAAATGAGCCATCCCACAATTTAACCGATTCATAAGGAATTCTCACGAGAGAGGATCTGAGAGCTGTGGGATGATGAGCACTGAAAGACGCTGGGAGAGGCGCTCACTCGTGCAGCCTCACCACATGGGTGAGTACGTGAGATAGAGGTCAGCTGAGGTTGGCTACTCCTCCTTCTCTCCTGCTGGTTTTACTGACCTGAAGTTCCTCTGAGCAATAAAGAGGCTGAAAGCCTGGAAATGAGCTGGGGGTCAGTAGCACCATGTGATCTGTCTGTTCTTCAGACCCCATCAGTGGATGGCCTGCAGACCATGGCTTGGGACTTGCAAGGGAACTGAAGTGAAAGGAGGCCAAAACTTTGACGATACAAAAAACTTGCACCACTTTCAAGAATTCAGATTAACATGGATCTTGTTAAAACAGTACAAACATCTTAATTAGATGTACATAAACTAATTTAATCCTTTGCTTAAATCAGTTTACTGTGATTCATCAATGCTAGCTAAAAGCAGTGTGTGTAAGGATTACACTGGTTTAAATGTCTACATTGTAGGTATGCACTGATTTAGCTCCATTGATTTGATATAGATTTGAGGACGGAAATGCAACTTTCCCTAATTTCATTGGTTTATTGATATGGAAGTTAATTAAGCAGGAAAAGCCTGTAGAAAGAAGGATCTTGTTTTAGAGTGAAAAAAGTTAATGAATAATTTAATATAGTTATTCTGTTTATAGACATTTGATAAAAATACTGACTATTTTGATTTTACATCCTCTTTTCTTTACAAATCTAATTGAATTCTTTTCATGCCAGTTAGACAGATTATACTAATATTAAGGGCAGGCCTTGTGCTTTTATGTGAAGGTGGTAAATTTGAGAGAGAGCTGTTGCAGCATAAATTCCTACAGGTGAAAACCACAAGCAGCTAAGGTCAGTCTGCCTCAAGTCAAAAGATTGCCACTGCCCTGAGAAGCTGATGCTATGTGTGCAAGGCAAGGCAGATACAGTCAGATGGTGGAGCCCACACAAACCACTGCATGGTAGCAGTCAGCAGGATTTGCTGCTGATGTCGACCACAGTCTAACAATTACCATGTTTTGCATAAATACCATGATAAGGAAGACTAGAAGAGGGCTAATGATGTGTCAGTGCACACTTTTTTGCTGGAGAAGGAAATCCTGGAATGAGTGCTGATTTGACAGTTTGCTGTGTTTTTATACTGCGCGTGGGACATTAGTATGAGGGTGGTCAGCCTGAACGTTTAAGGCAGACAGGACACACTCAATGCAACTGGGAAATGGAAAACAGTGGAGGAAAAAGGTATGAAAAAGGGATCAAAGTAATGGGCAAAGATCCCTGTCTCTCTAGGAACATCCTGGGTCAGTAAGAATGAGGAGGACATTGAAAGGGTGTTGCAGTGATGCAAGTGCAGGGGAATGAGAATTTTAGCAGCATGGCATGACACAGAGATACCATGGAAAGATGAAGTACATGACTTGGCCACAAGCAAGAAACAAGAATATGAAGAGTGACATATGCAGAACAGAATGCACAGACAGCAGCAGAGAGGACTGAGCAGTGGCTAACATGGCAATAATTAGAGCAAACCAAAAGAGGCTATCAAAAGGGTTAAGGAACTGTACTTTTTTAAACTCAATTGACTTTGAAATGGTAGATAAAGAGGTGTAGAGGCAAGGTGGGTGCAGTTGTGAGGTTGGCAGACTGAGACAAGAGATACTGACCTGTGAATTGCCCTCAGTCATGTGATTTATGGGTGGCTTATAGGTCAAGGAAGCTCAAGATTAAGCAGCAACCAAACCTTTGGCCAAAACGAGGTAGTTAGAAACTCTGTGAAAAAGGTTTCTGTTGAGTGCAAGGCAGGAGAGCATCCGAGACGCGATTAGAAGAAAACAGTTCCAGGTAGTGGTCAGCTGGATATAGGTGAGTGTATTTTGAGGAGCATGGAAGAGTGAAGGTCCATTCTAAGGTGGGGTTACTGTACATCTTAGTGCAGGGAGGGAAAAGAGCCAGGAAACTGTGAGAAGAGGATAGATGAGATGAATGGAGGGGCCAGAAGGGAGATGGAACACTCCTATGTTTTGGAAGACAAGAGGTTACAGAGGAGGAGGCAGAAGGGAAGGTCACATGGTTGAAAAGCTGCTCTGTTTTCACCTCCAAGGAGGCTGGACTGAGATGGTGAATGGCAAGAGGTAGGGAGGGTTTGAGAGGTGGGTCGAGGAGTGAGGTGAAGGAGCAACTGGCATTGTGCAGCATCCAGTCGAGTTGCGCAGAGGAGTGACCTAGATGGGAAGATCACTGACATTAAGAGATGGGAGAGGATATGGGAGGATTTGGAAGAGGGATGTGCCACAGCCACCTAGAAAGGAGTTTGGAGGGAGGGCGCAATGCAAGAGTATGAGCAGTGGCCAGGAGTAGTAAGTGGCCATGGGATGGGGGTGTTAGATCTGGACTCAAGACAAATGGGGAAAAAAGGCACGAATAGATACTGTGAATTTGCAGTGCTGGGAGGCAAGGGAGATAATGCGCAGGGAAAAGCACACGGTGGGTTTGTGGGAACTGCCTATGCGTCAGGATGAGAGGAGACTCTGCCGAAATGAGGACTGGCATATGGACAAAGCTAGGAGAAAAGCAATCACAAATTTGAAGCTGATGTCTGTGGCCATGGATCTTTTCTCTCCCTTGCCTGTGTGGAAATGCTAACCCTGTGTGATTCAATTACTTCAGATTTCCTTGATTTGGAGGCAGTTTCCTCTTCCTCAGCAACAGAGTGCACAGTCATCCCTCTAACTGCAGCAGGAGCACTGTCATACTCTGCAGGCACGGAGCTTGCAAGCTTTCAAAACGCGATGGTGCTCTGGGATCAAAGCTTGCAAGGGTCCTTTTTAATTAGTATCAGTTTGTATTTTGTGGGTCTGTCTCCACATCTCTAGCTTTAGCCTGTTGTAAATAAACACCTTGGAAACCTGAATTAGGTGTAAGCATCATTATGTGAAACAAAAGGTTTGAGAGGTGTGAACTGCTTTTTATATGCCTCCAGGAGTGGTTAAACCTGACACTTAAAAGAGTGATTTAAAAGTCAGCATTGTATGGTTCACAGCTGATTTTAGCTGAAGGCTCAGGCTGGGAGCTTCACGCTGCCATCCCAGGAGATGAAGCCCCATATTTAACACCTGCAGCTCCAATGTCACAACCTGCATCTTCTTCCCAACCACTCCTGTATATACAGTCTGTCTTGATGCTTGTGGTGCACTGAAAATGGCCCTGGCTGTGGCTGTCTCCTGAACCAGGGTCAGATCTGGACCCGGGGCAGGGGACGGGGCAGAGCAGTGTCACCTGCTGCCAAGCCATGGGCGGTGGCTTGTTTGTTTTCAAGGGGAGTTTCGTTTTCCTTCTTTGCTCCTCTTTCCTCCTTGTGTTTAGACATTGTTTTTCAAATGTGCCTCTGTTGAAGCTATATTTAGGGCTTGTTTTCTAATTTGGCACTGCTTAGGCTCTCTCACATAGATCTTCTTGGGGTTTTTTTAATTTTTATTTTAAGCGTGTGATACCTTTAAACGTGTAAATATCCGGCCTAATTGGAATGCCTAAACAGTCACTTCCCAAACTGCCAAGATGTTAAAATCTGTTGATGTGTGCAGTCCCGAAGTTACCATGGCAACCACATCCATTGCCAGAAAGACATGCTAGATCCCCTTCAGCTTGTGGAGGGCATCCCTCAGCCCCAAACTTTAGGCAGCACGTTTATTTCCAGCTCCTGAGCAGCTTGCTGGGCTGTAGCTGCATCCCGATGGTGAAGGGGAAAGGGGAGGGAGCCCTGGCCCACTCCCAGGTGGTGAAGGTCGCTCATACGCCCAAGTCTTGCTGCACAGGAGGCTCAGTGTAAGCAGCCCAAGGGTGGCATCACTGTCCACCACCCTGGCTGAGGCAGGACACAAGCAGGACTCTCATGGGATAATGAGATATGTCTGACTTTCAGTGGCAAAAGGATGAGAACCACCTGGAGTAACTGAGAAGGTGTGTTAGTGGGTGCTGACTTGCTCTCACTGCGCAGTGGTGAGAGTCTCGAATCGCTGCCCAGGTGGTCCTGGGCCATTCACCACCGCTGCTGCTGGGACAGCTGCCAAGGGGCACAGAGTACACTCACCATGGTGGCCCACCTCCAGTATGAAGGGTGATCCTCTGAAAAACCTGAGCACATTGTGGGAGAGGCACAGTTACCCAATGCCTCTTTATGAAAAATAGCAATCACCTTTTTATCCTTCAGTTTGTTCTCTGAGACAACTTCTTCTGGAGCAACTTCCACAAGCTGGTTTTGTTCTTTGCCCCACAAACTGCAGTTACATACTACAGTCAAGGTGAGCGTGTGGGGTCTGCGTTTTTTTCCTTTTCTGGTAAAGCATTATGTGAGTAAGATGAAGTTTGCAGTTCCTTCTTCACATCCTTTTGTCCTTCTTTAGTCTCAGGGTTTCTACCCCTGAAGGGTCCACAAAACTATTGCAAAAAGACTTTTGAAGAGAGGCTCGAGCAGGTGCTGAGAGTTTCCTGCACCAAGGCTTCCACTGAAAATACACAGGGATGGACTCAAAAGCTGACATACAATGTTTGCCGCAGCTTCCTGGGCATGAGAACTTGTTTTCATTTTACGTTTGAACTAAATCCAAGAAAAACAATGTGGCTATGCAAAAAGGTTTGCCTTTTGTCTGGTTGCTTCTGTGACACTTGCCTGGGCTTTCCATGAGGAGTGAACAGCTTTTATGATTACAGTGTCCAACACTGGACAAAATGCTTAAGAACTTTGTGCTTTTAATAGCTTTGGTATTCCCACCATCTCTGACAATTGCAATCCATGTAACCATTAGGTTTATTTTTACATCTATCAATATTTATTTTTATATATGTGTACATATATGTGTATACATCCCTTCATTTTCACAGCTGGACAGATACAGTATCAGTCACCGTGAAATTATGCTCCAGCAACAGTCACTCTCTGCTCCTGTTTAATAACCTCTCAAGATCAATTAACTCACATCAGCATTTTCAAAAAACATGTCAAAAAGCCTCCTTCAAACTCATGTATTTGCTTAAAATTAATAAATACATGTTTAGAAAATGAAAAGCAGGCTGGGTTTGAAGTTTGAGTTTGATGTCTGCTATTTTAAAAATATGCAACTGTACTTTGAGCTTTTCAGATTTGCGTGAGTCAAGTTTAACTCTCCAAGAATGAGGATTAGAAATTTAAAGATTACTGATATTCTTGTGAAAAAGAATGATTCCAGCCACAAGTGCTGGAAGCCATTTGTTCTTGTTCATTGCGGGCAGCTCCTGACACAATGTCGGGGTGCCAGTGAGCCAGGGTCCAGCTGAACAGGACAACTGCAACCTCTTCAGCATCTCAGCAGCTTGGGGTCTGCTTTCTTTATGTTCTCTGTGCTAGGGCATTTCTGTTAGTCTAGTTTATGCCATGTTTACTACCCAAAACTCAACAGTCCTCTGTAATAGTTAGCTTTTGTTGAGGATTATGTCAGGTTCTTCACAGATGAGCTGTCTTTTATGGTGGTCACATCAATGTACACCAGTAGCATGTAAGGAGGAGCACTGTCCCTTGCAGCCTGGCCAGCTTTGCTCTGCCTTTTGACTCCTGCTCCATGGGAGAAATCTGTGCTGGGTTTCATAGAACTTTCTCAGTTGCTGTGAAAGCATTATCTAAAAAACAGCTTTTTTCTTCGTGGGGTGGTGGGTTGGCCACTTAATTTTGCCTTCACCTCCAGCAAGCTCTCTCTTGTTGCTGTCTTCTGGGTTATTTATCACAGAGATGTCTTCTCAGATCTTGTATCCTTAATAAGCATTAAGCAATATTTAAGCTAATATTTTGTTCAAAATTCACTAAAGATGCTGTGTCAGCTGGGAAATGTAGTGCACTCTTTTCCTAAGGGGATCCCAAAAATTCCACCTGCCCCCTGGGATAATGCTTCCAGAGTAACAGAGAGGCCTCAGGGGCAGGACGTGGGATGTGCTTTATTCCCCTCTAGTCCCAAACACCTGTTCTTACTTTATTCAGGGTCAGACCTGTGGTTCCCGGCTGCTGCAAATCAGAATAGTTTGGAAGGCTTTCAGCTAATGAAGGAAAAAAATCAGCTGTAATCCAATTACAGAAGAATGAGATGAAAAGAACAAAGATGTTTCCTGCCCCCTTCACTAGGAATGAGAATTTTAACTACACTTCTAATCCTAAATATTTTAGCAAATGAGCTGCATGAGCTCACCATGCTGCGGACTCTTCCCCATTCCAGTCAGTTTATTGCCTGCACAGCCATGCAAAGCATCCCCCTCTCAAATGGACATCTCTGTTTTAAAAGGAGCTGTTCTTTGCCCTCTCTGTTTCGACTTGATCACCCGGACACAGGCAGCCTGGGAAGAGGAAATTTGACTGCCAGTTGTCTCACTTCTATGAAAAGAAAGAGACACGGCTTCTCCATTCCTTGTGTCTTCTCCTGGAGCTCCATAAGCAAGAAGGATTGCACGGCTATCTGAGCCCAAACAAGACTACAGACAGTTTTATTCGTCTACCAATTACCACCCATCTGTCATGAATTAAAGCGGGGAAAGGACGAGCAGGTTTATTTTCTATTCTAGCGCTGTTACTCCCCTGAAGATTTTCACTCTGGAGGGAGATGGAGCACGTTTTTCTCTGAATACAGGTTTCAAACACAAAAAGGAGAAGAGTGTGCCCTTCAAAACTCTGGGGACATATGTCAGAGATGCTTTGAAGTTATGCTACATCCTTTTCAATCCCATGCGAGTGCCACGACCCTGGGGTCCTGCAGTCCCAGGTTAGCTCAAACCTGGTGCAGCTCTTTTGAGCAGGGCTGCACTCGTGCCTCTCTACCACATAAACATAAAACTCTGCCACAGGCAGGTGTGTGGGCAATGCCATGCAATGATGTTCTGTGTGACCTGAGGCTCAGCCCTGTGTTTTTCTTTTTGGGATTCTTCTCCCACCTATTTGGGCTCTGAGTTTCCCAAAGCAGAGGTTCCTCTCCTGAGCCCATGGAGTGCTCTCCACAGAGGTGGCTCAGTACAGCAAGGAAAAATTATTGTAGTGGAGAAGGAGCAACTGCAAGCCCAGTCAGAAAGAAAACGACTCATTTTCCTTTGGAAAAAAGGTCCCCACAACATCAAAGGATTTTAATAGTGTTTAAGTAATGCTTTTTTAAATGCGAAGATACTTGTTTTCTCAGTCATTTGTAACAAAACCTATTACATGTACGACAGTGCAATCCATCATAAACACAATGAAACATGTAAGGTGGGAGGAGGAACTCATGACATGTTTTTAATAGACATTTCTTCCCTTCCCCCTCCAAACTGAAGGTATTTGTTATGACTTTTACTTAAAATGGGGAAAGACGAGAGGGAGGGGAGTATGTTCTGAATTCACTGGAGAAGAAGGAAGATTTGTTTTATTTTATTTTAGTAGCTCCAGGCTGCTTTTGAGTAACTGGGTATTACAGTCCTGGTGCATCTCTAATTAATAAGATCAACTGCCCCTGAATTTTCTTTTACAAACTAATTTAGATATGTCAAGGCTGCAATTATTTTGAGAAAGATCTGACTCTTTGCTTATTCATCTTTCCTCCTACTCCATGAGAAAATAAAACCGTCAGCTTAAATGCCCTTTGAAGTCTGTTTTAGGTACTTGATTGAAAATTAAATACTGCCTTGCCGCTGTTAAAAGTGGTCAAGGTTCCCGTTCTTTTTTCTTTTTCCCTCACCCCCACCCTACAATTTGCAAAGGATAATGAACCCTGGGATCTGGCTTATTTCCCGATACAACCTAGCACTGCTGTGGCCACCTGGGCCCCTACCCCCGTCTGTGATGGATGTCACGGGTGAGATGGCAGCACCACCGGGGTCACTGGCAAAGCACCTGGCTCTGCTGCGCCTGGCATGGGAAGGGTCTGACCCTGCAAGGTGCCGAGTGTCCTCTGGCTCCAGCTGACTTCTCAACCCCATGCAATCAAGCTCTCCCTTAGTCTCAGAGAGCCCTTGGATTTATGGGGAATGGCTCTGAAAACTCATAAAGATCAAACCATTTATTGGGGTGAGTGGTTTACTTTTATTTGGCAGTGTTTGTGGAGCCCAGGCACCGGGCTTGTGTTATAAAAGTTATTGCATGTCAGGTGCCTCCCAAAATCCTACTCCAATAATCCCTTCTTGCTGGAAGCCTCCAGAAATAAAGAAATGAGGCAGGGGAGAGGAGAAGGAGGGAGAATTTGGGCTCCCACTTGTTAAATCCTATCGGTCAAGCTTTCTTCTCTTGGCTGAGGCTGTGCATCTGGAATAGTCCCGTTGGGATGCTGAAATGACAGGCTGAAACAACAGGCCCAGCCTGGGCTATCCATTTGTTCATTGTAGGAATGGTGCAACAAGGCAGAGCAGCAGTTCCCTGACCAACACAAGAACTGGATCCACCAGCAGAAGGAAAAGCTACCCATGCCTGAGTTTTACAAGAAGATCTAGTTTTTGTTACAGAAGAAGTTGAGCCCCTTTAAATGAGGAGAAGCGGCCTGGTTGTAGTTTTGTTTTGGTTACTCAAGCTGGGTTTCCTATACAGGCAGCATGACTTCACAGTGTCCTGCCTGCCACAGAGGAGGAATGTTTTCCCCCTTCCTCCCTCCCCCTCCTCTTCCCTACAAAATTCAAGCAGGATCAGCAAAAAGCCTGGCAGAAGGGACACTAGCAGGCAGGCAATTCTCTGACACCCCACTGAGCATCCTCCACCCTAACCCCTGCATGGTGTGGTTTATGACTTAGACTTTATTATCTGCTGACAAACGAAGACTTTTCTGGAAAGCAAGCTTTTTTTTTCCCAGAAGCTGACAGAGCCTGACCAGAGCATAGCAAGCTCTCAGCAAAGCTTTAGCCGTGCCAATTCATTTATTCAGATGTCTCAAGCTAGCATTACATCCTAGGTGATCGTAAATGCTGTCTGGCTGGAGTGGTGAGATGGGAATTTCTAGCCCAGTCCTGTCTAGACCAGGGTTTGTCATGGAGAGAAAGTCACAAAGGGGACACTGTGAAAGGGCTTTACGTGGCGGTGCCATTGTGGGGGCATTCTGGACACATGTAAAGTGCAAACCCGGCATCTGGCCCTTGTTAAGATTGCTAGAAATAACTGGAGAGCTGTCTTTTAGTGGTTTCTGAGAAGCTCATAACCTGAATGCATGTGGGCTGCTGGTAGCCAGATACTACAACACACTCGATTTTGGGGTTTTTTTCTTTAGATCTGAAAGTTTCAAGGCTGCATTAAGCTGAAGAGCAAGGACATAGCTGTAAGAAAGCCACGTTTTTTCTCTCCAAGCACAGATTGATGTTTTACCTGTGTCTAGCTCCACATCAAAAAGTGGGAGAAATAGATAAAAAATTAATATGATATACATGTTTATTTGCATAGCCATGTATACAATATGCTACCTGTGTAACATCCATGCCCATATGAAACTGAGTTAAATTGAAGATGTACTGTAAGATGTGTTACTAATGAAGAGTGCACACTGAGCAGTTTCCTAAACCCTGATCACAGCAGCCACTCGCTATGTGGAGAAACTTAACATTGAAAGCATGCTGACAGTGCCTGGGAGACTGGACAGTAAAGCCCTTGTAGGATGCTCTTGCACATTTACCTGTCAAGTCTTTCTGTCATCATCATCATTAACCTTTGCTTGAAATTTTGTCCCTTCATGCTTCATATTTTGAACGGCATGAGAGTATCAATTGTGTTTTGTCATAATCACGTTTAATAGCTGAAACTGTATGTTCAATATGGAAGGGGTCAGACAAGGAAAATGTTAGTATGGAATGTGTGAAGACCACCATCAGGCATCTCTACCCTCCCACTGCACCCTTTCACACTTTAACTCTAGTCTGGCCTCTTGCTAAGTACTGCAATATCACATTTCCTCAAAGTCGAAGTTTTGCCAAACGAAACACAAGCCTCTTCAGATCCATTTTCACCAGTATTTGTTTCCAATTATAACAACATAGCTACTCTATTGAACATACTCCCTATCATTGTTTCTCAGTGAAGCGAATATTTTTAAGTCTGAATGTGAGTAGAAAAGGATGACTTATTTATAAACAGGTTTCAGCATGAAAAATACGGCAAGTCCCTGGTATTTTGAAATGTTCCCC
>VXBT01000742.1:1062816-1113655 GCA_013400235.1 Oriolus oriolus
TGGTTTTAGGAACAAATGCTAACAATGTGGCATTTTCCTATCTGTGCATGTGGTGGTTTGCCTGTCAGATGGTTACAGAGCAGGATCTCTCACAAGGATAGGCTGCTGACACAGACTTGCCCAATGCTAGAATGAAAGTGGCCTTGCAGTTTATATTACAGGGCATTACTTTCAGTCATTTGAGTCTTTCAGTAAATATTTTCCATTTTTACAGTTGACCCAAAACATTCTGGTTTTTGCTAAGCCAAGTATTGTAAGCCTATGCTTGTTTCTTCTTCAAGCAAAAAGTGAGTGTTCCAAGTCTTGTGCAAAGGGTCTTCATGAACATCCCTTTATTTTTACTGAAGTTGAGTAGACCACTCCTGAGCACAGTTACTCCCCTGCTTGGAGAAGCAAGCTCTCCACACTTCTTATGCGTCTAAAAATAATACAAAATTAAATATATATTGGCGTGTTCCTGTAATCTGTCTTAGGCTGTTATGTATATTATCTTTGTACATCAGACTGCACAAGTTATTTTTAAGTCCAATTTTTCTTCTCTTTATCCCATTCCAAAAACAATAAACAAAGCTCACAAGACAAAGGAATAATAACATATAACCTCCCTCTAAACACATGGGTATCATTGCAACAGAATTCCTCTACTGCCTAGCAGCCACCCTAGATCTCACCTCCTCTTGAAGGTCACAGCGCTCCATTAGATTGGGGGCTTTTTTCCAGTAGGAACCACTGGGTATTTATGCTTGTACAAGGCTTTCTTTGGCTGAAAGCTCCTCTAAACCCACAAAGACACTTTACACCCATGCAGCCCAGATAAGGTCACGGCCGTGCTGCATGGGATGTCCATACAATGGATGTGATGTTCCTGCTGCCAGCCCTCACCTTTCAGAGTTGGTACTGGAAACCCCAAGCGGAGGGTTGTGAGACCTTTCACCTTGAGAAACAAACAGAAAGTTCTATCCCTTCCATTTGTAGGAAAGAAATGGGGACCCACCATAAACCCGTTGCCTCAGAGGAGCCAAGCACCCAGTAAGAACCCAGCAAGCCACACCGCCTTCCCGTCTCATCCAGCAGAGGTGCATTTTTGAAGCTGTATTTAGCAGATGTTGGCTACAGCACTGCTGTGAGATGCACACCGGACAAAAATAGCTGCGATCATATTTCCTTCTGTTGGCCTCATAGGTGGGGAGATGTGGGAAGATTTCTCTCTCTGCTGGGGTCACAGCAGGGCAATGTTTGTTGTCTTCTGCCTACTGTCATGTGCCCCATAAAACCCAAAAGAGGCCTTCTTTCTATTGAAAGAAGTACTTGGCATATTTGGAGCACATGCTGACACCAGTTGCTTTTCAAAGGCTCTGTGAATTCCAGCTCACTCTTCTATCCAATTTTCCATTCAGAGACGCAGCAAGGGGCATTTGGCAGACCATGAAATAAAGCTGCACGTGCTGTAATCCTTTTCAGGGTGAGGCTCAAGCTCTCCCTCCCTCTCCTCCCTCCCTCTCCTCCTTTTCATTCCCAGTCTCTTTCTATATAAGTGTAACCAACTACGGGAGCACCTTGCTTGGATTAGACAAGGTCATGGAAAACGCTTGGAAAATCTAGGGCTTGTTATGAGCTCAACGAGCAGCGATACTGACCTTACCAGTTTTAATAGCACAGGGGTTTAATTCCACCCTATGAGCTGTCTTTTGCTTTCTCCCCCTCCTTCTGCTGCTAGCCAAGGTTAACTCTTTGCAGGCTTGGGAAAGGTTGGCTTCTTTGTCAGCCGTAACAGAGTAATACACAGTGTCTAAATCACTTGTGCTGTACTTGTGGACTGGCAAAGCAGGCAGTTCTCTGATGTGGGACTGAGCCCAGATGGGTTTGCAGTAAATGTACCAACAGCTTCAGTGTATTCCTGGATTAATTTGATATTCCCTTCTTGGCACTGAAAGAGCCCGCTGCCCCGCTCAGAATATAAACCATGAGAGCAAAAAGAACATTCCTCGGCTTCAGTGTCGGTCAGGTCTTCCTCTGCAAGGGGACCTTTGGAGTGTACCAGTGCAAAAGCGGTGCAGAACAAGGCAGTGGAAGTGATCCTTAGGAAAATCAAAAGGATGGGGGGAGAGACTTCATGCCAATAACTCATGAGCTTTGGGGACCAAACCTACTTAGTTATTGTAAATTGGCTTTGTTCCATTGACTTGGTTTCTCACTTATGCGTAGCTTTGTGTGTTTCCAGATCCTTTAATTTTAGGCCTCTGAGAAAAAAAAAAAAAGTCTATCTGATTTCTCCGTGTCTATTTTCCTGAGCAGGATTGCTGTTCCAAGTGTCTCATGGGTCAGTACTGCTGGCTGTCAGTTTGCCCCCTCTTTTCCTCCTCTCCCCTCCCACCAGCCTCCAGCCACTTGCTCCCATTCCACTTCTCAGTTAAAACACAGGCAAAATGGGTGCTGGAGGCACCAGCCAAGTGGTGGGAAAAGGGATGGAGAGGAGGGGTGGGAGAGTCTTCCCTCTGTGGTAGTGGTGAGGTGTTGTGTTGGGTCATCCCAATGGAGCCATCTCCTGTGACATTAATGATTTATCACAGGACAATCGTTTGTGTTCACTGAGCCTACACATCAATGAAGTCACTATTGTGAAGTCATGTGTTGTCACAGTGATGAAGAAGGTCCTTTTCCCATAGAGCTGACATCAGGAGACAAGAGGTGGCCGCAGGCTCACCGATGGGTAGAAATCATCTGTGGGAGACGCAGCTGCCAAGGAATGCACTGTAGCATGACTATGGCAGCCGGGAGGTGAAGGCACAGATCAAAAGAAAATTGAGAAATGCCTAAGAGGAAAGGGAAGACTCAGGAGGGAAGGATGAATTACTTATATTAATACTAACCCAGTTGTATTCAAAGGGGCACCTTTATTTTGAGTAAGTAGTTTTCTAGTATATGACTCTGGCATGACTTCCTAGCCTTATTTCTCTAAATTGATTAAAAAAAAAAATCCATTCTCGATTTGCTTTCAGCAGCTTGGAGAGAATTCATATCTAGATGCAAACCTCATGGCTCAGTCCAGTCCTTCCTGCCTCTCTCTCCATTTATTTAGTTTCCAGTTTAGAGCTTTCAGATGTGGGCAAGGGATAAAGCAAAGTTGTTTTGTTAACTTAGGCCCATTTCAGCTGCCTTCTGGTCAAATAGTCTTCAAATACGTATTTGTACACACTTGTACGGCAGTACTGCTTCAGTTTAGAAACTTACAGAAATAAGTTAGCAATGATGAATACATTAATGAATATAAGCTGTATTTCTCCACATACCTCTAGAGCAGTCTCTGTACTGAGCAGAGTTACGGTTTTTAGATGCCTTGGGTTTTAACCCAGTGACATTAGAGAAGCACAGGCGCAATAGTGATGGGCCCCAAGGTGTGTTTACTTAATGTCTTTGGAGCTGCTGTAAATCCATGCCTACTACTGTCTCCTGTAATTCAGAGGAGCTGTGTGGAAAGGAAAAGCAAAAAAAGCTGATCTCAGCAAATTTGATACAAATTTGGGCAAAGGATCAAAGATTCTGTTTTTATGAAAGCCAGTTCATCAATCCTTATCTTTCATGCAGCAGATCTTCTTCTCCCCACCCGCATCCCCCCACCCCCCTTTTTTTCCTTCTTCTTTTTCTTTTTTGGTCATTTTTGTTAAAAACATGAAATGGAAAAAAAAAAAAAGCTTTATCACTAGCCAGATTTCCACCAGCACGTGAAGGTTTCTTTGCCTTGGTCTTTTCTAGCAACCAGTAAATATCCAAACACATCGTTGTGCCACATAAAAGAAGAAAGTAATAATGCTGTATGAAATCAGCCCGGGCAGCTAGCTAATGAGTTGGCTTTCTTTTCTTTCAGAATTAAAGGAATCAAATACAGTTCTGTGCTGGTATTTACTGTCAAGTGGCCTACTTCAAATTTTAATGATCTCTTGAGACCCTGGCCTGACCCAAAATGTTGTTACAACTTGGCCCACCCCAGTATAATAAACTACAATCCTGTCACACGGTGCCCCTCATTCAGTAATTAGAAATGTCCTAAGAACAGTATTAAGCCTAAAAACAGGCTGAGCAAATGCCAGTTTACAAGGGATTCATCGTCAAGGTGCTGAGTGAATTGCTGGCTGAAAAGGCAGGCCTCAAACAAAAAGAAATGAAAAGAAACCTTGCTAAGCTCCCTTAGGGAAAATTGTAGCAGCCTCCCCTCTGCATAATCAACAGCTGCAGAAGCAAAAGTGTTGCTCATCTGTTTTCCTACCAAGTGGGAAATATATACTATATGCATCATGGAGATGGAGAAGGGTTGTAACAACACTATAGATAGAAAACATTTATAAATGGCTAGTTGGATGCTACTTTTCAGGCAAAGAACCAGAGAAGTAAGAAATTGTTGCAGAAAAATGCCAAAATATGCTTTAAAAATGGAGGAGTAATGAAAATACTCTCTTGTGTCTATACATTATGAATGCAGAATTAATTTATATTGCATTTCAGCAATGTTATACTCTGCTTCACACTTAATTATACTAGATAAATACCTGGAGTGAGGAACACATTGCTGACACTTGCAGCTAAGGAAGTCTTTTGTCGTAAAAACAAGGACTACATTTTTGCAAGGTGGAGACAGCTTTAGGTATTTTCACAGTTAACCCAATCTCTACTGCTATTTCTAAGTAGGCTATTAACACCCTACAGTCCCAGAGGCTTTTCTGCTTGAAGACCTCACACACCACCTCACATCAGTGAGATCAACTATTTGCTGCACCATTTTTAGCCTGGGCAGCTAAGCCAGGTCCACAGGTTTCTGTCAGAGTAGCTCATGTGTTTTGTTTCCCCTCTGCTCCTTTTAAGTACCTCCTCAACCCATGGACGTATCCCTGCACTGGTGGCATGTGCAGCAGGGCAGGTGAAGTTGCTCCTCTTCCTCCCTGCTGCCATGCCTCATGGGCATGACCTTCCAACACGTGCTCTAGCTCAAAAGCAGTTCCCAAAACTTGGAACAGTTTGTGTAGAGCTGCTTTTGCATTTTGTATCCTCATTTTAGTTGGTTTCCTGGTCTGCCAACATGGAGGGATATCCCAGGTAATGGAAAACCTCCAATAACATCATCAATGGTACAGCACTTAAGTGATAAATTGAGCAGATGCTTTTACAGGGCCCCCTGCAAGCCATCATGTCCTCTGACAGCAGAGAGTTAACTGCATTTGCAGTATCATTAACCCCACTAATCCTCTAACAAAAAAGACCAAAACCAAAGTGCCCTCACACAGCTCAAAAGGCAGTGGTTCTAAATATATTTATTGAATCTTTACAACCTAGCAGATCAGGAACAAATCCTTTCATGCATCTTTATTCCTTATAAAGATGCACAAGGATCACGCACATGCAAGTTATTATTCCTTTTTAGGTCACCTCTAGGAGCAAGGGAAGTGGGTGTGGGCATGGCATTCTCTTGTGCTTAGTATTGTAGACTTCGCAAGAAGAGGGAAGAGGGTAGACTCACAAGCAGGAGGGAAAGGCAGATTTTAGAGACTTCACTGTGCATTGTCCCCCAGCTCGGTGAGTGACGTGATGCAGAGCAGGGCCGTCGCGCCTTTCCATCGTCTTGCCACTCTGCTTGAAGAGGGAGGAAAAAAAGAAGGCTCTGCATGCCTTCAGCCAGGAGGCCTGGATGTGCATCTTTTGTCAAGGTGTGGTGCACACCACTGCCTCCAAACCCTGTCAGCATGCCTGGCCACACCACTGTTGTGGAAAATCTGGAAACTGCAGAGCCTGTTCGTTTCATTGTCCTGGAAACTGGAGCCCACAGGAAGAGGCTGCTGTTCTCCAAAGTAACCCTATTAGGAGCCATTTCCAAAAATGGAAGATAAAATAAACATGTGATGGGGTTCATGTAAATCTCAGATAACTATTTGGGGATACAGCAAAAGAGCTGACTTGATGCAGTAAAATAATTTTCTCCATTATCCAGATAGATTGTGGCTTGAATAAAAAATAAAATCACCATGTGCAGGTTTAAGTGTGCAGTAGATAGAAACCAGCTCTCAAACCTGACACGGAAATAATTTTGTTGTGTTCTTGGGCTTGTTGTGCATCTCTGTCATTCCAGCACTGGTGGGAAGGATTTGATCCCACAGGCACGGACTCAGACACCTGGTTCTCTGGGGCCTCTTGGTGACAATTTTCAGTGAAGAGTCTCACTAAAGAGCTCATAAACTGATACAAAGGTGAGCTGGTGGTTGCCTCTGGCAGTATTCCCTGCTGTAGAAATGTTTAGAGCTCAGTTTTGATGTGATTTGATATATAACATGCCACTTGATTTGGAACAGCTATCTTTTATATTATACAATTGCACTTATTTTGTGATAATTCTATGAACACTCTTGGAATTAATACCCATCAGATTAGTAACTGCCCAGGATAGTACTTAATGCACTTTTCATTTGAAAGAGAGGATTAAAAATCTCTAAGTAAATTTTACACTACTTCCCTCTGGGTTTAGTCCCTTTCCCAAGGACATAATTGAGAGTGTTATCAGAAGCTAAACAGGTCACTGGTAGGACAGCTCTTGTCCACTGGATGACACTGAGTTGGCACACAGAGTTGCCAGGATTTAGCTGACTAAAAAGAGGGCAGACACTGATGGAGAAGAATGAATGCATTGAAATCACCCCAATTCAATCTGCAGTTGGCATCTCTCTGCAGTAGCCACCCTCAGGAGTTTGCTTGCAGCTCTATCCAGACATCCCACCTGAGAAGTCTACAAACTCAGTAGTCTCTTCACGGGGAAACAAGCTTATTTTGGGATCACCAGAAACCCAGCATGGCTGGAGGATAATCACACCAAGGGAACATGTTTCCTGCCTTTCTCCATACTGCTTCTCTCTCCATTAGCTCCTTGAAAACAGCAGTGTGTGTCTCCAAGTCTAACCACGTGCCATCCTTCTCAGGGAGAAGTTGTTTGCACAAATACTACATAAGAGAAGTACTGGATTATTCCTCATGCTTGAATGCTCCAGACTTGGAAATAGATGCTTCACCATCAAGCAGGTCAGAGGTGTCCCCAGCTCATGGATCCAAATGATAAGGTGGATAGGAAAAGGAAACAGAGGGTTTCACAATACACAGTTTTAATGGATGTTTAGATTGGCTGTAAATGTGCAAATGTGTGTTTGTTTAGAGTTACCAGGATATGAATCAAAGAAATAAAAATAGCAATGCATTAAGGCTTAAGAACCTCTTGGGAAGGAGCAAATTAATATTTCTAAATGTAAATATTTTGACCCAACCTATTAATCATGTTCTCATGCTACAGTGGGAGAGATTTGAGTTGGATGTGGTAACTTGTCTTCTGTTTTCTGCAAGCACAGAAAACTGACTGATTAAGCAGTGCTATTTAATTCAAACTTTCCAGTATTATGCCACTGGTTATTGGGTTTTTGTGTAACAGAAAACTTTTTTTCCCAGCTTTTCTGTTTTTGATGTGTGGCACAGCCAGCAAATTCCAAGTCTTGGTACTGTTTTTAATGCCTTTACTACTGTGAGAAATTGCTGGAGATATTAAGAACACATCTTAATTAAATCAGGGAGTTTCCTCATCCCTTTTTCTCTATTCCTTATCATTCCCATGGTCTTACATAGCTCAGATTTTTAAACATGGATGGTGTTTAAAATGTGTAATAGATGACTAGCAGATGCTGGGACATTACAGGCATAAGCAGCATGTTATATATTACTAAGACACATTGTCATTCCAAGATGTCAACATAGTCTTCTGTCAATTATCATTTTATAGCAGTTGACTTTTTATTACAACATCCTCCTAAGATATGTGCAAATATAAAACTAATGCTAAATATGAAATGTATTTGCGATGATTTATCAAGTTGTTAGAACCAATGATAACTGGAACAATTATCTCTGCTAACAGATGTACATCCAGAAAGATGATAGCAACAACTTTGTTTGGCTGTGTCTAGTTTTTCTCAAGAGTGTTGCTAAGCCAGAGGAATCACCTAGAGTTTGTGCAGGGATAGTTCCTAGCCATGGTATTCAAGCATTACAGTTGTGAGGAGAGTGCGTTTACCAGTTCCGTGCCTGCCTCTGGTCCCCCAGGTAGAATTAAGGTCCAATCTGATTGTCATTTTCTCCTGCTTCATCTTCCTTTTGTGAGTAATGATTTGTGATGTCTACAGCTCACTTTGGGTAGCAGAAGCCTTGAAGCACATTCTTGTGTTTACTTTGTGCTGTTAATTAAAGAAAGTCTACAAAATGAACTCATCAGTGTCTGCAGTGGGCTCCTTATTTCTGTGGAGCAGTCCAGGCTGTGGGTGGTGTCTCTGCGACCCATGTAGCTTTGGCAGTGCGTGATGGCAAGAGCTGGAAGTGTTTAGACCAAATCATTATTATCATATGCATTACAGCTTAGATCTAAAATCTGGGCTTGTAAAAGAGGCATTGCAGAAGTGTGATGGACCAAATTGCAGGAATTTCCTGTTCCCATTGGTCTGAAAAAAGCACAAGCCCATGATACAGAGCCTTTCTGCTTCCTCCATTTCTGCCCTACAGAACAGCTATTGTGAGGAATGTAAAGACTTCTCTTCCAAGGAAGTAGTCTAACAAGGTTTATAATACTTGTAGTTTTACATTTTTTACATGTCCCCAGAGATGCTGTAAAGAATACATTTTACAAATGCTAGAACAAATAATGGAATTGTGAACAAAAAAAAAAAAAAAAAAAAGAATTGCGTGTCAGAGATGCATGCTTTGCCAACCTTTGTCTTGAGGAGAAATTCAGGAGAAATTAAGAAAAGACTCCTTTTCCTGGGCTCAATTCCAGTCACTTGGCATTTTAGCTATATATTAGGCCAACCCTCTTTCTAAAAGTTTTGATTCTTATAGAATTATAGGCAAAGAACAGCAGTAAGAAGGAGAATAGCAGTAGCTATATCTGGCAATAAAGTGTTACCAAAATTTTTGCCCATTAAATGTCTTTAAGGTCTCTTTAATTTATTTATTTATTGTTTCTTGGGTGCCTGTCAATGTATGAAAAGAAGACAAATTTCTGTACTTATTGAGTATCTTAATGTAGTATAAAAGGTATTTTTTTTCCATTGTCTATCTGACTGGCTGTTGGCTGACTAAGTAACAGCAGACAACTCTGCCTCTTTCTGCCTGTTTTTTACTCTTTATCAGAGATGCGCAAAAGTACTTACTTAACTTACTTTGTGCAACCTTAGTTTATCAGCTAAGAGGTTAGTGAATTGTACAATAAAAGTAGTGGTACTGAAAATTAGCTTAGAGATTCTCATGGGATAAAGGATGAGACAGCTGGAGGTCAGGCCGCATCATATGAGAAGACAGGAAAAAAACAAGAAAGTTTCAAAATTGGACTTCTATAGATCATTATTGACCAGTGCAGGTAGTAAAATGTGTCACTTAGCTCCAGTCACTATATCAAATCACATTAATTTTACCACAGCTCTGAAATCTCCTTCCCAGATTGCCTCTCTTTTATACTGTCCCCTGAAGACTTCCCCTGACTTTGAGGTGACATGCCGATTTCCCACTGGAGTCCTAATTCAAATGAAATCACGTCACGTTGACACCAGCACAATTAAATCATAAATAAAGGCCATGACATGTATTTCTAAAAGCTATTATGAAATATATATATATAGACATGTAATCTGCATTAGATTGTTATTTAGAAGGGGTTTTTTAAAGCTCAATTTAAGTCAAAGTAGATTGCCTATATTTACTACCCTTTCTTTCGAATCTCAGACTTTAGCAAACATGAGCCTGTGTTACACCCTCTATTATACAGATAGGAAGACTGAGATATTAAAGGTGACTTTCTCCCGGTCAGAAAGCTGAGGGCATGGGAATTTTTTGACTCTCAAGCTCCTTAACTCCTCTTTCCTTTCCGTTGTGTTGATATGTTTCCATACATCCTTATTTAGCTATAGACTAGAAGTGATCTGGGCAATCCTTTACTAAATCTAGAATCCTACCACTTCTATTCCCACTAGGGCTGTTCTTCAGATGTTACAAGCATCTTTACTGTCCATTACCTTCCCAAAAGTAACTGGGCTAATTGAAGGTTTTACTGTATCTGAAGAAGAGTCTATTAAAATTAGACATGAAATTGAGTTTGTAGGAATGCAGTTCCTGGCATTAATGGGCATTAATTCTGAGGGGCTAGAGGCAGCCAAACCACGCCCTGTTCCCAGCTCAGTAAAGAGCGGCATGTGACAGAAAAAGAAGAGAAAAAGCACTTGCACAGTTCTTCCCTGGGGAATTAGGAGTCTGCAAGAGACATCAGCTAGTCCCAGATCCTCGGGAAATGGCCTGAGCGTCATTTATTGGCATGTAAATAGTGCAGAATAATCCCGTGCCAGATGCCATCTTTTCATACCATGTCTTGAACAGGAGCTGGGCTGCATTAGTGCCATTTGAGGATGGATGCCTCTGAAGGAAAAGCCAGCGTTTGCACCACAACACAGGCTCGAGACACACAGTAAATGTGGCATCTCGTGATGACGCATGTGACGATGACGTTGTGGGAGTGGAGCACTAGCTGATCTCGACATGTGAAAGTTTGGGCTCCAGGCTTACTGTTTTGAAGTTTGTCCTTGTTTCCTAATCCATGTGACTACGTTTTCAAGAGTATTTCATTTCCTAGGCAAACATTATTGTATTTTTTCTCTATCTCTGAATAATGAATGGTAAGAAATCAACCAGATTGAAGTTACCACACAAATAAGGAAAAAAACTACCCATGTGGTGATGACCTAGAGATTCAGTTCCTAACTGGCAAAAGCCCAGAGGAATTGAGACTCTGAGTTCATGAGGTCTTAACAAGGGGGCAAGTGGAGATATGGAGAACAGCACCTGAGACTGCACGGGCTCACATTAGCCTGGCACATGTTGTGTGTCAGCAACACGGATGGACGGCACAGGAATTCAGCACATTTTGGCTCCATTCCTGCAAGAGTTTAGGCCTGCACTTAAGATGCACATAGGCAGAGTAATAAAGCTTGGAGTATGCAAACAACATTATGGAAGAGAGGCCTTTTTTCATCTGGGAACAGCCTTTGCTGCACAATATTTTGTGCCTCAGAATATCAAGCAGTGGCAGAGTTAAATGGAATCATATTAATAAGCATGGATAATCTCATCATCCGGGGCGGGCTGACAGCAAAGCAGCTCCAAACACATGCAGCTGAGTGAAATGTTCCTGCAGTTAATTGGATTTGATTAAATTTCTCATTTAATGGCTGGAGGAAAAGAAACAGACCACAGACAGCGAGCAACTTTCCTGCTAACCTAGAGCTTTGAGTAATGGCTGTGGAACACTAGGTTCCCTACTGCATTACATGGGGAAAGTGTTGCTGTGGACATAGGAGCACAAGAACCCAGTTTCTCACAACCTTTCTCTTTGTCCTGACCTTCTCCTTTTCTGAAAGAGACGATGAAAATTTTGACTCCCAAATACCTGTTCTGATGCTGCTACATTTCCATTTAAAAAACTGAAACCATTTAATTTTTGTTCCCAGGGAGGGACAAAACCAGCCTCAAGGCCTTGAAAGCTAAGGGGAAACAGAGTTGTCAGTCTCCAGCCAGCTTTAGATTATGATCTGTGAACTTAGATGGGGGCACAGAGCTACCAATCCCATCCTTGTCCTTGCTTTTTTAGGGTTATGCTCCACTCAGAAACACCAAATCTTGATTAAAATCTCTTACAGCAAGGTCCTCAAAAATCCGTAAGTAAAACAAGTAGTTGCTTTTACCATCTTGCTAAAATTGTGCCTGACACATGGAGGCTTACATGGATGGATACAAATTGGGCCTGGTTTCAGCTTCATTTTTCATTGTATGATCAAACTATGTTACCTGTTGAAAACTTGATTTATTTCATACGAATGACTTGAGTCCTTTTTAGTGCCTCTTTGAATAAAGAACTAAAAAGAGCAAAGGAATTTTCCATGGAAACCCCAGAGCATTTTACAAATATCCCAGCTGTGACATATAAAACAGCTTTTTCAAAACCTTAGAAAGACTTAGTGAGCTCTGCTTTGCATAGTTTTCCATCATGGGTAACACCAGTGGCATAACAACGGTGGGAATAGACCACATCTGCTAGACCACCTGGTTTAGGTAAGATTTGCACATCATAGTGTTTAATGTAAGCTTCCTTACATTATGGGGGTGTTTAGCCTGGAGAAAAGGAGGATCAGAGAGGACCTTATCACTATACACAATGACCTGAAAGGAGGGTGTAGTGAGGTAAGAGTTGGTCTCCCCTCCCAAGCATCAGGAGACAGGATGAGGAAATGGCCTCAAGTTGTGCCAGGGGAGCTTGAGATTGGGTATTATGAAACATTTCTTCAGAAAAAGGGTGGTCAAGCACTGGAACAGGCTGCCCGGGGAAGTGGTTGAGTTAGCATCCCTGGAGGTATTTAAGAGACATGTACATGTGGCATTTAGGAACATGGCAGTGCTAGGTTAACAGCTGGAGTCAACAATCTGAAAGGTTTTTTCCAGCCTAAATGGTTCTCTGAGTCGGAGAGAGAAGCAGCACCAGAGCTCAGTCCTGTGTCCACATATAAACACGTAGAGTCACGTACCTACCCACACATCTGCGTATACACACGTGAGCACTCCCCACCACAGCTCCTTAACGTCAGTGCAACTTTTTCTCTGATTTGTCACACATACATAGATAATTTCTAAAACCACTGTAGGATAACAGAACTTGCAAATGACAAAAGACCCCCATCCCTTATTTTCTTTCCCTCTTGGGTTCCTATGTGTGCCAGTAAAGCAAAACCCAAACAGCTACAAAGCTGGCCACCCTGTAACTTACACTAGTGGTTGTTAAAATGCTGGTCTAAGTCAGCCCCCACAACTGTACATGAGTGAAACTCACAGGGGATTGTGCCACCTGCTTTGCCCTCTGCCACAATAACCAATACTCCACTTTGGAAGGTTTCCCAGGCCAAAGGGTGGTTTGCTCCTGCAGTGGTTTATCAGGGCACTGGCAAGCGCCCCAGGGGTACCCTGGTTACTTCCGCTTCAATCCCTACCATCTCAGCAAGCAGCCCCCAGCTGAGCCCTCCAGAAGGACATGCTCATTCCATAAACCTGCTAGGTCCATGCTTTATTTTGTCTTTCCTGTCTGGCTGCTTTAATCATTGGTTTATAACTTTCAGGGTTCACATTGTTACAACCACGCGGGCAGCCAGGCAACCTGCAGCCACACCCAGCTGCTTCTAGGCCAAAATCTGGCAACATCTGCTGCCTGCCAGGTGCTGGTACACGGGTGGGACTGCTCCTCCTGGATGTCTACCCACTAAATTTGCAGTGAAATAAATGCCTTCTCTGTGCCTCTTGGCAGTAGGTGGGGGCACTTCACCAGTATGGAGATAGATATTATTCTACCACTGCAATGCACCTAGCCTGGAAAGAGCTATGCTGGCAAGGATGTGCCTTTTCCCCCTATAACATTATGGGTAATACCAGCCCATACAGGCAACATAAGCTAAAAGCGTAGTTTAGTGTTCATCTGTTTGTTTTTCTTAATCGCTGCATCAGCTCCCTGTCCATTACAGAAGGTACCATTATCCTTTCTTCACAACCAGGGATTTACAGTGCATGGATTTAGAGAGGAATCCAGGCCATGCTGAAATCCACAGATGAATTCCCAGGCTTGACCTTGGCAGGGCTGGGATTTCACCTAAAATGGCTTGTGTTAGGTATCATGCAGAAAGGCTGTGGCATATTATGGGGTTAACGACTGGTTTGGGGAAAAGAACCTGTTGAAAACATTTGTCTTTTTTGAAAAAATACACACTATGCAGAAATAAAAAGCTGTTTGGTCTCATATTAATTCAGGTGGTGATTTGTCAACATATTTCTTCAAGAAAAACTAATAATAAAGTGGTTGTTTTGTTACATTTTGCTATGAGATTGTTATTTTTTGTTTGAATATGTTTTTCTGAAGTCTATGGCACATTGTTATTGTGAGAAACACCTGAACTTACTCTTGCTTTCCTGAGTGAATGTAAGGACAATTGAGTTGAAAAGGTCAGAACAAATATGTGTTACCTCAGCTTTTCAACATCTAATACTCAATTTTAGTTGAGTATCCAAAGTGAAATAATTCAGACTTTCTGCACTACAAGAAATTACCGGCATTTCTGTGCTCCTAATTTGGAGGTGACAAAGTTCCCAATCATACTTTTTTCACCTTCTTCTCCCATGAAAACAGAACTTCTGTTTTTCAGATAGCTCTGGCAGTGTGTGGCCCTATGTGGTGTTTGAAAGGATGTTGTGGGCCATGTTGTGGTCATCCTTGCTTTGGCATGGGAAGGATGCCCTCCCTATTCTACCTGGTGACTGGCTCTGGATTCATCTCTCAGAAACTGCCCAGCTAGTGCTCACCCTTTGCAATGACATACCCACCACATACAGTGACAGGGATGTAGGCTAGATCCCTTTGGGTAGCTGGCACAGCCAGGCTTGTCTGGAAGTAACAAAAGAAATGCAGCAGGCAGGCCATGTTTCTTGATGAAGAGGTCTGACCATTATTCCTTCAGGGATAAACCCAGGCTAACAACTTATTTCATATCAGTTAGTGCCAATCTGGCATCTGAGGGGCTGTGAGAGCTCTGCTGCTGTGAGCCTGCATCAGATTCAGGCAGCTGACCTTGAGGTGAAAATCGCTCTATCCCATTATACACCCCCTGAGACACCCAGGCCCCATGTACTTTGTTTTCTCTGCTCTCTGTCATTTATTTTCATCTCTCGTTTTAATCTCCTTAGCATGTCATGTGTGCCCATCATAGAGATGCTTTCTGTGCAGTCTGGCAAGCACATTAATAGGGTTCCTTCTTCTCCAGGTCTGGGTATCAGCGGTGCTATTTGGCCACTTGTCAAGTATTTCCGTAAAGATTATCTTTCAGGGTTTTATATAATCACATTTACAGAGCAGACGTTAAACAGAAGTGGGGAAAAGGTGCTCAGAGGGACTGGGGGAAGAGAGAGTAGTTCTAGGAAATGGTTCAGCTCTTTCATTGCAAGGAAAAGGCAACCGGGGGCAGAAGATGACTGCTGTATTTGTTTCCACACCAAGGCTGAGAAATAAATAAACCAAGCTAAGGATGAGTGACTTTAGCCCTGTTAAAGCTGGGATGCAAATATTCTGCAGAAATGGCCCAGAAATTTTATTTTGCAGGTAAATGGGGGTAAAAAAGCCCTCAGGGTTATGCTACAAGAATGAAGAGCAGCTTGGAAGAATAAACCTTGTCAGTACAAAAAGCTTTACTCATTAGGAAAGAATGACCTTCATTTTTGTAGGGCAGACCTTTGTTAGGGCTTTCTGGACTGCTGTGGTCCCTTAGTGAGGCTTCTTTCCACATCTGGTTTTGCACACCATGTCCCTGCAGAAAGCAAGGTGCTCCTGAGGCTGTCAGTGGCAGAAGCCCATGGGGCTGGTTGCAAGGTTCAGCTAAAAGACCCTTTTGTTTGGTTTTTTGTACCTGAAGAGATCAACTTTGTTAAAGGTGAGGAATGTCAGCTCTGATTCCTCTAATATCAACCTGTCCACAACTCATTAGCTTATATGTCAACTTTGGATTGTAAATAAACAGCAGTATACCTTGATTTTATATCATATAATGTGTCTGAATATAAATATGTTTTTGTTCTGAACTGGAATTCATGATGTGTTAAGGGCAGGTCTGGTTTTTGACACTTACAAATGCCTTCTATCTTTGGTAAGGCTCCAGATGTTTTCTTCTCATGAAATAAGACTTTCATCTGGAACCGCTACTTCTCCAGCTACCTACCTACTTATATTCCTTATGCTAGGAATTAGCTTTGCAGGATCTTGCTGTTGTCTCTTGATGCTTTAAGAGACAGTTCTACACTTTGATGCTTTATTCCAAATACTTTGTCCAGGTAGATGAATGCCAGTATACTCAACATTGCTGGCTGTTCTACTTGCTCACTTGAGGACAGGTAAAAAAAAGACAAGCTGAGAAAAAAAAAAAAGTGGATGATTTAATATGATTTTTCACTTGTGCTGTGCAATTTGTGTTGCTGGAAGTTGCTGATGGTACAAAATTTGCTGAATTCTTGGTTAAATATTAACATGTGGAGGGTATCTGTAATATCCATGTGACACTTGATCCAATTCCTAAGTATTGTCTGAGGTCTTTTCGGCAACTTTTCTGCTCCACCAACTCTTGCATAAACATCTAACTGGAGAATTTACTTGCAGCATATTTTATCCAGGTGTCTTCAGTGGTGTAGGAAATGAGACAGTTCTTGTACTCTGATGACTCTGTACACCCTGGGGGTGCAAAGGGCCTTGACTTTTGGCCTGACTGTCCCACCATGGCTCTGAATACCACTCCTTCACCATTGCCATGAGGTTTGAAGCAGCACTTCATACACCCCTGCTAGTGGGTTGTACCTAATGATGTCATCTTAGGGTGACTTCCAAACTGCTTTTCTGCCATCTCTCTTCCCTATTTACAGTAGTTTCTGATTTGGGAAGAGTGCTAACTGAGGAGGGGGGTTGGTGGGACTATGAGAGGGGCAAGCACAATCAAGATGGGGAGAGTGCTGTTAGCAGAGGCCTGGTAGGAGCTGAACCCAGTGCCCTGGGGCACCAGAAATGGAAAGGCAGAGAAAAACACCTGAAAAGACAGGAAAAACATAAAATGCTGAAGGAAATTGATGCTGAAAAGGAGGGGAAGGGCTGCATTTGGGAGTCCTGCCAAGTGACTGCGGTGCAAGTTGCACAGTTGGTGTTGCTCTGAGACCAGCAACACACTATGGTGTCCATCCCATGCAGCCAGGAGCTGGTAGCCACACAACATGGAAACTGTGCCACAGCTGCCAGAACTAAAATATTGCACAGTTTGGCATTAATTTTTGTTATCTGGGTGGATTATTCTGCCTAGAAAATATGTTTTTCCTAACTAAGCAGATATTTTGTTGGTGTTGTCTGACCTGGCTCTTGATGCCAAAGATATCGCAGGATGAATACACTTTTACATGTACCATGAATCAGGATAGTAAAGAAGGCAAGGAAGTACTGACCAGTCCTGAATCCTGGTTGCTCTTCTGCATCATTTCCAAGTGGGAGGGCCAGGTTTGCCCCTGGCCTCAGTCTGTGAAGTCTAAATGAAAAATTTTATAATATAAATCTGAAAAATCTTTTTCAGACTTTCTTAGTAATGTGGTATATTTTTTGTTTGCTGGGGATTTTTTGCCCTTTTTTTTTTTTTTTCAATGTGGCCAGCATTGGAAATGTTACAAGCCTGAGTACAAAATCTCACAAGTCAAAGGTAGGATAATGAAAACCACACTTTCACCAAGCTAATGAGATAAAACAGTCCAAGGAGGAGCTTGTAAACACAGTCACAGGAGTTTTGACTTGGATATCCCCTCAATCATCTGCATCTAGCAAGTCTGAGTTTCATAACTCTGTCTGTGAAGACTAAACATTAGATTTTGTGGACAACCACAAAAGCCTTTTAACACAGGTTTAATTACAAAGCCCAGAAGAATGGTTTTGCTCTGGAAAGAAAGTAATAAGCAGCACTTCAGTTGAAAGAGGTCCTTTCGTAGCTGAGCAGAAGCGTACGCAAAAACTTTTTTATTATGTTAGGAAGAACATTAGAATAATGGATGCTGTTGTTTTTGTGTTGTGCATTGTGATTAGTACTGGAGAAAGAACTTAAGTTTAGGTCACTTGCAAAGAGGAAAGCACTTATGCACATCATATAACTTTATGCAGGTATTAAAAACATCTCTGGTCTCAAGAGGATTTACTGAATCAAATTCAGTATTTATCAGTAAATTGTATGAACAGCTACTTTCATATACACACAGCTTGAGTTCTCAAAACCAAATGTGAAATAGAAATATTTCCATGATTCTTTCATTTAATTGCATGATAGAGAATAAAAAGAACAGTTGTAAAGAGAATAAAAACAGTTACCCGTAGCATATTATTAGCTTTTGAGCCCAGATGAAGAGCTCATGGGTAATAAATAGAACAGGACAGTACTTGCTACAACAAGAAACAGAAAACCAGTATGAAAGGGTAAAAGGGTGGGGGTTTTAAACCTTTGTCTTGGGAAGCTGTAGCTGATTATCCGGTTTGCTATCTGAAAAGTGTCTTAAATCAGGCTTCTGTCCAACCTTCAATGCACCTTTGTGCAGCTTGAAGGAATCCTTGGAGTGTAGCAGTATCATTTACAATAATAAAGGACCACTAAGCCTGGCACTTCAGAAACTTGGATCCCCCTCCCTCTCTCTCGAGCAGTTCTCCATCTTGAGTAACAACCCTCTAAGTGTTATTTGTAATGCGAGTCAAGGCGTTCCTACATACACTTGGATGTCAATCTTTGCAGCTTCTACTTCTGTTTTCAAGGGAAAGCATTAATGTATAAAGATGCCCTCTGACAGATTCAGGGCATTATTCTCCTACATCTCTTGAATCTAGCAGAATAATACCTGTTACGGTGTTATTCTCAAGAATATGAATATCAGTATCAGCACCAACCAGCCTGGAGGAAAGCAGAGACCTGGGAATATAGGAAGATATCGAAGCAAAAGCAAGTATGTGGATTAAATGTTATTTACAAAGCAAAGAGCTCAGACAGCCCTTGCTATAAAGCCACAGTTTGGGACAGTAGGTCCAAGCTTTCTTGATTCCCCCTAATTTTTTCTTCGATTTTGGAAATGCGTCCGCATACACATACCAACCTTTTAAATCTCCTTGAAAAGGGGAAGGTTTGGGTTCCATGATGAGTCACTATGTGCCTTTTCAGTTAAAAAAACAGAACCAAACCAAACCCCCACACAACTTTAAGGTAAATAAAGAAGCAGGTTACCCTGCTTGTTTGTGTGGCACTGAGCACAGAGAGCTCACAATTCAGAGTGAGACAAGAGTAACACAAAGTACAGCTGGAAGAGAGCCAGTGATCAAAGTTACACCTGCTTTGCCTGTATGTTTATGTATGTGTTGCAAAACATATGGCTCAATTCTTCTCTTGTGCCTATATAGGCATGAGAAGTCTCCATAGTAAACAGAACAATACCAGAGGAAGCAAGGAAACAAACTGGGCTATTTATAATTGCTCTGTTACCAATACACTCTTTCAACAGCTTGCCCAGATTAGACATAATTGTGTATTTATACTCTCTGGGAGAGTGGTTCTGACTAATTTTGTCTTTTCTCAGAAGAAGCTTTTATAAAGCAATCTGTATTAGTAACTGGATTCCACACATCCTATTACATGGATACTTTAATATTAATTACTTTGACCTCTGCTTGACTACTGTGTAAAAGGACAGGAGGCTTTTTCCAGGAACATAATCCTTTTAATTTTTCAGGAGAAAATAATTTTGGTTTAATTTTATTTCTCTCCAGTTATTCTTAACATTTGTCGTGTTCCCAGGGTCCTTTTATAAGAGGAAATGATCTTTCTGTTTGAGCTTTTTCCCTTTAAAAATCTCCCCTCAGACTTTCTCTCTACCAACAGACAGAGCAGAAACTCTGGCATGATGAAAAACAACAAAAAACTCAGGTTCCTGCAAGTATCCTGCCAGTCTGTGGTCAGGTGCAGAACAGCACAGCTGCCTGCCTTTTTCTTGGGGCAGGCAGGGGAAGGCAGTTCCGTGGTGCTTCTTTCTGCAGAGGGAGGATTGCACTGGTACCAGTGTTTAATGTGGAGCAGCACCCACAGTAAGTGTGACTGCAGGTTTGGCAGAGGAGAACAGTTCATGCTATGCCAGGAGACCCACTCTCTGCTTCTTCTGCAGCAAGTCAGAGAGGCAGCCACCCTGCTGAGACCCCAGGCCTTCCTGGCACTGCTATTCCCTTTTCCACCTTCCTTCTGCCTTGCCTAATTACAGTGTGAGTTCTTCAGGGCAGTCTCTGCTGCCATGTGCCCGGTGCACTGGGGCTCTGATGTGGGTTAGGTCCCGGGGGCACTGAATGCAGTAGAAGTCATTAATAGGTCAAGAGAGAAATTTTGAAGTATGCGGTAAGGATGGAGAATGTGCAAAACCCTGAAAATTCCCAAAGGTTTACTGACCTGAGCTCAGAGCAAAGTGTTCTTTGAAATCTTTGAAAGATCTTGGCTTAATACTTTGATGTTGCTTCTTTTTCCTGACTGAGGACTGGTGTGTTTGGCAAACCGCTCTGCTTCCCTCTTCTCCTCCCTTCTCTCATTATTCACTGACAAATCCTCTGGATGGTACAGGGGTTTGGCATGCAGGGGAGAGTGTCATCTCCAGCAAAGGAACTGGGCTGTCCACTTCTTCACTGCCATCCTCTGGAGGCTGCCAGCCTAGAGGATTACAGTGGAGCAGACACTTTATTTTACAGTAAAACAAACGTATTGACAATGTCGGCGATTCCCGTATTGAATTCAACCATAAAAAAAGCCCAAAACCAAAACCACATCAAACAAAAACCCCTGTAGCTAAAACCTTTACAACGATGGCATCAAGGCAGAGGCTTCTGTCACCTCTCAGGAAGAGGGGACAGGGAAGGCGCTGCATTGCAATGAGTGTGTTACGTGCCGCATAGGCAGGCACTCATCTGCTGGTACCCATGAGGGAACTAATGTTCCCTTATTTCCCCATCCCTCCACTGCCAGCTAATCTGTGCCTGCCTATCTAATTTCCTGGCAACTGTTCTAATGTACAGGCTAATAATGTTTGCAGCAATCCTGGGAGACGTCAGTGCGCAGGCTAGCTGTGAGGTTGTAGGGTCCAAAGGAGGAATAATTAGGGGAATTGTGGCATCTGGATAGGGGGAGTTTTTGAGAAGCCCTTCATCCAGGTGGTGTGAGCAGTCCAGATACGCACCCAAATATTTCTGTGAAGAACTGGGATGCCATCCCTAATTGAAGTTCAACCGCTACTAAGTCCCCTTGATGATTTCTCCTCCTTTCTTCCTCAGAGTATCCTTTTTGTTGTTGTTTCCGACTATAACTTAATGAAAACACATTTGAAAGTAAAATTACCGATTTCTCAGGGACTCTGACCCTTAGGGGCAGCCATGGAGATACTGCAGAAGGAGCTGAGTACACAAGCTCCTGTTAATTAGAGCAGAGTGAATGATTCATAGGAAATAATTTATTCAATTAATTTAGCCTCTCTTTCTTTTGCAAATTATCTATAAAAAGTTTGCAGTTTTATTGCATTCAGCTGCTAGACAGCAAATGATTTCTCTGCATGTAGTTGACCCCTATGCGGCTTGAAATGTAAGGTCTGGATTTTAGTTTTTCAGTGGACAGGGGTGCTGGAGTTAGCGTTCTTCCTTGATTAAACAACTGACTTTTAGTATGTGCCTTAAAAAACTGATGTTCACTTTTCACAAATGTAGAGGTGACCTCCCACGAATATTATTAACCATGGCATAGAAACATCTCTGCCAGTGAACCCATTTACCAGAACAATGATCTGGAAAGTCTGTCCAGCACTTACCCTCCAGTGTCCGACATGGTGTGTCTTTGTGGAGCCTTCCCCTCTGGCAAGCTCAGGGAATTTTCACTCTTTCTCCTTCACCAGTCCTGTGCAGAGTCCTTTGCTTAAGCTTCTCTCCACGTGGAGGCAACCTCTCCAGAATATCAATTGTCTGATCAAAGCAGCCATGAAGCGCAGTTGTTAAAGTCAAAGTCATAAAATTCATTGCCAATAATCTGATGTCTACTTGCTGAAGTCCTTGTCAGCAAGGTGGGTATTTATTCACTGAAAAGCATTCATGATGCTTACCATTTTCCACAATAAAGATTACAGAATACTTCACAAGCAGGACAAAATCCCAAACAGTGCCTTTAATGACCCTCTACCCCCAAGCAAACAGCCCTGCTCCATAACCTTGCAGCATTTCCCTTTGCCTGACTTCCACACATAGGATAAACTAAACTGACACAGACCTTGTGTGTGGGCAACTGAATTTGCATATCTGTTTGTCCTGGTTTATGGCAGGGTCATCATCTCCAGCGGACTTCTGCTGCCCTGGGAAGAGGGATGTGCAGAGAGCCCGACCCATGGCAGGCAGGCTTTCCTTGAGATGCATCCAAGCATGAGGTTGTAACTCTGAGCTCAAGGTAACATTAGTTTCAGTAACAGCTTTTCACACTCCATCAGAAAGCATTTTTAAAGAGGGACGGTACTGCATGAAAATTAATGCATGGGAGCATTCTTGTAACAGGTGCATAATATTTCAGTAATAGGCTTGTGGGATGTTTATTCACTTGCCAAATTCATTTATCAGGTATTGGATTCAAAGGATTTCCCAACAGGATATCTACAGAGATTAGTGAGCTAGGCAAATGTGCTTTGAACAAGTACATCCTTTCATCAGGCAGTCGTTTGGATAATTCCAGCATCAACATGCTCGCTGCTGGAATGGGTCTGCTGGTAATTGCATTAACTACTTTTCCTGTGGTTGTACATATCTGTGGCTTTAGATCCTACAAGGGCAGAGTTTGGCCTGCAACCTGTTAGTCAAGAGGTACCTGCCCATCTCTGTCTGCACAGATGCAGTTTTAGCCAGCCCAGTCTTGTCCAAAGTAACCTTTCTTGCCTGGAAAGACCTGCTGTATCAAAAAAACCCAAACAACTTTGCCAGCACAGGTTGACAATACTTTTTTGGCAAAATAATTGAGGAAAAATTGCCTCGAAGATGTAAGAACATTGTATTTTGAAGTATTTTAGAACAAAGTATGCTTCATTTTCATTTTCTTGCTTTTTAGTAGATTTTTGATTTTGTTTTTGAAGTTGAAAGAAAAATTAAACTTGGTTTTACCAGGAGAAATTTTTCACCTGATTTTACCCTTGAAACTTTAAATAGATTGTCATTTTGATGGAGGACAGGAATCAATACTGAAATAAGAGGAATTACCACGGATTGAAAACTTCAGAAGTTCATCTTTAAGATGACAAGTCATTCAACAGATATATTGGAACCCATGTTTTATTATCAGATTAATGAAGAAATAGCAAAAGTTTTGTTAGTCTTGTTCCAGCAACTAAGTGGCCCATTTCTTTTCTTATCTCCTGAATCCTATAATATTTCTGGTCTTAAACACTGCAGTAACTAATCATGGAAAAACTGATCAGCTTGTCTGATTAAATGGCCAATTACCTTTCAATAACTGATTTTTTTCTCTTTTTAGCTGCCTGGTCTACAAAAATGAGTCTATATTTGAGACACCTGAAGTAAAGAATCATCATTCTTCCATTTATTTTTGAAAATGTGGGTCACCATATATAATGTACCAAGCTTAAATCCTGTAATGACTTAAATGTGGTTATTCTGTGCCTTGAGCTGTAGAAGTACAAACAAAACTGAGTATATAAGGGTTAGCATATGACTTTTCAACTCAATGTGTGGTTTTTTGTCATCTTTTTTGAGACTTTTAAATTGTGGGGGGCTGAAAGAACATTCAATAAATTTATTTTTGAGTATTCCAGTGCTTCCCTGCCTTATGAAACCGAATCTTACCAAGCCTTAAGCGTGAAGAGAACCAGGGCCATGGAGACAGCATAAAAGCAAGACGGACTCTGAGAAACAGAAAAGGGGAGCAAGGATGGTGAAAGTGTTTGGATATTTGGAAAGGTGGTCTAACATGCTTGTGGTTTTCTTTCTTTTTATATATTTTCTTCTTTCTTTCTTTCCTTCTTTTCTTTTCCAGATTTTTTTTTTGTTGTTATTTGTAAAGCATGATATTTTGCTATTAAAGCAATGGTACTTTGCCAGCAACCTCTTTCCCTTGTTTGCATACCTTGGTCACTAGCTGCTCACACACAGAATGGAGCGGAGGACAGACTCCTTCTTGTGCTCATTATAACAACACAAGAGCAGATGTCTCAGGCTGTAAGCCTCAAGTCAAGTTCTGCAGGCACCAGGAATGGTGAGATGTGATACACATCTGTGTTTTGGGCTTGGCCTGCTCCAAGGATGCGTGTCAGCTGTGTGCTCCACATCTGAGTTCAAGTCCACATTCCCCTGAAAGTCCTGCTCGGAGTTCCCAACCACAGGCATTGCATGTGCCCACCTCAGTGCATTAGAAATGGCGTGGGAGGGGGGTGACAGCCTTTCACACACAGTTTTGCCATGGTGATTGCACAAACAGGTAAGACATCAGCACCTCATCTTCCCCTGCCAGACAGCCTGCATAGGGCCATGGTGGCTTCGCTCATCCCACCACGATTTGCCCCAGTGTCCCCAGGCCAGGCTGTCCTGGGGGACGAGGACATGGTTCTTCACATGCCCAACCATGGGCAACTGGTGGGAGGCAGTAGGGGAGGATTCTGGCAGCTGTCACGCTCTCCACCATGAGCAGGCTCCTCTGGATGTCTCTGGCATGGAAGCAAGTGCATGCAGGAGCCCTTCAGCAGCGAGGAAAGGAAAGCCAGAGCACACTGCTGCTTTCTGTCATGGAGAGGTTAAAAGCAACTTGCCCACTGACAAGCAGCAGCTGCAAGGAAATTTCCCCACCACCACCATCAGCCCTTTTTTGTTTTGTTTTCTTTTCTTTTTTTTAATGACAGCAACATTTTAATCAACTTGGGCTGAGCATGAATGTCTGAGTGGGAGGTGGGAGGAATATCTGGGGAGGGGAGGAGGAGCAGAAGAATGGCTGGCTGCTGGCATGTGTCTGAGCTGAGGGACGCTCTCTGCCTAGGAGGACAGTTAACCTACACAAAATGTTCTGGCTTCTTGCCTGCATCAGCCACATCATGCTGCTCCAGCCTTTTGTGCCAGATCCCCGAGATGGTGGCTGTCACTCTGACAGAGGGAGAGAGAAGGAGAAAAGATAGAAAAGATGAGGGGGGGAAAAAGCAAAACAAACCCACAAAACCACCAAATCTAATGCCACAACCCAGTAATAAGCTTTCTGTCAAGCCCGGGTAGAGCAGCTGTATTTTTCAGAAATGAGCAGCAGTGGAAAAGTAGCAAGCCAGCTGCAGAATAAATCAAGACTGGACACAAGGCCTCGGAAGTAAAGTAAGCAAAGCTCCACAGAAATGGCTATGAACATATAGCATTAAATAGGGAACCTGAACTCATGGAGTCTAGCTGCGTGCGAACCACAGCTCAGGCAGGGATTCTTTTTTTCCTCTTAAATCCAGGTGGAAGAAACATACTGATTTCTAGAGGAGAAAAATTCATTGTCAGAAATGCTCTGATAACACCTTTGTTTATACCCACAGACTTTCTTATAAGAGGGATATTATGATAGCCTATTGACCAAAACTGTCCCTGGTCTTGGGTCAAATTCCCTGATTTCCTTAAGCCAGGACTTCTGTCACCTCCTCCCTTACAAACTTCTTAAAATCTTCTGTAGAAGGCTGTTATCTCCCACAGATAAGAAGCTGCCTTTCCAAATTATTCCGGAAAGCCAAGTGGTTGCTCTCCAGCCCAACACTTTGCGCGTGGGAGCTGACAGACCCATGTCATTACCCAGTCCACAAAAAAATCTTTTATTATTAGCAACACAAATGCCGTTCCCAGGTTACACCACGCAGCTCTCACATGCAGCTCCAGCACCAGTAAATTAGCTGGACAAGGTCAGTGCAGAGCAAAAATGTTCTCCTTTGTCCTCAGATGTCTTCTCAGCCTTGTGGCTCCAGTTTGGAGCTGGCAGCTCCCTTGGCAAAGCCCGGAGGAGGGACTGCCTGTGCCCACTGAATGCTGGGGTGGGAGTAAGGGGGGCAGAGCAGCTTTTCAAAGCATGGGGGAGAGTTACAGCTGATCCAAAAGTGAGTGTTCAGAAGTGAAGAGACTGCTGGAAAGGGCATCTTAATAGCTAAAAGCTGTGTGTGACTTCACTCTGAGAGCTGGCTGCTGATCTCACAGCTTGCACTCAAGTTGTGCTTTCAAGCTGTTCTCCAAAACCACTTTTTTACTTCAAAAACATTTTTGATGGAGCCCGAGATTCTCCAGTAGCTTGAGTCCTAAGAGAAAACACCAAATACAATGAGATTCATGTCAGAATAACACATTATTCCAGGATATTTGAAGATGAAGGAAGATACCTAAGGTCATTCAAATGAAGGCATGTGAGGTGGAGAGGCTTGAGCATAATTTCATTTATTTTACTTAGACTCATCACAGAAAAAAAGAAAAGCATCTAGGGACACTTAATGTGATTTTTAAAATCTGCATAAGCCACAAATCAGTAAATTTGTTGGAAACAAGTAGACAAAACGTTTAAAGCACACATTAGGTGCATATGGACCCACAGCTGCACCCAAAGGTGCAGCAAAGACCCACAGGTCTTTCTGTGATGCAGCCTGTCGCACAAGGACTGTGCCAGATGCCTTGCAAAAACTCTCTCAGCACCTCCTCTTCTGTGCTGGCAGCTTCTGAAGGGCAAAAAGAGAGAGAGAGAGTGGACAGGGGGTTACAGGAAACACCTTCCAGCTGGTAGGAAGATTTCATCTGCCCCAAATGAATGGTAAGGCTGCTTAAATAAGCTATGTATTTATCTCACGTCTCCTCAGAGAATTCTAGAAGTGACACTGCTGTACCTCAGTGGAAAGGCAGCAGAAGTTGAAAACGTAAACAGAAGAGCCTAGTGGATGGATTTATAGAAGGTTCAGACCTTACTGCTTTCTTACTATAGATCCACTGATACCTTGCTGCAGGTAATCATTTGTGATGCAGATATATCTGTGGTTGTTTAGGTGCCAGGTTAACACCATGCATTATGTGAGATGTAAAAGCTGGAGGGCACTTGCTTAGGGTTTATGTGTAAAGAATCATGAAAGATGTTTTCATGGCCCTATTTTCTTCCCACCTCTCTACTTTTGGCAATATTATCTGTGTCAGTTTTGTTCTTCAGCTACCTCTGGTGGAAAACTTGCAGGCATCAACATTAAAGGTCCTTTCAGGACTTATCTGGATGGTTTAGCTCTTGAACAAAGGCTCCTTTCTCTCATATCTGTTAATAAAAAATATAAACCCTTGGAGCTTTTAATAACTGTTAGATATTAGGATAAGTGAAAGATGTTAACAGAAGTGGGGGGATGCTTGCTGGTGCATCTTTCACTGTGAGAATGTTGCAGCCATCTCACCCAGCAGTTCTCTGTGTCCACCTACACTGAAAAAGCCTTCAACAGTAGCACAGGCTGGGGTTCCTTGGGTCACAGAGCACAGATGTGCTCTGACAGGGGCCTCTACCTCTGAAACCAAAGGTAGAGGGGAGAGTTCTGTAGGAAGGTGGTAGCACTTGGGAGTGGCATTTACTGCACCCCCTCAAACTCCATCAAACTCAGTCTATGAGTCAGGCATCAAGACCAAACAGTGACCATCTGGTCCCTGGAGAGAAGCTACTCATCCTGATGTGGACCCAAGTCCTTCTTGTGTTAAATACCCGCCTTAGAGTGCTGTGTCTCACTCCCCACAGGTTGCCCCCACTCTGGGCATTTTGCCAGCCTAACCAGCTGACTCTGACTTAAAGCTTCACTTGAAGGTGGATAAAGTTTTAGACAGTAGGATAAATGCCATCTCTGGTTTCTGAACAGTTAAAGCAACAATCAGTTGTTAAATAATGAGTGTTTTGTCACAATGGCCTTCTAGCAAGTCCTGTGGTCAAAACAAACTCCAGCAATTAGCTTTTCTCCGTCTCCCTGACAGAAAAACAGAGTGTATCACATCATTTAATGGATAACATTGGACATCCAGAAGGAGGTACCAATGCAAAATGAGCCTTGGTTAAATCATGATACTAGCTTCAGCACTCACTGAGTTAACGTTACACATTGGAAAAATCTGCATTTTGAGCAGGATGAATTTAAGTGTGGCATAAGTGGGAATATCCCATAAGAAGTGGTGCACCTCATTCAGCTGATGAGGGATATAAAATCAGAATTGCCCCCAGAAGCACATGTAGCCATCCAAAGAGCAGCTTTTAGACAAACATCACTTGAGAACATGTTTCATTGAGACACTAGATGTATTCTGAAGGAGGACACACGGTACTTGTAAAGCAGAGCAAAGCATAACACTGTCCTCTTTTGTGTGAGACAACACATGGTCACCTGGCATCCTCAACACAATTCCTGGGAAACGCTGCTTTTACGCAGCTAGTAATAATATCAGTCTTATACAGAGATACTTTCTGCACTGGGGAAGGGGGAATGATGTATGTACTTTTCAGCCTAAATAAAGGAAAAATTACGAGTTCAATTTTACCTGTGCATATTATTTGAGAATCAGGTTAGACAGGTAGACTCGCTGGCATTGGGAGGGCAAGATTATCTTTTTCCTGTAGCCCTAAAGAATTAAAGTGCCTTGCTCAAGAAGGACCCCAAAACATGATTGTGTGTCTGCTGAGCACATGTGCTGGAGCTCAAGTTCGTGTCAAGCAGAGCTCTCTGTCTGAGGGTGGATTTGGACCACGTTCAGGGGCTTTAGAGAAGGCTTTAGAGAAGTTTCTGTTATGAAACAGGGGTTTCTACTGCTTGTTAGAGAAGTGTGTCAGCTATGATGTTTCATGTGTGATTTCATGCTCATATTAAAGGCCTGTTTCTTGGCAGTCATTACAAAATGAGCTGAAGTCTGAGTCTGCTTTTGAGCCATAAACATTGCCAGTGACCAGATCAGTAACCTCCTGCCAGCTCTCACTGGTTGTGAGGAGAGAGGATATTTTCATCATCCCTTGTTCAGTCATCAGCAAGAATTAACAAAATAATCATCAAGATCTTTGGCTCATCCCTTCCAGGTCCACACTGTTGATGCACCAGCAATGTTCTTGAGAATGTCACACATTTCCTTTGGATTCTCAATATGCAGCGATAGGCAGGAGAAATGTTTGCAAGGCAAATGCTTTCTGATGGGCCTGCCCCTGAGCTCACCAGTCACAAGCCATTTGTATGGAAATGACAGTAAAATTGCTATCCTAGAGCTGCATCCAACCTCAGCTTCTGCCAGCAGAAGATACTGGGTACCAGATGGCAGAAATCCTACCCGAGCACCAAGTGGTTTAAACTGCTCTTTTTGCTAGGAATTTAAATAGTCCATATGCTGAAAGTATAACGCTCGGCTGCACCCTGGCTGCCTAGTGGAGGCCTCTGCTGCCTGAGCTAAAGGAGATGAGCAATTAGTTCCCAGCAGCTTGGAGCTTGTGTCCCCCGTACATCCCAACGTCAGGCCGAGCTACAGCCACACACACATCAAAATGTCTGACCGTGCATCTGGAGGAAGATGGTGGTGTCTGAATATACAGTCTGATTGACAAACTGGGGCTGTTGTGGCAACGACTCGAGAGAAAAGCAAAGACTGAGAGTGGTCTGGGTGTCTGGTCTCCTCTTTTTCTGAGCGTCTGGGACCGCCTGGTGAACCCCAGGCTGAGGTGCTCGAGGGGCATAGTTTGTCATGGATTTCAGGGGAGCACAAACAGTGCTCTCTGAGGGATTTGCAGCCTCAGATTTCCAGGGCCTGGTGAGACACCAAAGCTGCTTTGCAGCATGATGCACAGTGCCTGGAGCAGAAGGTCCTCAGCTCTGGTCACAGGTCGTGCTCACCACTGTGCAGCTAGGACAGCTCTGCTCTTTGATCATTTGGGTGATTTCCTTTAGCTGCTGGAAAAGGCTTGCTTCTCCCTGGGCAGATCCTCTGCTTTATAAGTCATCTTCCAAAAATATGCCATCAGTCTGGCTGGCTGAGGCTGTATCCGTTCCAAGGGAGTAATGTCCTTTTTTTGTGTGTTGAAAAGGTGACCAAGCACAGTGCTTCAAATGAAGAAGTGCCCTACCTCATGCAAAAATGTTATCCCTTCTTCTGATTTATAGTCTCTTCTCTGATTCATCCAGTTTCCCCTTGCCTATTGTGCTGGAGTTGAACTCCAGATGGATGGCTCGGAGGGTTTTGCTAAAGTAACTCCTGGAGAAAATTCCTCTCCTGGTCAGATCACTCTGAATTACTCCTCTGCTTAAAATGTACTCTTGCTGTCCTGGCTCACTGCCTCTAGATTTATTATGTAACATTTTTCTAATTTAAATTGTTTTCTATTTACTGGCCCAGTTGCCTGAAAGATCTGCTTCATCCCAAATCCAGTTACACTGGTCATTATTCACCGTTTCTTTCTCCAGTACTGTCACTATCAAGAGACACTGGTATCTCACGTCTGACATCCTTATCTAAATCATTTACATACAACCATTTAAAGGATAGGGAGGTCAAGTGTTTTGAAATCTTGCAAGGTCACTGAAAATAAAGCTAAGATGTCATTTGTTTTTTTGCTTGTCCTTTTTATGTGGAAAATTGTATTTTGGTATTCATAAGGAGGCTTTTATTAGCAAATGTAAGAGTGCCTTGAAATGGATATTTTAATTATGCATGTAATTTTTTATGATTGTGAGTATTAGTATTTAGTGTGCTTGTTATCCTTGATTTTCTTTTTTTATTCCTAGAGGGTCTCCAAATGAACAAAGCAGCACATATTTTAGTAAATTATTCTCCTTGTATCTGTGAGTTACTGACTCTTTTAAAAACACTTTTTGCTAATATTTATATATATATAAATAAAATAATTCAGTGTTCTTTCTAATAAGAATAGACATAAAGAGTTTCCCAATGCAAATGACTCTCTAGCTGTTCCTTTTAGCCCTGTGCCAGAGCTAGATAACTTCCAAAGAGCTCCAAACCTTGAACTTCAGGAGGCTCAACCCCTCCTAATATGTAGGAACATGTCTGCAGTGTTTCACTGGGCTCCAGGGCAAGTTTGTGCATTTCAACAAAAATTATGTCTCTTCCCAAATGCAGCAAATTGTAGGCAATCCTTAACAGTAGACATGAATCTATTTTCACAGGTATCAGGTCTTACATCTCAGCAAGTAGTCTCCATTTTCACAGAATATGTAGTTAAAGGGGTTGAGGCTTGGAAATCTCCAAAGAATCACACGGTGGGGTGATGAAAAACTTTCTCACATAGAGCGTGCACTGAGCTGGTGTCTCCACAGCTTGCTTTACTGTACATCTCCTCACACTAATTATGTCTCTGAAGTGAGAAAGCACTGTTATTGTTACTGAATGCATGGGTTTGTTTGATGATGGACAGATGGGAAATCTGTAAGAAAGAAAAAAAAAATCTAGATTTCAGAAGTTCTGGACAAGGAAAAGCAAGTTAGGGGGTTAAAAAGTGCTGTGGATTAGAGAATAAGTCACCTGAATAGAAGAGTGGAATGTGTTTCATCAGGGATTTATTGCATTTACTCTTTTGTAGCTTACAGTGGTGAAATAAAAATGTCAACAATTGACTAAGAAATTAAACTGATCCATTATCTGTTAATGTTTTATACTCCTCAGGTGGCGCTAGTCACAAAATAACCCTTGATTAATGTATGTTCTAAATATCAACAATAAGTTTCAGTATCTGTCATTAAATGGGCTTTAATGCTGAAGCTACACATGCACAGAAAAGTAGAAGGAGAAAGTAATGCTTGCAGACAGAAGGAAGACTAGAGATGCCATGCTAAATACAAAAACAACCCTTCAGAAAGCCACTCTGGTTACTAGTAAAAGAGAACTGTTAGAAACAAAATAACCATTAAAATGAGAAAACTAAAAAATATAAATTTTTTCATGCTAAATGCTAAATGTAAAACTAAATTAAGCAGGAATAATAGATTTTCAGGAGATCTTTTACAAAAACATAAAAGATACCAGTGATAAAAATGGCAGCAGAATCAGCAATAACAAAAGCAATCACCTTTGATACAGAAAAAGAGTCAATGAAACCAGCAGATGAACAAGGAGCAAAAGAAGGATTTAAGAGAGACAAGGTCATTATGACAAGAGGAAATTAATTACTGGTCTCACTACTCACTACCTGTGAGACAGGGTCTCACACCAGAACTCTGTTTGGTGTTGAGTAGCCTAAGAAACTATCTAAAACAGGAGTGTCAATGGAAGAGATTGCTGGACTAATCACAAGAACAAGGCAGAGGTCACTGAAGAGTTATAAAGGAAGTCAGATATGAAATTGTTCAACAACTAATTCTCATGTGTAACCTACCATTTTTTCTGCAGAATAATGTACAGTGGCAAGTGTGTCACCAGCCTTTAGTAATGACTGCAGGCTTCACTGGGAACTACAGATCAATAAAACCACAGTCAAACTTGTAGAAACAATCATAAACAGAATTCTTAGGCACAAAAATACGTACACTTTGTTCAGAAAGAACTGTGCAGATTTTGTAAAGTCTCATTTGGAGACTTGGAGGAGCTGGCAACTACCTGAAAAAAATCTGATCCAGCTGATAAGTATTGAACTTATGTTTGACAATGCTTTTGACAAGATCTCTCACCACAAGACTTTAAGGAAAGGCAGGTCTCGTGGACCCCACAGGACCAGGGACATGGCAGTGAGGAGAGATATCAGGCAGCAAAGTTCTTGGTTTTGCTCTATGTATTTGTGTGATTCTCGGCAAAGCTGGTGAACCTTGAAGTGACAAATTCTGCAGAAAAGATAAAATTACTCAGAATAATAAAAGAGGAGACAGCTTCTGAGGGAGACCATTAAAGAAGTTACAGATTGGGGAGTGATGTATAGCAAGCAAATGGGGAATGGTGATTCATTATTTCTGTCAGTTCCAGACCCATGAGGTACCCAATGAAAACTATGAAGTAGCAAGACTGAAATTAACAAAAATGGGTATTGTCACAATATATATAAACTCTTAAGCTGCGGTACTCATTACCACTGAACATTGCAGGTGTCAACTAAAAGCAGGTTCAAAACCAGATCAGGCAACTCAGAGCTATCAGTGAATAAATTTCAGGTCAGACCTAGTAAGGCAGTTTCAATAGCCTGTGGAAAAAAAAGTCACGTTGCTGATGGTACAAAATGGTACTTCTTGCATTAAAGCATTCTTACATTTAAAATGTGTCCTTAGATGGTGAAGTGAGCTGTCAGAGTTTGGTTCTTGGCACAGTTGGTCAGAAAAATTGCAGAAAGTCTGTATTGCCATCAGAAATCAAAACAGTTTTCAAAAAAAGGATTGCTTTCAGTAGATTCCAGGAAGAAAATCACTGAAAAAAGTGCTGACAGTGTAAGGTTAAAACATCCCAACCTATTTTTTACTTTGAAACAATTCTCTGCCTTGATTTCTTTTTTTATTGCTTTGTATTAGCTTTTTTGCTATAACATAATATTAACTTTAAAAAGTCAAAACAGAATGTTTCAGTTTCCATCACAACAAAACCTGTCAATCAACTTGAAATGCACTGAAGGCTTTTTTTTAATTCCCCTTTGCAGAGAATTTCAGACTCTGGGGGTTTCATTGCAATTCAGAATATAGTCAACTTTTGAAACCTGAAAGATCTGTGAAAATCAGGACTCTTGTTCTTTAAAACTTGGCCAAAATCACTCTATTTTCGTTCTCCTTCAGTCTGCTTATCCGAAAGGTGGTAAGAATGTTGCAGATCCATTTTTGCAAAGCCCTTTCAGACTGAGCGTCCAAGGATTCCACATTTCTGTGTCTGATGCTAAAACTGTATGATTCCCAAGCACCATCCCAGTTCCACCACCTTCAGCTGTGTCCCTCTCTCCCCCAGTCATATGTTCACAAATTTCAATGGTACTTCTTTTTGCCCCTCTCCTTTTCTTCCTGTCCCCATCTAAAGTTTTTGGTTTGCCTTCTTACTTGTGCAAACTGGGAACTGTTCCCTTCTGGGATGGGGGGAGGAGTTACTTTCCAGAAGGCTATTCGATTTGCCCTTGCCCAAGACCTTTTCATGATTAGTGGCTTAGCAAACTCTTGACAGCCCGAGCAGAGCTGAATCTACTTTGGCAGGACAGTATGAGGAAGTTCACAGTGCCGCCACTTGTGCTACAAATAGAGAAATAAAAGGAAGAGCTCATCCTCTAAACTATGCACATTACATCCTCGGACTGGGGACTCAAGCATGCTTTGTGCTGTGCGTTAGCCATCTGCACCAGAGGGAATGTCTTCCTCGTTTTGTTCCCAGGACAGATGCATCAGGATTGCTACAAGATAGCGTGAGGCAGGATAAGTTTTCTGGATCCTGGAATGCCAATAAGCACTTCAAACATCTTTCTTGGCTTCTGGAGTCCCTGCATCCAGCACCCTGGAGCGTGATTTCTTTTTATAAAAAGAAAGCCTGTGCTATTTTTCATACCAATCACATGCTGTTCTAAATGGCTTAAAAGTTTCAAGGACTCCAAATGCTGAAAAACAGCTGTATGCTGATGTGAGCAGCATGTGTAAGGATGATTTAAATCTAGTTTTTATCCTGTTTAACTCCCAGTGGCTTTTATGTTTTCCATAAATGGATGAGAAAAGTTCTTGGCTGGAAGGAGTCATAAAAACATGCAATAAATTCTTTGTAGTCTCAACATGAGCAATTCATCATATTTTTGTTTGTTTGTTTTCTGGGATTATGTTTGCTTTCTCTGACTTTGACATGTCGTGGATCTCTGATGAGTCTCTTGTTCCTCACTACATGCTGATCCACACTGACAAACTGTTCTTCATGGTTTGGCTACATCCAGAACAGAACATCCACTGCCTGGGATGGCCACAAGGACAAGGACCACCTCTGGCCTGCTGAAATGTGAGTCTTCCTAAAAATCTCTCCTGTTGGCTAATTACTCCCAGCAGCCCAAAGACCACAAGAGGCAGTAGGACTCCTTAGCAAGAGCTCGGCAGATTACAAGTAGAAGTTTGGGGGTTTGACTGTCCCCTGTTGCCGATTTGAGAAAGCGCTTTGTGGCACCCAACCCAGCCCAGCAGAACTGCTGACAGAGGATTCCAGGCCCTCCTGAACAGATCCTAGTGTGTGTATTCTCATCACATCTCCAGGGTCAGATTTAGTGATAATTTGACTCAAACTAATATCTACATAAGGGGATTTTGCAAATTTATAATTTCCAAAGGGCACATCTGCTAATATTCTATTATAATTTCTGAACTCCATTTCTTTCATTAAGGAGCTAATTTTGTTCCCAAGAGGATCATTAGCTTTTACCCATTTTGATTAATTTAATTCATATTACCAATAGCTACCTAAGGCTTTATGAACTGGATGGGAACTTTTAGCTTTTGCTTTAACGCAGTCTCTCACCATGAGAAATCTTGTCACCTCTAATTGCATTTAGAGGAATTTAAATTAATTTCCTTTGACATTTTTTTTTCAGATCTATACTAAGTGCATGTTACGCTCTTCACAATGCTCTTATTCTGCCTTCATAAAAATGTTAAGCATGGAGGGCTCTTTGTCCAGGATTATCCCAAAATCACTTTCAGGAGACTTGATCCCAAGAGGTATGGGATTTCCTCAACTCCTAGTGAGTTACAGAGCAGAAGTATAGATTTTCTTTTCCTCATATCTGTTTCAGCAGAGTTTAGCCTCGGGCTCTTCTCCTCCACAGGTCTCCATGGGGTTCTTACATCCAACTTTACAGCTGTCTTGCAAGATTTGTGCCCAAGAGAGACAAAGTGGCCAAGGGTATTACCTTTCACCCATCACAGACATGGGGATGAGGTAATAACAGCAAAGAGAGGAGCAAAGGGTGCTTGGTGTATGGCACTTGGGACAATACCAGTGCTTTTACAGATGTAGGAGCAGATGCTGTTAGTGAATGGGCCAAACAGGGCTTCTCAGACATCTCTGGTGGCTACCACTCTCTCTGCAGCCCCTGTCAAGCAAAAGCCATCATGCTTCCTCTTTCCCCTCTGTGACATTCAAGCTCCAGGCCCTGGCTATGATCACATATTTTACCATTACCAGCAATTTCTTCTCAACTCATGATGGCAACTTGATAGCAAAATGTAAGTGCATGTCCCTGTGAGCTGCATTTCTTTCCAATTTTTGCCTGGATTTGCAAAGGCTACAGTGTTGTTCAATTTTCCTTTCCATTGACTGTCAATGGGAATTCACCCTAGCTGGATGAAAAAAATCACCCCCCTCAGGCCTAAAATGCCACTCCGCATGTTCCTAATAGCTTGTTATTTTTGGATACTTAACTTCAGCCATGAGGATTGTAGCTGTTACTTCAATTCCCTGATACTATCATTAAAACTGCTGGGTTCTCATCACAGGTAAAACCATGTGATATAGGAAACTGCCCTTCAAAGCCCTTTACAGTGGCAGCTATAAATGGCAGAAATGCAGTAAATGTTTTGCATGGGCACAGTACAAGCAGACTCTGCATTCTTCAAATGGCACATCCTTGGAGACCACACAGTTGCTATTTAGAGACCTTGAGCATCCACTAAATCCAGCAGGAACTGTGGGCACTATAAATAGTCCATGCTGGGACTGACGTAGCAGAGCTGGAGCTGAGGAACAGTGTTGTGAAACCTCTGGGATAAAGGCAGAAATGTAAAAAAATAGATCTGGATGCAGAGTCTGGCCCATACCTTTGAAGCTAAGGTAGTTATACCCAGTACTTATGTGAACTCCCTTGCTGTGTGTGTATTTTGCAGTGCACAAGCAGGAGGTGGCCTGCAAAACCTGACCTTGTTGAGTGCTGATTGTGAGCTGAAGACAATCCTGGGCGGGAGTGCAGACGGGACCTCCTGAAATGGCCGGCTGCCCTGCGCATGCAGCACAAAGGCAATAAATCCCTTATCTCACCAGCCTATAAATCTTTGTTGACCATCTCTATGCATGTCTCTATAAGAACATTTGATCTAATAGCCTTTTTAAAAATTTCCCTTCATTTTCCAGCATAACCCCCCAGTGAATCATTAATGTAACAAGATAAAGATCTCTAGCTAAGGAATTATTCTTATTATAAAGTTCCCAAGTTCTAGTAGCAAACCTCTCCAGGGTATATATTAAGCCAAAAAGGTCCCACACAATCATTTAAATCTACAAAATTCAATTCATTTCTGACTCCCTCCAGGCACTTGTTTTATAGTGATCTAATAAAGGAGAGTTGTGGCTGTTAAATGATAAAGTCTCCAAAGGGGACGTGGGAAGTCTGCACACTAGTCCCCAATATTTGCTGGGAAGCTTTATTCCTCCATCTCACCTACATCCCTTTTGACAAGAAAACCTTTCAAAGTCTTGCAAAATGAGTAGTTGATTCTGTTTTTAAGGGAAAGCAAAGTCCAAAAAATTTCCTTACATAAATGTACTGCTCAAGGTTACAAAAAGATTAAGCACTTAATTGTTCCAGAAATTATATGTATGTCTTCACCGAATCACTGAAACCGAAGATGGAGCAGATGCACATCTGCTCTATTTCCTTGCTGTTGCCTCCCTGAGATGCTTTTTCTGCTACTTCCTCCAGCCTAGTTCTAAATTACCTGTGAAATTATCATTGGTGCAATTCTGTTGTGCGATAATGCACATAGATTCCCTAGAAGACAGAGTCTTCTGATGATTTGGGGGTTTTTTCACATAGTCTTGAGAATAGAGAGGTAGGGATAATACAGTACTAGTTCTCCTGATTGCATCAAAAGCATAACTGCAGGTATATCAGTATCATCCACTAAACTGCACTCAAGAGGTATTAGATACTTTTTTTTACAGTTGAAAAATATATTTACATGAGGTTTTGTGTAAGAAAAATCCGTCTCTTACCTGATGTTAAACACAACTTCCTACCTAATGCAGACACAGGGCTAGGTCAGGCTTGACACTACCACAGCTAGTTACAGTCCACCTGAGAATCCCCAGGGTTAATCACCATCAGGTAATACAGGTTTTGCAGTATCCATTTTTGTGCGTGCAATAACAGATTATTTATGTTCATTTTTAACTGTGTGGTAACCACTGTATTTTGCAACACACAGTATTTTCCTCGCAAAGATGAGGCATAAAAGAGAAAATTGGAGCTTCCTTCCAAATTGCAAAAAATAACGATTCTGGGGTGGATGCACAAAGACCAGGGGAGAGCCAGCTTTATTTCCAAGGAAGCCAATTCAATTTGTCCTCCAGTGCCCACACCTTAATGCATTAAGTGTTTTTGGGGCTTGCCACTGGGACTGAAGTTTTTTTTTCAGCCAAAGGCAGCCTTTGTGAGAATGTTTAAAGAAATCAATATGTGAGGTTTGTCTAAGGTTACATGTTTGTTGATGTTTTATTGATTACACTATTGGTTGTGAATTATGTAACTTAATAAAGCTGTGGACTCTTTCTAATAAAGACAAAGAGGTTATTCCATTAACTGGCAACTTAAGGCAAAGAAACTTAATAATATAGCACATTATAAGACCACAGCCCAGAGACTGACAAATCCAATTCACTATGGAAGTGGCTGTGATGTTGCAGACTGGGCTGTGTCCTCACGCAATTAGGCAGTGCAGATCAAGTTTAAAAAAGGGTGAGATATGCTCTCTGAAGCTGCGATGTGGCCATAAAAAGCAGATGAGAACAGTGAAGTGGCCTGAAAGGACACACAGAGTAGTTTTGGAGTCTCGGGCACCCCCTGGGCACCCCGCACACAGTTGAGATGGCACATGTGCCATTGCAGCCTTCTGTCACATGTTCATGTTTTTAGCTGCGACTTCTGTTGAGAGTTAGTTTTCCCCAAAACTCCTTCTCACATCTCCTTGGAGATGAACCTGTTTTATTTTATTTTATTTAAAAGAAAGCTCTCAATACCCGGGGAGGGGGCGGGGAAATCCTGAAAATGCTTTAAAAGGAAATGAAATGGTGAATTTCCGAGTAACTAAAGATTGCCTCTCCACAGTACAATTGCATGTCCACAGCTTTGGAGAACAGATACTGCAGCTCCTCCTGGGGCAGATGGTATTGACAAGCAGTTGCTCGCAGAAGGGGGTCTAATATTTGACTTGACTGCAGTTGCCAGGCATGGGAGTTGTCTTGAGAGCAGAAAAAAAGCCCCCCATGTCAGAGAGTGATGGAGCACCTCCTCCAGCTGCCTTCACAACCTGATGCTTTTTATTTAGCTGGGAGCAGAGGCTCCAAATCCTGTCTCTGGAATGATGCCCAGCCCTGGTCCCCTCCCATCCTCACACATTCCTCCCAGCATCCTCTCAGATCCAGACTCAGTAATTAAGCACAGAAGTCAGCAAGACCACCTGGACCACTCTTTGGGTGCTTGAAGCACCACCAGTCCACAGGGGACATGGCAAGCACACAGATTTCACAGAAACAGAGAATCATAGAACAATTTGGGTTGGAAGAAACCTTAAAGAACATTTGTTCCAGCCTCCCTGCCATGGGCAGGGACACCTTTCACTAGACCAGGTTGCTCAAAGCCCCATCCAACCTGGCCTTAAACACTTCCAGGGATGGGACAGTCACAGCTTCTCTGGACAACCTGTTCAGTGCCTCACCACCCTCACAGTAAATAGTTTCATCCTAGTATGTAACCTAAACCCACCCACATTCACTTTAAAGCCAATTCCCCTTGTTCTATCCCTACATGCCCTTGTAAAAAGTCCCTCTCCAGCTCTCTTGTAGGCTCCCTTTAGGCACTGTAAGGCTGCTCTAAGGTCTCCCTGGAGCTGTCTCATCTCCAGGCTGAACAACCCCAACTGCCTCAGCCTGTCTGCATAGGAGAGGTGCTTCAGCCCCATTATCATCTTCACAGCCTCCTCTGGACTCACTCCTGCAAGTCCACATCCTTCTTATGCTGGGGGCCCTAGAGCTGGACACAGTTAATTTCTAATTAATGCAAGCTGTGGACTGGAGGAGTGGCTCTGCTGCTAGCCAGAGTGTTCCTCTCCAGGAGAAGCAGACTTCCTTCTGCCTGCCGGTCTGTCAGCACAACCATTACCTGCTAACACGGACACTGTCAGACCACACGGGTCTGCCCCGGCAGGAAGCGCCGGGTGTTGTCAGGTGAGAACACCTGAAATCTGTCTCTCGGGTTAATGAATTCAGCCACCTAAAATGGACATACTCAGGGTCACCTGGTACGTCTTGCAAATGAAAGGTCTTTCAGCTGCTGTCATTAGAAGCTTTTCAGTTTCTCATCTAGGTAATTAAACCCCTTATTTTCACATGAAATTCAGAGGCTGAGGACACATTCTGCTCATGGTTACATCTGTGTCAAATCGAGGCAGTTACCAGGTGCTGCATGCATGGAGCAGGCCCTGTGGATTTGGAGCTGTGAATTAATCCCACAGGAAGGCACATTTACTTCATTGGGAATTTAAGGGGAATGGCATAACAAAACTGACTCTCTGTATTTGGGCTTTTTAGGTGACAGATGTGTCCTGCCCTGCAGTATCTGTTGTTACAAACCCACTAAGCTTGTAACCAGCATCCTAAACTGAAGTCCATCTCCACAACTGAAACCTTTCCCTTTCACTAAAATCACCGACCTCTCAACCCTGAAAGAGTAACAAAACCCTCACAGCCCAAATATTAACTCAGAAAAAACCCTAAAGTTTAAAGAAAATATCAAAATAAACTAAAAACAAACAAAAAAATCCTTAAGGACAACAATTCACTTTCATACAGCCCTGTAAGAAGGAAGAGACCAGGCCACACCAGTACCAGACCACAAAGTGTATTTTGAACAAGGCAGACTTCTCAGAATGAGCCTGTGTGCCAGCAGTAACAGAGGTGGTGGCACATCCTCCCCATCACCACCAGGTTTTGTTTTCAAAACCGAGCAGTGATTGAAATGATGGACTGACAGTGCTCTGCAGGGCACAAAATGAGCTCTGAAACGTACAATCCACATAACAGCAAATTATTCTGACTTGACCATCAGCCACAGGTAATGAAGCTAATGAGCTAACGAGGTGCTGCCAGCCCAGCCTTGGTCTCCAGTGGGGGATGTTGGCCTGAACCCATTCCCACTGCAGCAATGACAAGTTGCTTATCTGTTAGCAAAACAGCAGCTTCAAATCCATCATTTGTCTGGTCAGGTGTTCAGTTTTGTGGGGGGTAAAAACAGTGGTGGAAAAGAACGATTAAACACCTTAAGTAAAACAATTAATGTCATCTTTGCAGGCTGAATTTCTGCTGTAAGAAAGTGAATCTCCCAGCTGATGGTTGTTTTAGCCACACTGCCATTACTCCATGCTGCTGCTGCCAGTTTAACACTGATACTCCATTGTTCCTGGCTCTCTCTGGGCCTCTGGTTTCTGACTCCAAGCAAGCTGGAAAGGACAGAAAAAGGAAACCAGAAAAGCTGCTACAGCACCCAGGTGAGCTGTACTCAATCATTACATTTTTCCACCTTTCTTTTGTCTTGCAATGTGTCATGTTCACATCTAATTATGATCTGACAGTGCCAATACTTGGTATTATTTTAATATTTATGCCTGTGAATAACCCCTCTAAAATGAAAGGATTAGTGCTTGTATGATCAAAGCCACTGTAAACTCTGTGTTCTCTGTGGTGGCAAGTGTGTTTTATATTTGCTCCCTAAGATGCTTTGAACACTGTGGCCACTGCAAAAATAGTGCATAACAATGAGTTTTCAATAGCAATACTTAACAATTCTTCAGCTGGTGAGAAGGGAGAATGTCTGATTCAATCATAATTTTGTTATGGTGCTGTTGGGTTTTTTCTTTATGAGATTGTTAAATAAGCATGAATGAGGTACAGTATCCTGGGTTTTATTGGAGGCATAAGCATCAGAGACATTCACAAAATGTTCCCCATTATCATGTGTAATTGAAAAACAAAAGAAAATAGTCTCTTTGGGAGTTTAACATATATGATTTCTTTTAAAGAGCTAATGCTGTGGGAGATAGGCAGCATTAATTCTGTACATGCTCTTTCTAACTTGCATTATTTTTTTAATCCTTTCAGTAACTCAAGACCCAACATTCCTAGTTAAATGCACTTTTATTTTTTTTCTCCTTTTTAATTAATGCTTGCAGTTCAGTGTCAGTTCGCTTTCTCTACGCTTGACTTGGATACTTAACTTTATTGCTCATTGATTTATGTTATGGGGGACCCAGCACTGTCAATCATTGAGCTGCTCTACAGACTTCAGACAAAGATGATGATCAAATCTACACGATCAGAAACAACGTTTGGGTAAAAGCAATAAGCAGCAACTCCCTGGTAGGGGGAGGGTGGGTGCATGTGGGAGGGAAGGCAAGGCAAGGGAACAAGTTCAGATGTTGTTGTGGAGTTATACAGAAACCGCTACCCCACTTTCCCAACATGCCTTCTTCTTGTCTGTTGCATGCAGCTTCTTAAAAATACAAATCATTAAAAAGAAATAGAGAAGTAAATCTAACACCAGAGAAGGTGGTGAAGTACAAAGCAGGATCTTGATGGGAATTGTATTTTATTGTATGGCCTGTGGTAGGAAAGCATTTGGAAATTAGTCTTGAGATTTCTGTTCTGCTTCAGTATTTTTGTCCCTGGGAGAGGTTGTCTTGCTGCCCTTCCTGATCATGTTGACTCAAAGGAGAAATATGTGCTGAGGCAGCAACTGGTCACAGAGTGATGGCTGAGGCACGGGGAGGCTGCAGCGCAAGGAGTCGATGCAAATGTACAGAGAAAGTCTTTTCTGTGTCTGGGCTCATCCCCAGCAATGATGGGGCCAGGGAAGCTGGAGTTGAGAACTACTCTGTCCCGAGATGTGGAAGAAAGGTCACCATCAGCACCCCTTGCAGGCATGGGAAAGACTTTCTCTGTACTTGTTCCTTTTTTCATTGCCAGCTTCACAGCATCTGGGAATGGCACAGAGCAGCAAAAGGTGGGAGGAGAGTAAAGATGTTACTGAAGATCATAGATCAGGTACTGGCAAACTCTTTAAACTTACCCTAATTTTGTCTACTTAGCATTTCATCAAAATGCATCTGTGTTTTAAACAAATCTCCAAAGCCTCTCTCTCCAGTGAAGCCCATTACATTTTGTGCTGCACAACTTTGATCTCGCAGAACAGTCTCTTTATATTAAGTAATAAGGCATCATTTGGTTTGCATTTCATCCATTCTTTATCACATCTACATTCAGGTAATTGCTTCCACATGCTCTTTAGTAAAAGAAAAACTCAACTGCAGTTCAAGCGTGTTTACATTTATGGATGGATTGAGTATGTCAAGTGTCAACACTTTATTTTTTTTCCTCCAAGGCGACCAATCCTCACAGACCATTTAAAGGAGGGAGTAATTCATGTTTCAAAAATTTCCAAAATTGCTCCCAACTGAGATGTTTTTCAAAGCTCTAATTTGCCATACATAAAGCTTTAACGCTTGCCCTGCCGTTGTGTTTATGTCAGGGTTGGCTTCCCACGCGTTTCGTTATGTGTTGCTATTTAATGTGGCCAAAGCTTTAACTCTTTCTATACTACAAGGTGTTAATAAGGTAACCTGTGACTATTTCTTCAAAGTGGAACTAAGCTGTATTTTGTCTTTCCTAGGAATTTGTAGTGAGTAGCTCCACGTCTCCCCTGTGCTGCTAGCAGAAAGAGAAATAGTTTGTCAACTAAGGTATGAATTGTGAAGCCTGAGAGAATAGCACTGTGAACATAGCAATGCTAAAATACAGTGATTTTAATTTTAATTCTTTTTCTTTTTTGCATGAAGGCTGTTGTTGAGAAGGAGGAGAAACAAAGTACGGGTTGTTCTGGAAGATGAAGAACAGATCTGTGTTCTGCATGCTATATAAAGATTAATCTTCATACACGGATAGTTGTTGTCAGCCGAGCTGGCTTTTTTTCCCTTTTGCTAATGTTAATGGAAATGTACTAGCACAATTTACCAGAGCCACTTACAGCTGTTAAGATGGAGTGAAATGGAAAGAAGCTGTGTGAAGACAAACCCAGGAGATTTGACACCTGCTTAGGTGACAAAAAGCATGAACTGAAGGGAGAATCTCTTATTCTAGGGTCATTGCAAACTTTGCCAAATTTGGTTGTTTAGGAGCTGTAGGAGTGTTGCTTGTCTTTTTTTATTGATGTTGGGTGTGTTTTGGGGGGAGCAGAACGGGAGAGTACTTTCTTTGTTTTTTTCCCAAGGGAAGGAACACTTTAACTAGTCCTTTTAAGTAGAAAGCAGTGAAGCAGGGACAATGGCCTGGATCTTAATCCACTTGACAGTATTTATGTAGTAAGTAGGACAGAAGGCCTGGCAACCTGATTTGCCTGTAGATACTGCACTGTGCACTTAACAAAAGAGCTCCCACTGTACACAAATCTCTCATTTCTTCCTGGGTACCAGGTGCCCTCCCAAAAGTCCCACACAGATCATCTGTTTATCCTGGGCACTTACTGTAATATTAAGGCACTTCATGGTCCTTAATATAGGCTTGCTATCCCTAGGAAATAAGATAGCAATAAGGAGTTTCTGGGTAACTTATTAGGTCCTGCAAAATGCATGTTTAAAAGAGCTTAGCTAAAACATGTAGCCTCGGGACCAGTGTTTTGCATCCTAGCAGAAAGGTCCCAGCATCTGATCTGGGATCTCAGCTTTTGGCAAATTAAGGGCACAGTTGCAAGCCCAAGGATGGAACCTGAGTGAGACAGTAGGGAGGACGGAAAGCTGCTTCCCCTAGCCAGGAAAGTGGATTTGCAGCTCCCTCAGAAGTGACCCTCCTGCTGAACGGCCCCACAAGGCAGCAGTTCCCAAGACCTGATCCTTGTCTGCAAGGACAAAGACTGTATAAACATGAGGCTGACTCTTTTTCCACCGTGTGCCACAGGTTAGGAATTTACTTTGGTTGTTTTTATCCACCCATAAAACCCAGTATGGTTAAGTGCTGCACAGACCAAAGAAACGATGAGACCATGCGCTTGGCTCCTCGAGCCCGTGTGTGTGCATGTGCTGTAACTTGCCCATTGCTGTCACATAGTTCTGAGACTCAGGGATGTGATGAAGACAAAAACTCTTTATTAAATGTCACATTTTATGAACACTTTGAAAATTCAAATACAACTGGAGACTGTGGATTCCTGCAAGGGCCACGATACGATCTATTTCATATTGAGAAAAGCCAGAACACAGAGAAATGTCTCTGATAGCATCCCATGGTATCCTTGTGTGTTTGCCCTTGGGTGAAGAAGTAAAGTTTAAAAAAATCTTGTTTGTTACCATTTTACTTGCGTTCTAATTTTAAGGCATAAATTGTCTGTAGTTTGTTTTTTCTTTCCTCCCACAACAACTTTTCATACTGTACTCTAAAAATTTTGTCTGAGATACTTTTGGTCGTTACTGGCAGACGGCAGATGTCTGGGAGTGGTCCGTTCATAGTGTGATGAACTTGAAGAATAGTAATAAATAAATGTTCTCTGACATGAAAAGTGTAGATTTATAGGATAATTGATGTGGGAGGGGATCCCAGGAAGTCTCTAGTCCAACCTCCTGCTCCAAGCAAGGCAAGCTTTCGGAGCAGACCAAGTTGCTTTGTTCAGTTAGGTCTTGAAAACCTGTAAGGATGCAGACTAAACAGCCTCTGTGAAAACCTGTTCCACTGCTTGGCTGTCCTCAAAGGGAAAGCAATATTCCTCTCTGAACTACTCTTGTTCAGTTTATGCTCATTCCCTTTCATCTTCCCACCATGCATCACTGTAAAAAGCCTGGCTCTTTCTTCTTGGTACCTTCCTCATATTTCCTGGGGCACTGCTTTTAAGCCCTCCCCCGAACCCATCTCTTCTCCAGGCTGAGCAAGCCCCAGTTGCTCAGCCTCTCCTCACAGGACTAGCACTATAGCCCTGATTGCCTTGGGGGCAGCTTTGGGGGTCTGGAACTGGGTGATGAAGCCAGGTATGGTCTGAGAGGCTGAGCTGAGGAGGTGGACCTGCTTGATCTGCTGGGTGTTCTCCTCAGAGAGCCCCAGGTGCTGCTACCCCTCCAGACCTCTTGTAGTCAGTATGTACCAGCCAGGCTATTTTGGCAGTAATGTGCTCAGCACACTCTCCACTTGGGGAGCTGACAGCCCCATCGACCCTGCTGCCCACCCAAACACCAGCAGCTACATGTCAAGAGAGGCGTGCTAGCTGGTGCTAATGAAGGGAAGGGGTTAATTTGTCCTGGCTTCTACATAGCCATACACTTCCAGCTCAGTAGATGGAAGGAATGTGATTAAGTCGATGTTGATACCAAGTCTGAGAACAGATGTGAGAATGAATTGGCAGAGCTGGAATTCAGATGGGACAAAAATAGCAAAAGGGAGTGGGTGGCAACAGTCACTCATTTGTGTTACAGGTGCCCGGTCTAGACCCCAACATTTACAGAGACTCCCGAATTTTTCTTCTTACTAACTCTTATTAATCCAGTTTCTCTTGTCATCAGGGCCTTTTCCCTTTAACAGTAATGTCCAGCAGCTCAAGCCTGCTGTTCTCCACCCTGAAGGACAGCTTGGGCAAAAAGTTCCTTTCAGGTCTAAGCAGAAAAGTTGCAAATATTTCCAGTTTCCCTGCCTCTCACACAGGGCAACACTTGAACCAGATTGCTCCCATTTATAGATAGGGCAACTGAGGCACACGGTGCAAATATTTTTTAAAGCAAACACACAGCAAAGCCCAGCCACTACAGGCTTTTCCTATTCCCTTCACAGAGGCAACTGGAAGACTCTGCAGGGCACAAAGCCCATGTTTGTGCTCGGCTTGTGCAATCCACATTGCCCCCTAGGATCTATTACTTCTCTCAGTTGTTGCCCCTTGCCTTCAATCTGTCCATGGGGTTGGTTTGTGGCTTTGTTAGGGCTTTTTTGTCTTGTAACAGAGCAAACACTTAGAGTCAGCCCAGGCTGTCCATTTGCAGTGTAACAGATGCACTTGAAATTCAGCTACGAGGACATAGCATGCTTTTCCATCAAAGGGTTTGAAGACTCATCAAAGGGTGGGACATAAGCTGAAGCCTTCAAAGGACCCACCACTCCTTGCAGCAATCTGTTGGTCTTGCCACCGCCCATTCCCTTGGTGGATTTTTCAGGATTTACGTCACTGCTCCAGAGAGTTAACAGCACTCTTCTCGCAGCTTGATGCAGAAGTAGTATCAGCTGTAGCCAGTGAAAAGCGTAGTACTGCAAACACAGGTCTTGGCAGCAAAGTGAAGAGAGAACAGACTATCATCATATTGCTTTTATTTGTAACTTTTTTATCTCCCCAGCAATTTGTTCCAAAAAAGACTAAGAACCAGAGTTTCACTAACATTTACTTAAAGAGTAGCTGTGGGGAAAGCACTTACAATTTACCTATTTAGGTAGCTGTAACGTAGTGTAGAAGCATTGTCTTCACATGTAGAAATGAAGAAAATCAATTGCAATTCCCAAAAGGCAGATGTATTGGTTGAGAAGGTCACAAAATACTTGTGGTTGCTCAGTGGACTTGGAACCAGATCCCCTCTGCACTGCATTGCTGCTCAGCTCCACACTGAAAGGGGGAAGAAAGAATGCTGTAGGGAAAAGCTCTTTATGCTGCTCAAATGGGTCTTATCAAGGGCAGAAGAAAGAAGGGAGGGAGGCATTTGTCGTGCCCGAAGAGCCATATTCTGTTTGTATCATTGACAGGCACATACCGAGGATTAGTTGGGTCCACGTTGCTGCACACCAGCGTGCTTGTAGCTCCCGCTCAGGAGAAATGGGCTGAAAGCTGTCCAGCCTTTACAGAAAATATTACTGTTGCAGCGCTGTCAAGGTCACTGTCAGCCTGGGTTATCTGCTGTGTAAGTACTTGCCTCACAAATCAGGCTTAGCTAAGGACTGTAATCCATACACTCAGCATTTTGTGGATTATGTCCTTTAGCTTTCCCTCATTGCCATTTTGGATATTCATTCAGCTCCAGTGTGTGACTCCTGTGATTTCTCTTTGGGGTAATTTTCCCATGTGATGCAGCGTTTCCCTATATAGTTCTTAATTACAGGTGTACAAACTCGCTCTGTATGAGTAATTCTCTATATAATGCTTATTGTTATCTTTGAACACAGATAGTTCACTGTTGGATAAAACAGTAGAAAAATGCAGGCCACAGGGAGGAAAAAAATCAATGGAAAAGGTACAAAACCCACAAGAAATAATAACAAGAAAGCTCCCGTAACTAAGGTACCCACAGGAGAGTCAGGAAAACTCATCGCCCTCGTTCTGATCTAGACTTTTGCAGGAGCTTTCTGTTTTCCAGATGTCCAGCTTTTACTCATAAAACAAAGATTATGGGTTTTCTCACCTCATGGATTTATCAGCATTAACTGAATTGTTCAGTTTAAAAAGTATTGTAAGAAAGTACTATCAAGAGTGGTTCAGGCACACACTTATGCTATTACATTATTTTACAAAACTGGGGACATAGATAATAAGAAGAATGGTTGAAAATAAAACAAAATTTTTTGTCCAGCAGAGCAATTACCCTGTGTAATCAAAACAGGCTTTAGATTGTGCAATACAGAAACGTGTTCCCTTCAATAACAGAGTGTTAAAGTCTAAAGAACGTGTGCACGTGCTCACTCCCTGTATGCTGGGTTAGCTGGGGCAATATTTTTGAATCAGGTTACTTAGATCCACAGATCCATATTGCAAGGAAAGCACTGTCTCTTCAGAGATACTATGCTGAAAAACATGTATATGTCATTCTGCAAGATTGTCAGTCAATACATGATTTTTAAAAAATTTTTTTCCAGTTAGTGCTGGAGTCATTGTAGTATATAAACTTATATTCTACTTTCTGATTCGTAATAATTCCAGTTAATGTTAGTTTTTGTCCTACAATGCCACAAAAGTTTCTTTATATCCTTTACACCCCAGATGCGCAGGCACCTTCATTGCTTTAGGAAGCTGCCTGTTTCTCTCCAGCTTTGTGATTCAGTGAAGCATCTTGGCATAAGACTTTCTCTCTGCTTTACTTCTTCTAAACAATTTAACACATTTAAGTGGCCTTGAACATGATCACTTCTACTGCACAGCTGGGCCGACAGCAAATCCCCAGAATCAACCAGCCTGAAACTTCTAAGCCTGAAATTTGACTCACAGTGTTGATGCCTCAGGCCCAATCTTCTGTATTGCAGACAGTTTGGCTCAGGAAAAAGATAATGGGCAGTTGTTTGCACAAAGTCCCATTTTTTTTTCATTCTGTTCTATCTGATCTGATCCTATTTATCCTTCTGAAGAAATAATTTTAAAAGTGTTTCAGCCTTTGCTGCTGGTTAGTTATCAACTCCTTTCAAGTGAATTTTCCCTTCCTTCCTCTTTTCTGTGCTCCTAAAAAAAACATACGTAAAGATATTTTTAAAATATGTAAAGATATCACAGAGGCATCCCAGATACTCCAGCCAGCAAGTTGGCTTTATCCATGGCCTGGCTCAAATGCCTCTACACAAACACACAGAGTATGGGGAACAAACAAGAGCTAGAGACGTGCACACACCTGCTTGGGGACAACATCATTGGCATCACGGAGATGTGGTGGGATGGCTGCTGTGACTAAAGCCTTGGAATGGAAGGTTTCAGGTTTTTTAGGAAAGACAGGCTAGGGAGATGACAAGGGAATGTAGCCCTTATGTCAATGACCAGCCAGAGAATCTGGAACTCTGCCTGGGAAAGGATGAGGAGCCCGCTGAGAGCTTGTGATTGAAGATTAAGGGGGAGGGCAGGGACAGGGGACGTTATGGTGGGAGCCTGATACAGGCCACCCAATCAGGAGAATGGTGTGGATGAAGCCCTCTGTAGGCAGATGAGTACAGCCACACACTCTCAAGCCCTGGTCCACATGGGGGATTTCAACCTCCTTGGTGTCTGTCGGAAGGACAACATGGCAGGACAAAAGCAATCCCAGAGATTCCTCAAATGTGTCAAAGACAACTTCCATACCCAAATGATTGAGGAGCCATCAAGGAGAAGTGCCATGCTGGACCTTGTGCTCGCCAACAGGGAGGAGCTGGTGGGGAATGCAGTGCTCCAAGGCACTGTAGTGACAACGAGATGGTGGAGACAAAGATCCTCAGGGCAGTGAGAAGGGCATGCAGCAAAATCACTGCCCCGGATGTCAGGAGAGCAGACTTTGGCCTCTTCAAGGACCTGCTCCAGGGAGTCCCGTTGGAGAGAGCCCTGGAAAGCAGAGGAACCCAAGAACACTGGGTGAATTTTAAGGATCACTTCCTTCAAGTTCAGAAGCAATGGATTCCAACAAGGGGGAAATCAGGAAAAAATGCCGAGAGGCAGCCATGGATGGATAAGGAGCTGCTGAGCAAGCTCAGAGAGAAAAAAGCAGCTTTCAGGCAGTGGAAAAAAAGACAGGTGATCTGGGAGGAATATGGGAAGCTAGGGCTAAGGCTAGGGAAGTCAAAGCCCAGTTAAAATTGAGTCTGGCCAGGTACATCAAGGATAAGAGAAAGAGCTTCTATAGATACGTTGCAAGCAAAAGAAAACCAGAGATAATATGAGCCCTCTCCAGAAGGAAACAGGAGACATGGCTACCCTGGACAAAAAGAAGGCTGAGGTTCTCAATGACTTCTATGCCTCATTCAACAGCAAGTGTTCCAGCCACACCACCCAAGTCGAGCAAGGCAAGTGTAGGGACAGGGAGAATGAAGACCCTGAGCCCTCTGTAGGAAAGGATCATATTTGAGACTATCAAAGGAACCAGAATGCACACAAGTCCATGGGACTCAACAAGAATCATCCACAAGTCTCGAGGGAGCTGGCAGACAAAGTTTCTAAGCCACCATTTCTGAGAAATCGTGGTAGTTGGTGTCGTGGTTTGACACTGGCCCGATGCCAGGCACCTATGAGAGTCATTCACTCGCCCTCCCCTATCCCAGCTGGGCAAAAGGAGGGAACAGAGGAAAAAGGGTTAACGGAGGCTTCATGAGTGAGATAAGGAGAGCAGGAGAAATCTTTCAAGGGCAAAACAGGCTCAACTTTAATTACTAAGTGAAATTTATTACTAACAGAATCAGAGGAGGATAATGAGAAGTAAAATAAGCCCTTAAAAC